>LR738710.1:264787143-264813763 GCA_902687465.1 Secale cereale | reverse complement strand
TGTGTGTGTGTGTGTGTGTGTCGCGGGGTCCTCGGTGGCGGATGTAATTTAGGTGTGCATGGCTTCATCATAGAGAGGTAATGTGTATGGCAGAGGCCACCAACGATGGGGTGCGAGAGAGAAAATGCCCGTAGAGAGGGAAGAGAAGGTGTGTGCGCGTGAGAGTAGTCGACATCGAGAGAACGTGTTTGTTCGAGAGACACCGAGGAAGACTACTATATATCGATGGTGCATGTAGGCGGGAATTAAACGAAGGGATGGTCTTATTGGTTTTGACCATATAGGGGAAGAGTAATAGGGGGGTAGCTACAAGGAGATTGTTAAGTGTGAGTGTGTGTTTTACCCATCTAGGCGAAAGTTATGTCCACACAAAAAGAGAACGATTCGATGTGGCGTTAGGGTTGAGGGTAATTAACTACGTATGGAGACATAGAGACCTTCAACGTGCATGTGTGAGAGGTATACATGTATACATGGGATGTGTGTGTGTGTGTGTGTGCGCGCACATGATCGAGATAAAAGAAAGAAGACATAAGTCATAAGCTAAGATCAACGGCATGGGAGAGACGGATCGGTATGACAATATACATGCATGCGAGAATGCAGGGAAGAAGGCCCGACAATTGAGCATGTGTTTTTGTCTTTAAGAGATAGTGGCGTGGGCTGGAGCATGCATCTATGGTGAGCAGAGGGAGTGAGGCACAACGATTGTGCAAAAGAGATCAACCTATAAATGAAAGAAGGTTGATGGAGAAACAAATAAATAGAAAGATAAAGATGCTAGCTAGTGTGCGTTAGAGATAGGAGTCGAGTGGATCAGAAGGCTGAGTTATGGGTGTGGGTGTGAGAGAGATGAAGAAAGGGTGCATGTGACTCACATACAAACAAATATCGGAGAGAAATGAGATCCCGAGAGAAGGATTTTTGTGTCTGCGAGAGAGAAATATATTTCAAAACGAGAGTGATAGCTAGAGAAACATATGAGGGAACGCAAGATATCTCTAGGGAGAGAGAGAGAGAGAGTGAGCGACATACAAGAGAACAGTGGAGAAATATGAGACCTTGGGAGACAGAGTTTGTGTTTGTGTGTGAGAAAGAGATATTTAAGAGGAAGAGTTGTAGGTTCTCATACCTAAGGAGCGAAAGACATCTTTGTATGAGGGGTGTGCGAGTGGCACACAGGGGAATAGTAGAGAGAAATGAGACCCCGGAAGACAACGTCTTGTGTTTGTGTGATAGAAAGAGATTCCGAATGGAGAATCATAGTTAGAGACACATAGCAGGGAGTAAGATATACTTAGAGAGGGATAGAGTGATGAAGGTCGAGGGAGAGAGTACCGTCAGTGTGTTACGAAGATAAAAGATCATTGTCGACATACAGGTAGCACGAGAGATACCCGAGAGACGATGAACGCATATAGGTTAGAGAGATAGTCCTATATAAGCATGAGTGATAGTTATATGACACGAATATCTGGATTAAATGGGATTCAAATATTTAAACTGTAGATCACGACATCGATAATATCATAAAGCAAATTGGTGTATCAAACATGCATATTCATTTGAATTTGGGGACACGTGTAATGTTATATAGTTTATCAATATTGGTGATCCATAGATTCATTAATTAGAAACAATGCATGGTTTATATGCAATTAAGGTCTAAACAAGATTACACTATATGTTGTATGTGTGAAACACATTATACATGTTTGAGAAGTACAAAAAAACCGCATGAAACACACATTAATTGGAGACAGTTAGCGAGGAATGCATACATTGGATTTCAACATAAAGTGGTTTGAAATATTTGAAAATCCAAATTGATGGATGCAACCTTATGAATCTGAGATCATGCCATTTGTAAACCATATTTATGTATAAAGGGTGTTGTGCTTTTGAAAGTATATATATATATATATATATATATATATATATATATATATATATATATATATATATATTATGTATATATAATTTTATTCCAATCGAAAATGGATCCCGCCCGAAAAAAATAGAATACAATTGGGATTCGAATTGAGTTGGCACGGTAAACGTGCACTCTGCAAAATTTGAGCAGAGCGGGGAAAGTCGCATTAACCGCCCGAAACCAAAATCTGCGAGATGGAAATTACTACAGCCTATTCCTGCCACGCAAAGCCTATCTGCTCGATTTCTATAGGTTTCGATAGGGGTAGGTTTGTAATTTCACTCATACGTGACATAACCGCCTCTCACCCGGATTCATACACGGTGGGCGCCAGAACACAATGTGTCCTTGGGCGAAATCGACTTCCTCCTCGATTCATACACGGTGGGCGCCAAAAACAAACTCTCATCGGCAAATATTCGGTGTATGCAAGATTACCGTCCTATCCCCAACCGACTAATATTGCTGTGATGTAGGAAATTTGAAACGGGGGCTAAGTTTGTAAATTTCCTCGCATTTGAGACAAGCGCGCCCTGTAGACATGATTCCCCCCTTCCTCTCCACCTCCATTTCCCCATTCGTACTCCGTGGGCGCCAAAACACCCTCTCCACCCAGCCTCCTCCGTCCGCCACCCCATCCACCGCCGTCCATTACAACAGATCGACCTCTCTCATCCACAGCTTCGGACTGGAATCCTTGCATCCCGTCCTCTCGCTTCATCCCCATCGTCGTCCACCTTGTCGGTGTTGCTCCTGCAACCGTCTCGTCCACAGCGCCCCGCCACCACCATCTACCCTCCTAGATCTGCTTCCACGCCACCGACAGCCATCGCTACCGCAGCACTGTCAAATTCTCAGCAAATGCATACACGGCACCACACCAGAGGCGGTACTCTTTCGTATCTGCTCAACTTATTTATCGCAGCAAGAAAATAGATCACCACTGCTTTACTCTGATTTCTTGTCCATCACTTACTTGCTAGTTGAGAGCAAACATTGGTTGCGAAGTTGCCTTTGTCCGGTTTGCACCTTCAGATCCGCCATGGCACGCTCAACACTATACTCCCAATGCTTATGGTTTTCCCCTTTTATATTCCACACTAGTTAAATCACAGTAGACTAAATTTCAAAATTGGGTCAGTTGATTTTTCAGAGCTCGCCGGAGTTTGCCGGTGCGAACGAAGGGGCTCGGGTGGGGACTTTGGTTGTGGGGGGCGGTGGTGGGGCCTCGCTGAACGAAGAAAACTCGACGCGGGTGGGGCGGGGGTAGGGTGTGGCGGAGGAACACAGGCGGTGGGGGCCGGTGGTCCGGCCGGCGGCCCGTGCGGTGTTCTGTATGGGAAGAATCAGAGACGAGGAAGAAGAAGGGTTTGGAGACATAGGATCTTCATCCAACCGCCTGAAATGGTCGACTGACCCAAATGACAGAAGTCACACGACTTGCATGCAGACATGCCTTTACATTCAGTACCATCATCGTACCTGCTTAGCACTGCTCGTGAATCCATCAAGCTAAACAACGTGCCACTCATAATTCCAAACTTGTTGCTCAAGTACGAATCTGATATGATTCTGATATTACTAAAATAGATAACATTTAATTGGTGAGCTAATGTTCCTACTTTACTTTCGAAAAAGCACGTGCACCACATATAGAGAGACATCAGGGAGTTGCTTTCTTAATGCACTCTGGTTCATCATGTGTGGGCACTACGCAACGAACATTTTATTATACAAAATCTGCTTGCTCTTCTTTAGCATGTTCCTCTTGTGTTCTTCTTTAATAAGTACCCTCTCCGTTCCTAAATACAAGCCTTTGCATAGATTCCACCATGGACTACATATGGAGCAAAATGAGTGAATCTACACTCTAAAATGTATCTGGATACATCTTTATGTGATCCAAAGTGGAAATCTCTACCAAGACTTATATTTTGGAACGGAGGGAGTATTATAGTAGTACAGTATGTTCCTTGTAGTGAAGATGAGCAGGGACATTTGCAGTGTAGAGGTCTATACGGTCGGTTGGTATGGACACTTTGAACTCTTCGGGCCTCTTTGATTCGTAGGATTTTGTTAACATGGGAATAGGATTTGTAGTGGCCTGCCCACTTGAATCCTATAAGAATAGCAAGGAAATGCGGGGAGCTATGTCGCCTTTGAGAGTTACACTGATATTAACAGTACCGCACCTTCAGTTGAAGAGAGCTGGTATCCGAAGCCTTTCTAGCCGTACCGGCAATACTAGCACATGTATTCCAGCAAGTTCCACTTTGCTGATTTTACTCTAATGCTCACGGTTTTCCCGTTATATCTACACTATGATCTGTGTAGCTGCTTTGTATCGCAGTAGCAGCATTCCACTCTTGAAGCTAAACACCGCAATGACTTACAAAATTGGCACCAATGGATTGAGCGCCATTCTGGATGCAATGAAACTCATACGCTCCCCACCTATTGACTCTTGTTCAGAATATGATCCTAATGACTCTTGTTCAAAATTGCCACATATAGAGAGACAGCATGGAATTGCATTTCTTTGGGTGCTGTGATTCATCATGGGTGGGCAACCAACAATGTATGCAATTAAGCGGAACCTCAAGAATATGCTTCCTCTTCTGTTCTTTAACATGTTCATCTTTTGTTATTCTGTATTTAGTACGTACAGTATGTTCCTTGTCAGGAAGGGGAGCACGGACATCTGCAGTCAACAGCTGATAGAGCTGGCATGTACTTAATCGATAGGCTTTCAACTACTAGCGGCAATACAACACCTTATTTTCAAGCCAGTTCCACTTTCCTGATTTATATATCGTGGTTATGGTGTACCCCTTTTATGTACACTACGATCTGCCTAGTTGATGTGTGCTCTTGTTATCATGGTTTGGCAATAAACTCTCTATACAGTATATTTTGAACCTATCATCTGCCAACTATCCTTACTTCTGGAGCCTATTTTTCTGTGTACTTGTGCCAGATTATATAAATGCACGCCCCATATTACAGCACACATGAGCTCTCTCATCAGAATCTAGTGATAGCACACAAGTGTTTACAGGGGCGCCCCTATATTAGAATATCCTCTGCATTACAAAGATAATCTCACAACTATTTATGTTTTCATGGTTCTCAGATATTATACGTAATTACAATGAATATCAGAATCCGCGCATCAGAAGAATATTGTGGAACACTGCAATGACTTACAAAATTGGCACCAAGGCATTGAGTGCCATTCTGGATGCAATGAAACTCATACGCTCCCCACCTGTAGATTATTGTTCAGAATATGATCCTAATGACTATTCTAACCTGGAGGAGTCAAAGGCAGATGGCTTGTCATGTTAACCCATCAAGGTGCCTGCTCTAATTTGGCAAGTATGTTGTCTTGCATTTCTTCTACTTTGTTGCACCGCCATCTGCTTAGTTTACTCATCATATATGTCGAGATGCCATGCCCATCCATTATCAATACATATTACATCTGTCATCATACCATGTGTTTCCACTCAAATGTTGTTCTTGTGCATCAGAGATCAAAAAGGAAGAGGGTGATTGCCGAACCTGAAGGAGCACTAGCAAAGTCCTTGAAAAACGTGGTTGGGCCGGAGAAATCAGACAGCACGCCACTTATATTGGTTGTACAACCAGTGACACAAAACGTAGGACCGACTCCAGCAGACTGTACCCATACTTCACTGGCCACACCACTAGCCCCACCACACAGGACCTGCACTCTAGCAAAAGGTATGCCGATTTCAGTTGCCATAGCACCAGCCGTACCACAGAAAAATGCCACTCCAGCAAAAAGTACAGCAAGTCCACTGGCCGAAGACCTATTCCAACTGCAGAGACAGCCAATTCCTGCATATTGGAACCCCATTCCAGTTATTCCCAGTTTAAAAGACAATGCTTTCAATGTTGTTAGGGACTACGTGCATATATTCCCATCATTGGAAGATTATAGTGAAGACAAACATCATTTTCACATCTTCCTGTCCCACTTACCTGTAAGTGCTATTATTCATGGTGATTATTTTCCTGTTTTCTGCTGATTGAACACATCAATGATTTACATTACATTGTTGTAAGTAGGCGAGGGTCAATCTGGATAGTCATGACGAGCAAACCTTGCTTGCGCTATTCAAGGAAGCATTGCAGCAGTATTGGTGTTACCTGAGGAAATCACACTTTGATGGCAAGCCTATAAACTAATTTCTGATGAAGTCTCCTGTGCTAAATTTAGAAGACATTGAATGGAAAAACCTTTTTATGCACTGGTCTTGTTCCGAGGATGAGGTACTGTCTATGATATCGCATGACAATTTGAACTTCTACTTTTCTGCATGTGCCTTACGGATCTTTTTGCAGGAAATCTGCTCGAAAAAGAATTCTGGTTTGAAAAGAACGATATGATATCGAAAATATGATGCCCGCTGCTTTGCTCTTGTTAGTACCTGTTGTCATGTATCACTGTACTTGCATACATACCTGGTTCATTATGTGATAGCAGTATGCATGATAACTTGCTTATCAATTGTTTGCTCCAAATTATCTGATCTGTATGAATGGTTACATTGGTGTAGAATATATCCAATGCCAATGAATTTTTTAGCTCCGCATTGTTCTTGTAAGTAACTGCTGTCCTTTATCAGTGTACTTATATTGATAGGTAGTTGTTCATGTACCATCACTCTGCAGCTTATTTTCATTTGCCCTCCATTTTCTACACATAAGATCCATATTTACTCTTACCATAATGTTGGATAACACCGATGGTACTGAAGAAGTTTAGCTCTGCATTGCTCTTGGCTGTACCTTTTGCTTGTATCGCTGTACTTATATTTATAGCTACTTGGTTATGTAGCATCACTCTTCATCTTATCTTAAATATTCTCCATTTTTTCTTATATTATCACATCTATATTTACTCTTAACAAAATGTAGAATAAAGGCAATGCTTATGAAGAAGATTTTGTCGTAAACTTCTTGAATTGCCCCCCCCCCATCAGAATGGACAAGGGCTTTATAGAACCTGCCTTCACCAATAATGTAAGTTCGTCCTTCTCAAGCCTTCAAACTTTGATGTGTATATTTGGTTAGGCATGACTGCAACAACTGTTTATTTTTGGTTTTTGCATCAAATTGCATGTTTAAAGTTTATTATGTACTCCAGTTCATAAACAAAAGTGTGTCCTTAGTTTTTAGTTGTACAACCAAGTTCCTTCTTCATACCATGTAAATTAAACTATACAGAGGAAGTGATCTTATTTTGCCAATCTGAAATGGGATAAATTGACAGCACACTAACCATTGATACTTATGAGTACTTGATCTGTAATCCAGTGGTGTCGTGAAGCTGCCAACTCCATCACAATGACATTTCCTGCCATGTCTTGACCTGAACAATACCATATTGTGTTAATGCTATTTTAAAATGTGTCACTTTATTCGTCAATAAGAAATGTGATGAATTGTCAGCACTGATACTTATATGTGCAAAACCTGTCATCTGTCTGCTTGTTTATCTTTCAGAGTGAGGAGGATATAAGTGTCAAACAAGTGCAGTCTCACCAGCTTGGTCAGCTGCTTGCGCTGCAGCGCCCGAGCAGGGCTAACCTTTCTTGAACTCTATTGAAGTGATGTCAGTTTTATATATTATTTTGTCAGTGTGTTTAGTTGCAGTGGTGGTGATCTTTGATGCCCAGTGTATGTAATCTGCTGTCTGCTTGTACTTTATTATCATAGTGGCAAACTTTGATGCCCAGTGGATGTAATATGTCGTAATTTCTTTATTGTATAGTCTAGGTTTTTTTCTTATTCATGATGATGCAGTTATTTTACTGTATATATATCCTGTCTTCGTAGTAAACCGGCCAAACCGTAAAATTACGGTACATAATCGGGCCGTCATGCAAATCACCATGTATGATCTGCATCATGGGCCCCGTCATCTTGGTTCGTTAACATGCCTAAATGTAAACTGGCCCACTAGTAGATTCGGGCCTTTAATAGGCCGAGTAAATTGCCGGCCCTATTTTCCCAAGAAAACTCAACGGGCATTTAGGAGGCTGAAAAGTAGGTTGGACCTGAAACATGCCGAACAACTCACGGGCCGGCAGCAGGCCGAAATAGACCCCGGGCCATGAATGTACCAATCAAATCACGAGCTTATAACAGGCTCAAATTGTCTTGGTCCTTGTTTGGCCCAATCAGATTAACGGCTACGAGCAGGCCAGATGCAAACCGGGCCGTAGTTAGGCCCAACTATATGACGGACTTTTAACAGGCCGAAATTAATATAGGGCTGAAATGTTAAACGGGGCCTTAACATGCCAACACTAATATCGGGCCGACTTACTAAATGGGCCTTTAGCAAGTGGGCCCAAAAGCATAGCGTCCAGTTGACGGGCCGAATCTGATATGGGCCATAATTTAGCCCAAATCCTCTTAAAGGGCCGGACCTGATTTGGGCCGTAATTTGGCCCAGAACGTGGTAGGATATTAACGTGCCGGATCTCATATGGGCCATTATTAGGCCCGGATCTCATATGGGCCATTATTAGGCCCGGAAAGTGGCAGGCCATTAATGGACCGGATCAAATATGGGCCGGCATTTGGCCCAAAATATGGCAGCCAGTTAATGGGCCGGCCTACTAGGGTCCTCAAAATCTTTTGGGCCTACAGTTGGGCGGGCCCATTAATGTCGGTGAAATCTCATGGGCCTTTAGCTGGGCCGGCCCATTATGGTCCACAAAAAATTTGTGGGCCTTCACCTGGGCCGGCCCATTATGGCCCGCAAAAATCTTGTGGGCCTTTACCTGGGCCGGCCCATTACGGCCCACAAAATCTTGTGGGCCTTTAGCTGGGCCGGCCCATTATGGTTTGCAAAATCTTGTGGGTCTTTAGTTGGGTCGACCCATTATGGTCCGCAAAATCTTGCCGGCCTTTAGTTGGGTCGACCCATTTAAACTTTATGGGTCACTTTTTGGCCGGTCCACGTGTCAACATATCATAGGCGCATCTCGCCCATTGGATGAGTGACACCTGTGCCAACGCGGAGCTGACACGTGTTTCCGTCAGCCAATCAGAATTGTACACGTGGAAAATCGCCATTGGTCCGGGCTTTTAATGGGTTAGCGGATCCAAAACCGGACCCGATAGCTTAACGGTGTTTCGTTACGGCGGATGCCACGTGTCGGTCACCCTTGACGAAAGCACTTCTGTGACGCGCGATTTATCGTCATGGAAGTGGATAATTCCGTGATGATAATTTTGGTAATGTCATGGAACACTTCTACGACATCATAGGTATGACTATCTTGATTCTTTCATAAAATTGTCATGGATGTACATGCATGACAGAAAACGTGACCTACTGTGACAAACACGTATCATCACGGAAGTGTATTTTTTTTGTAGTGCCAGGAGTGGCAACTTGCTTGCCATTCTTCTTGAAGTTCCGTTTTTCTTTCCCTTGCCCTTTTTCCTGAAACTAGTGGTCTTGTTAACCATCAACACTTGATGCTCCTTCTTGATTTCTACCTCTATCGATTTCAGTATCGCGAAGAGCTTGGAAATTGTCATAGTCATTCCTTGCATATTATAGTTCATCACGAAGCCTTTATAGCTTGGTGGCAGTGATTGAATAACTCTATCAATAACACACTCATCTGGGAGCTCAATTCCCAGCTAAATCAAGTGGTTGTGGTACCCAAACATTCTGAGTATGTGTTCTGTCATGGTGGTCTCACGGCAGATGCCATAGGATGGCTAAAGTGTGGGACAGACACAAGGGCACCGGTGGGTTACAAAGGCGAGGTTGGCACACACAAGTGTGAGACACGAGACCTACCCAGGTTCGGGGCTCTTCGGAGAAATAAAATCCCTAGTCCTGCCGAGTGTCGTTTATATGAAGATGATACAGGCTTGCTCCTTGAGATGTTTTGATGAGGAAGGAAGACGGGCCAAAGCATAGGCTGCTCCTTCTCATGGGTGTGTGTGTGTCTGTGAGTGTGTTCTACTGAGGATCACCCCTATACATGGAAGGGCACTGGGGGGGTCTTATAGGCTGGCTCCCCGGAGTTACAACGGTCATACTACACGGGTGCGGCGTCAGTGTCTCGAAGCCGGCGCTGGGACCCGCCGGGTACCAGGGTACACCGGGTTCTCCGGGGAGCACTGTGCCTTGGTTTGCCGTACTTCACCGAGTGGTTGAGCCAGGTTAGCAACAGTGCTGGGACGCCTGGTCACCATCGGTCCTTGTCGATGGGATGGGAGCGCACTATAGCCATCCTTGCGCTGGTCAGCGGGGTAGGTGGGCCACTATAGCCACGCTCTCCCCCTTGTGGGGGCTTGTCTTGCCGTACGCCTGGAGGGGATGGGCGCCGACCCGTCACCGGGTTGACAATTAGGTCGTGGTCAGGCTCGTTTGTCTTCTATGGCTCCGCCTTTTCAAGAACGGCTGGCATGCGGTTGCCGGCTGGCCGGGTTGCCACGTCTAGGCGGGTTGCGTCAGGAAGCCGGCCAGGGGCCAGGTTGAGGGGCGTTGCTGGCCCCAATGTTTTTATAAAGGTTCCACGCTCTGTTGACTGCCCGGGGTCCACCACCCCCCCCCCCCGACAGTAGTCCCCGAAGCTGTGAAGGCTCGCCGACTTCAAGTAGGGGGGCCTTCACAGTTTCACCCTCTCAGGAAACGGCGGACACCGACGTATCTTGCGACCGACGGGTTTGGTCAGCCTGTGGCATGCCGGCTTCTGGAAACCGGGCCGCGGTGTCCCGGTTGGGCGGGAAACCGAAGAGCCCGCCGAATCTTGAAGGGGAATGGACGCGCCTCCCGCGGCCCGATGTAGGCACCACGTGGCAAACGCTAGCCAGAGAGGCCCTGCAAGGCCATGCACATGATGGGACGTTACAACAAGATGGGGCCTGCCACGTCGCGCCCTCGGCCCCCACGCGGGGATTTATTATGGCCATCGAGGATGGTTGCGCTTCTTGACAGAGTTAATTCATGGGGGGATCGTGCCCACACAACGCGGGGAAGCAAAAAATCAGGAGCAACCGATCCCACTTGTCAGATTCAGGGCTCCGCAAAACCCTTGTAAGTTCGGACACTCGGGTGCGTATGAAGAACTCAACTTCCGCTATCATCCTACTCACCGTTTCTACGAACTAGCTCGAGGAACAAGAAAGAACACGACACAGGGCAGTTTACCCAGGTTCAGGCCACCTGGTGGTGAGTGGCCCTACTCCTGCAATGTGGTGGATTGCCTCAAGGTGGGCTGAGGAAGAACTAGTATAGTAGTTGAACCACCTCGCAAGGTGTGTTCTTGCTTGTGTGTGTGTAGAGGGAGGTCTTAATGATCCGTCCATTTGTGGTGGTTTCTAGCTATATATACAGAGGCCTTGGTCCTCTTCCCCCGAAAATGTAGGCGGGAAGGGATCCCATAACGGCCAAATTTGAAGGGAGACAACTAGTACATCTTATCCTTACTAAAGGTGGTCTTCACCTGCAAAGCTTCTTATCCTGACGCCATGGTGGGCTTGACAATGACATCCATCCTACCGTCCTGGCGATCCTGGTCTTGTTGCATGGAAATGCAAACCTTTGGTTGATTCCTCGGGACTCCGCGCATGCGGGTGTATCTTTAGCACCAAAGAGGAAACTGGTCGTCCTGCGCCCGCTGTCACCCTCCTGGCCTTAGTCCTCATGGCTTGCGTCATCCGAACCTCACGAGGTGAGGGCATGCATAGAGTTCTCCCCCCCTCGGGAGCCAGCCTAGCGAGATTGCTCCCTCTGGAGGTCTTGATGTCGTCCGCCTCATGAGGCTTGGCCCCCGCGAGGGTCTTGAGTGTCGATCCTGAAGATGGGTCGTACCAGGCCAATGAAGGAGCCATGTCATGGGTCGCAGGCAGGCAAGTCTTGGTACCCTGGTTTCCAGAACACCGACAGTAGCCCCCAGGCCCAAGGCGCGCTCGGACTTGGCTTCGAGGCGAACCCAAAGGGCAAGGGCGAAGTGCCGCAGGCCCCAATTGCCTGTGTCCCAGTCGATGCGTGGCACCCTAATGGGACGTGGGCGTCTCCACTTCCCCATGTTGCCTCGGCAACCGTTTCGACTTGACTGGAGCTTGCTGCATGCAAAAAAGATCATCATTACCTCCGATCGTGGGGGCCGATGGTTCGCCTCCTTCTTGCTATAAACAAGGAGGGGTGGAGACCTCGGCTCATTTCCATCTCTTTGCTTCTCGTCCCTCCTTTGCTTTGCCTTCTTGCTAAGGTATCCATGGCGCCACCGAGGAAGTTCTCTGCTGAAGAGAAGGGAAAAAACCCCAAGGAGGGGCTAGTGCGCCACCGCCCACGAGAGGCTGTGGGCGCCCCCGCAAATGCGCCGTCACCCCAGTGGTGACCCCTCAAGGGTGCGAGCGCGTTTCTTCAAGGTCGAGCGCCGCGTCTGGGAGCCGCGGTGGCGCTCCTTCGCGAGATGAGGGCCGCCATGGGCGGGGCAGCTACCGCGTCGAGGAGAGGCGCGCCGTGGTCGTTCGGCCTTCACGGCCGGGCTCTCACTCAGCCTATGCCTTCCCTGAGTTTGTCGTGTGGTCGGAGAGGCCAGCCGGCATCTGGCTTCCGCTCCCGTGCTTCTTCGCGAGGGCGCTTCCATCGGGACTTGACGACCTCTAGCTACAGGCCGACGGCTGCTGTAGCAAGGCCTCGTGGGTGGGGGTCGAGGCCGCTGCCACGGGCGGCATGTCCTTGACCCATGGCTAGCATACGTTCACCCGTGCTCGGGGCCTGAGCGAGAGGTGCACCCTTCACTTCAAGCACGACGGCCTTGCGACCCTCTACGTGAGGGTGTCCGGAGAAGATGGCCGGCGTGTGGGGTTCTGTTCGGAGTACGGCATCGACGACGATGAGTTTGCCCTTGACGATGTCCACACCTCTTCTAGCAGCGACTCCTCCTCCTCCAGGGGGAGCGTTGGTGGCAGCGGCTACGGCAAGCTTCCACGCCACCGGGACCGGCTTAGAGAGAGCGGCGAGGAGCCGTGCCGCCATGCTTCAGTGAAGCGGGAGGGGGGCTCAGACTAAGGCACCGGGCCGCTGGAGCCAAGGCCTTGGGAGTCGCTACGGCCATTCGTCCATTTTATCTTTTCCCTGCATCTTCCAAAAAAAGTAGAAGGCCCTGATGGGGTGTGTAATGAACTATGGCGCGTATGCCAACATGCTATGCTATTCATATCATGTCATGGTATTTGTATTGCTACTAAGTGCGGGTAGGGTAACTAAGCTTGCCATGCTCGTGGTAGATTCCCTTGTCGTGGGGGTGCGTCCCCCGGGGGCGCTTTCCCGAAGCTTCCCATCATGTCGGCTCTGGAACCGTTGGGCCTCCGGAGGTGTTATGCAGCTGCAGAGTCATGGGACTCCGTGAGGCATCATGTCCCTTTTGCACATCCCCCGAGCTTAGGTGTACCGTGGTTGGTGCGCCTCATTGCGATACCCAAAGGCATGGACTTAAAGGGAGCGCGCATTCCCACGAGCTCGCTCGAGGGTGTCTCGTGAGGATCAAAGATGTCGGGGCTCTGGGGCACCCAGGCTTCGGCGTGGTATGGTTGTGGGCTAGCCCAACGTACACACCTACCTAGCCCCCACACGCAGGGCACGCGCGGAGCAGTGACGGGAAACTGCCGCTCCCCCTGGGGCGAGGGTCGAAAAGCAAATAAAAACAAAGGGAATTCAAACCCGCGAAAACAGAAAGCAAAAAACCTCAAAACTTCATTCCAAGAATAGCAAACCAGCTATAGAAAGCAAGCAAAAGAAAAGCCGCATCCGGCACCAAAGCTAGTCTTCATCTTCTCACTAGCGCGGAGCTAAGTGCTGCAACTGAGACGTGGGAGGGAGCCCCCGCGAGGCCCAAGGGCGATGCTCAGGAGACTCCGGGGCGTGTACAACCCCACTCATTATTACGTGAGAGTGTCATGAGCGGAAACCTTCACAGGCATGGGGCATTGCTTCATGGGTAGAACCTTCGGAGATGCTGGATGTTCCAGGCATTCTGGATGGGGATCCCGTCCCGCGTCTCCAGGCGCGCGGCACCAGGCCTCGAGACGTGGGCAATCCTAAACGGGCCCTCCCACATGGGCGAGAGCTTATGCAACCCCTCCCTAGAGAGCACCCGCCTCGGGACGAGATCACCTGATAACCCACAAGTGTAGGGGATCAGTTGTAGCATCTTTCAATAAGTAAGAGTGTCGAACCCAACGAGGAGCTAAAGGTAGAACAAATATTCCCTCAAGTTCTATCGACCACCGATACAACTCTACGCATGCTTGACGTTCGCTTTACCTAAGTATAAAACTAGAAGTACTTTGTAGGTGTAACGGGATAGGTTTGCAAGAATATAAAGAGCACGTAAGTAAAAACTAGGGGTTGTTTTAGGTAAAGAAGCAATAAAGTTAGTATAGTGAGTGTGGAGAAGTGGTGGTAGGGGTTGCAAAATTGTCCCTAAGCAATTGACTATGTTGCTAGACCGATAGCAAGATTTATGTGGGAGAGGCCATTGCTAGCTTGTCATCCCTGACTTGGAATTCTATGCACTTATGATTGAAACTATTAGCAAGCATCCGCAACAACTAACGTTCATTAAGGTAAAACCCAACCATAGCATTAAGATATATTGGTCCCCCTTCAATCCTGTATGCATCAATTTCTATGCTAGGTTGAAGCTTTTGTCACTCTTGCCCTCCAATACATAGTCCTATCAACATACAACTAACCCTATGGTGTGATCCACGCGCGTACTCATATGATGGGCACCAAAGGACAGCAACATAACCACAAGCAAATTAAACCAATCATAGCAATTCACCAATTACCGATAGGACAACGAAAATCTACTCAGACATCATAGGATGGCAACACATCATTGGATAATAATATGAAGCATAAAGCACCATCTTCAAGTAGAGGATACAATGGGTTTCGGAAGAGTGATCCGCTGTATATAGATGGGGGAAGGTGATGAGGATGATGGTGAAGATGGCGGCTATGTTGGTGTAGATCGCCATCACACGATGATGGCCCCGGTGGCACTCTGGCGCCACCGGAAGAGAGGGGGAGAGAGCCCCCCTCCTTCTCCTTCTTCCTTGGCCTTCTCCCTAAGTGGGAGAAGGGTTTCCCCTCTGGTGCATGGCCTCCATTGCGGTGGAGGGGCGAGAGGCCCTCTGAGATTTGATCTGTCTCTCTGTCTCCCTCTGTTTTTGCGTTCTAGATTTTGCCTTTCACCATTTCTTATATTCCCGGAGATCCGTAACTCCGAATTTTGGACACGATCTCTATCCGGATATTAGCTTTCTCGCGGCGAAAGAAGGGTACCAACCGCCTTACGGGGTGGCCACGAGGGCCCAGGGCGCGCCCCCTGCCTCGTGGCCCCCTAGGGCATCGTCTCGCGTTGATTCTTCTTCCCAAAATTCATAAATATTCCAATAAAAAAATCTCCGTGCGTTTTTATCTCGTTTGGACTCCATTTGATATGGATATTATGCGAAACATAAAACATGCAACAAACAGGAACTGGCACTGGGCACTTGATCAATATGTTAGTCCCAAAAATAGTATAAAAAGTTGCCAAAAGTAAATGAAAGTTATATAATATTGGCATGGAACAATAAAAAATTATAGATATGAGAGAGACATATCAGAATCCCCAAGCTTAATTCGTGCTCGTCCTCGAGTAGGTAAATGATAAAAAAGATAATTTTTGATGTGGAATGCTACCTAGCATAATCTTGATCATGTAATCTAATCATGGCATGAATATTAAGACACAAGTGATTCAAAGCAATAGTCTATCATTTGACATAAAAGAATTTAATACTCGGGCATCACAACAAACAATCAAGTCTTTCAAAATATCAATGCTAAAAGACGCTATCCCTATAAAATGATATAGTCTTTTATGCTCCCTTTTCTTAACACAAGGTACCCCTCATGCCCATCCTGGTGTCAGCCAAGCAATTGTTTTCATACTTTACCTTTTCGAACCTTTTCAACTCTTCACGCAATACATGAGCGTGAGCCATGGACATAGCACTATGGGTGGAATAGAAGGTGGTAGTAGACAAAAGTAGGGAGAATGTCTCACATCGACTAGGCAAATCAATGGGCTATGGAGATGTCCATCAATTGATATCAATGTGAGTGAGTAGGGATTTCCATGTAACTGATGCACTAGAGCTATAAGTGTATGAAATCTCAAAGGAAAACTAGTTGGTGTGCATCAACTTGCCTGCTCATAAAGACCTAGGGCAATTTGAGGAAGCCCATCGTTGGAATATACAAGCCAAGTTCTATAATGAAAAATTCCTACTAGTATATGAAAGTGACAAAATAAGAGACTCTCTATCATAAAGATCATGGTGCTACTTTGAAGCACAAGTGTGGAAAAAAGATAGTAGCATTATCCCCTTTTTTCTTTTTTTTGGGCCTTCCTTTTTTAGTTGGCCTTTCTCTTTTTTTATTTGGCCTTTCTTTTTTTGGGGGCTTTTTTGCGGGACAATGCCCTAATAATGATGATCATCACACTTTTATTTACTTACAACTCGACACTAGAACAAAGTATGACTCTATATGAATGCCTCTGGCAGTGTACCAGGATGTGTAATGATCTAGCTAGCAATGACATCAAAAAACGGTCAAGCCATGAAAACATCATGCTAGCTGTCTTACGATCATGCAAGGTAATATGACAATGATGGTGCGTGTCATAACAAATGAAACAGTGGAGTTACATGCCAATATATCTCGGAATGGCTATGGAAATGCCATAATAGGTAGGTATGGTGGCTGTTCTGATGAAGGGTATAAGGTGGTTTGATGCACAGGCGAAAATTGCGCGATACTAGAGTGGCTAGCAAGGTGGAAGGGTGAGAGTGTGTATAATCCATGGACTCAA
This sequence comes from Secale cereale, assembly GCA_902687465.1. Classification (NCBI taxonomy): domain Eukaryota; kingdom Viridiplantae; phylum Streptophyta; class Magnoliopsida; order Poales; family Poaceae; genus Secale; species Secale cereale. The sequence goes on along the minus strand of LR738710.1, from coordinate 264,796,885 downwards.
CATTAGTCATAAGGAACTCACATACTTATTGCGAAAAATCTATTAGCCCTCGAAGCAAAATACTACAACGCATGCTCCTAGGGGGGAGGTTGGTAGGAGTTAACCATCGTGCGCCCCCGATCTTCACGCAAAGATAAACAATCAAAATACAATGCGCGCCAATTTGGTTACATAGTTAGGAGACTATACGTGCATGCTTCGGGAATCACAAACCTTAACAACAATATTTTTACTAAACCACAATCATTCACTAGTACCTCCCACACATTAGCATCTCTATATCGCAAAACTATTGCAAGGAATCAAACATATCATATTCAGCGATCTACAAGTTTATGTAGGATTTTATGACTAACCATGTGAATGACCAACTCCTGCCAACTCTCTAAACAGATATAAGTGAAGCAATAGAGTTTTAATTCTTTCTACAAAAGATATGCCCACGCTCTAACAAATATAAGTGAAGCAAAAGAGCATTCTACAAATGGCGGTTTTCTATGTGAGGAGAAACAGGCAATCCAAACTTCAAATGATATAAGTGAAGCACATGAAGCATTCTACAAAGCCAAACTCAAAAGATATAAGTGAAGTGCAAAGAGCATTCTATAAATCAACCAAGGACTATATCATACCAGCATGGTGCATTTATTAAAATAAAAATAAGAAGCACACGACGCTCCAAGAATTTACGCATATCATGTGAACGAAACAAATCCGAAAACATACCGATACTTGTTGAAGAAAGATGGGATGCCTTCCGGGGCATCCCCAAGCTTAGACGCTTGAGTATCCTTGAATATTTACTTGGGGTGCCTTGGTCATCCCCAAGCTTGATCTCTTGCCTCTCCTCCTTGTCGTCACATCGAGACCTCCTCGATCTTCGAGCACTTCATCCACACAAAACTTAACAGAACTTTTCGTGGAGGGGTTAGTGCATATGATCAACGAAATCCCATCATGTACTGCTCTAACATTATTGTATAATTATGAACAAACATTACCCACTGTATGCTATCACAATTCTATGGCCCCAAGTCAAGGAGGCTTCAACATGAATTCAAACATATGCAAATAATGAAGCTATAACAGCAATCTGTGAAAACATGACAATTTGTAGTAATCTGAACATTAACCATACTTATGTAACTATAAAAATTCTGGAAAAAATAGGAAAAATCAACAATTTGTATTGCAAGACTTTTCAAAAAGTTTTAGATCCTTTTGATGTTCCAGTAAAAAATGTAAAATCACGCACTACAGCCAAAGTTTCTGTTTTTGCACCGCACAAACCAACAAGCAGTTTAATCATCCTAAAGGAAACTCTTGGCACATTATTTTTATAATACAATGGAATTGTATGAGGAGATAATTATTTTTGTTGAAAAGTTTCTGTAATCAAGGTTCACAAAGTTTCCATGGGCATGAACAAAGTTCAAAGCTAGCTCCCACTTTAACAATGCTCGTCTTTCTCACTTTCGCTTTTCTTTTTGAAAAAGTTTTAGGTTCCCCTCTTTATTTTATTGTTTTTAAACTTTATAAAAGCACACAACAGAAATAAATGACTCTCTTAAACTTCCGGGTTGTCTCCCTAGCAACGCTTTCTTTAAAGCTATTAAGCTAGGCATAAAGTGCTCAAGTAAAGGATCCACCCGGATCCCAATGTATATTAAAGCCAGTTTTAATTAACAATGATTTGTAATTTAGTAGTGAGCACAAAGTAACATATATCATGCAACAACGAAGTCTAACTCTCTTTCTATGCATCGGCATGTCATAAAAGAACAATTCATGCACACATAGTAAAGACCAATGCATAGTATAAATAGTTTCTTGCAATTTTATCATATTGGAAACATAGAGAGGCGGATATGTAGTTCCTCTCTCATAATAATTGCAAGTAGGAGCACCAAGCACATGCATATTATACCTATTAAAATCATCATGTGTAGTAGTAAAACACAACCCATCAGTATAATCCTTAATAAGGCAAACTTCTCCGATATAAAGTAGTTTGGAGAATTCAAAAAGATAATAGGACTATCATGTGTGATTGCAATAACAACTATCTCATGTTTAACATAAGGAACTACAACAAGTTCATCTCCATAAGCATAATTCATATTGGCATCTTGGCCACAAGCATAGCAAGAATCATCAAAAAAGGGATATTTCAAATGAATCCAAGTGATCATAGCAATCATCATAGCATTCATCCTTCGATAAGCACGAAGGGAAATTAAACAATGTATGAGTTGAAGAGTTACTCTCATTAGAAGGTGGGCACGGGTAGCTAATCTGCTCTTCCTCCTTTTGTTCTTCACTCTCCTCTTCATCTTTTTCATCTAATGAGCTCACAATGTCATCAATTTCTTCTTCCATAGTTTCCTGCAAAATATTAGTCTCTTCTTGGACAGCGGAGACCTTCTCAATAAATGCATCAATATTGGCATTGTATTCATAATTCAAATAGCAATATTTCAATATAGCAAGATTTTCAGGCCGATAAACATCATCATCAAAAGCATCATACTTTTTAAACAGAGATTCCATTTCATAGGCACCCTTAAAAGCTATTAATTCTTCTATTTGTTCCACATCATAATAATCATATATACCATTAGCATAAGAAGCTAAGGTTTCATCATCATTAAATTCGCATGAAAAGGGAAGGTGTGGAGCCTTCATCCTAGAGCAACAAATATAATCATATCTCAAGCATAGTTGTCGAGCATACCAATGCAACAAATAAATTTGATCCCATAATAGTTTCCCTTTTTGTGTCAAGCGATAATCCCTAAAGTATTCATGTTGATCCAACGTTACTCCCATTATATAGTTGAATGGGGTTTTCTCAGGATTATCAAAGTAGTACATAATATTATTCACATACTAGCATCAAGGGTTTTAGCAGGTTCCCCATCTCCATGAGTAGCAAGTAGACCTAATGTTTTTGGTATTTCGTGTTCCATATCCATAACTAAAGATAGAGAACAACTTAGCACAGCAAATAAAATCTACTTAGTGATAAAGCAAACAAGCACACACGAGAATATTCAGCCCACGCTATTGCTCCCCGGCAACGGCGCGAGAAAAAGGTCTTGATAACCCACAAGTGTAGGGGATCAGTTGTAGCCTCTTTCGATAAGTAAGAGTGTCGAACCCAACGAGGATCTAAAGGTAGAACAAATATTCCCACAAGTTCTATCGACCACCGATACAACTCTACGCACGCTTGACGTTCGCTTTACCTAGAACAGGTATAAAACTAGAAATACCTTGTAGCTGTAACGGTTCGCAAGAATATAAAGAGCACGTAAATAAAAACTAGGGGCTGCTTTAGGTAAAGAAGCAATAATGTTAGTATAGCGAGTGTGGAAAAGTGGTGGTAGGGGTTGCGAAATTGTCCCTAAGCAATTGACTACGTTACTAGACCGATAGCAAGTTTTATGTGGGAGAGGCCACTTCTAGCGTGTCATCCCTGACTTGGAATTCTACGCACTTATGATTGGAACTATTAGCAAGCATCCGCAACTACTAACGTTCATTCAGGTAAAACCCAACCATAGCATTAAGATATATTGGTCCCCCTTCCATCCCGTATGCATCAATTTCTATGCTAGGTTGAAGCTTCTGTCACTCTTGCCCTCCAATACATAGTCCTATCAACATACAACTAAACCTATGGTGTGATCCACGTGCGCGCTCATATGATGGGCACCAAAGGACACCAACATAACCACAAGCAAATTAAACAAATCATAGCAATTCACCAATTACCGATAGGACAACGAAAATCTACTCAGACATCATAGGATGGCAACACATCATTGGATAATAATATGAAGCATAAAGCACCATGTTCAAGTAGAGGGTACAACGGGTTGCGGAAGAGTGGACCATTGTAGATAGATGGGGGAAGGTGATGAAGATGTTGGTGAAGATGACGGAGATGTTGGTGTAGATCGCCGTCACACGATGATGGCCCCGGTGGCACTCCGGCGCCACGGGAAGCGAGGGGGAGAGAGCCCCCCTCCTTCTCCTTCTTCCTTGGCCTTCTCCCTAGGTGGGAGAAGGTTTTCCCCTCTGGTCCATGGCCTCCATGGCGGTGGAGGGGCGAGAGCCCCTCCGAGATTGGATCTGTCTCTCTGTCTCTCTCTGTGTCCGCATTCCAGATTCTGGCCTTTCACCGCTTCTTATATTCCCAGAGATTTGTAACTCTGATTGGGCTAAATTTTGGACATGATCTCTATCTAGATATTAGCTTTCTTGCGGCGAAAGAAGGGAACCAACCGCCTTACAAGGTGGCCACGAGGGCCCAGGGCGCACTTGACCCCCTGGGGCGCGCCCCCTGCCTCATGGCCCCCTCGGGCATCGTCTCGCCTTGATTCTTCTTCCCAAAATTCATAAATATTCCCAAAAAAATCTCCGTGCGTTTTATCCCGTTTGGACTCCGTTTGATAAACAAGAAACATGCAACAAACAGGAACTGGCACTGGGCACTGGATCAATATGTTAGTCCCAAAACTAGTATAAAAAGTTGCCAAAAGTATATGAAAGTTCTATAATATTGGCATGGTACAATCTAAAATTATAGATACGACGGAGACGTATCATCACCCACCTCGAGCGTCCCGGAGCAGATGTTGCGGCAATGGTACCGCCGCAGCGCCTGCTGGTACCTTGCTGCTTGGAACGAGGCTTGTTGATGCGCTCCTCCCCCAGCACAAGGTCCTCCCCCCGCGAGGCGTCCTGGCGTGCCTCGTCAAGCGCCAAGACCCGCGGGGAGCGATGCTTGACGTCATGGGGGAGAACCGCTTCAGCTCCGTAGACGAGGAAGAACGGAGTCTTGCCCGTTGGATTGGTTGATGTGGTGCGGATGGACCATAGCACAGACTAAAGCTCGTCCAGCCAGCCCTGCCGTAGGCCTCGATCTTGTTCTTGAAAGTCCTCACCTTGAGGCCTCTCAGCACCTCTGCGTTGCAGCGCTCAGCCTGGCCATTGCTTCGCGGTTGCGCCTCCGAAGCGTAGCATATCTGCATTCCAAGGTTAGCACAATATGTTCTGAAGAGATTCCTGGTGAACTGCGAACCGTTGTCGGTGATGATGCGGTTTAGGACCCCGAAACGGCTCATGAGGCCCTTGATGAACTTGACTGCCGAGTCGGACGGGATGGTGTGGATGGCCTGCACCTCTGCCCACTTGGTAAATTTGTCGATGGCGACGTAGAGGTATCGGCAGCCCCCAGGCGATTGGGGAAATGGGACCAGGATGTCCAGCCCCTAGACCGCAAATGGCCAGGACAGTGGGATGGTTTGGAGGCCTTGGGCAGGCTGGTGGACCTATTTCGTATGAAACTGATAGGCTTCAGAGGACCTTACCAGTTTGGTGGCGTCGTCGAGTGTTGTCGGCCAGTAGAATCCGCTATGGAATGCTTTGCCCACCAGGGTGCGCGAGGAGGAGTGATGCCCGCAGTCTCCGCCGTGTATGTCAGCCAGCAACTCGCTCCCCTGCTTCTTTGAGATGCACCGCAGAGAGGCATCATTTGGCCTTCTTCGGTAGAGCTCACCATCTTGAATGCAGTACGCGGTGGCCTGCCGGGCCACACGCTCTGCGTCTTCTTCTTTCTCTGACAGGGTTCCGTGGAGTAGGTATGCCTTGAACTCTTCAGTCCAGCACCCCTCCTGAGGTTCTAGTGCGAGAAGTAAGCGGGCTCCGGAGGTTGGGCCACAGGCCCGGGGCGCCTGAGGTTGGTGCCGAGGGAAGTTACTCCCGAGGCAGCTCTGGCTCGATGCTTGGGGGGCTGCCGATGGCTTAAAAAGCCGCTCTTCAAAGACACTAGGCTCTTGGGGCAATCGCCGAGATACTCTCTTGGCAATGTCGTCTGTCTCCTTGTTCGTGCCTCATGGCACGTGCTGCAGTTCCAAACCCAAGAATCGTTTCTCAATCTTGCGTACCTCCTCGAGGTAGGCCTCCATGTGCTTGTCCTTTAGTGTGTACGCCTTGTTGGAGAAGTTGACAAGGAGCTGGGAGTCTCCCTTGAGAGTAAGGCGCTTCACCCCCAGTGCCGCCACGGCCTTGAGGCCGGCAAGCTGGGCCTCGTACTCTGCAATGTTGTTGGGGACCTTTTCGCCATTCTGGAAGCATAGTTGCACGGCGTAGTAGATCTTATCCATGGTGGGCGAGATGAGCACGGCTCCAGCCCCCGCACCCTGACGTGCGAAGGCGCCATCAAAGTACATGACCCAACCATCCGGGGCTTCATCTCATGGGGCGAGGGAGCGGTCCTCGCTCACTCCTTGGTGTGGGACATCAGTCCATTCTGCCATGAAATCAGCGAGGGCTGCTCCTTTGATGATCCGGGTCGTGCTGAATTCCAACTCGAACGCTTGTAGCTCGATATTCCCTTTGACGACTCTACCTACCATATTGGGGCTCTGGAGTACCCTTTCCAAAGGGTAAGCTGAGACGACCTTGATCGGGTGACCTTGGAAGTAGTGATGTAGCTTCCGAGAAGCAACGAGGAGCGCCAGCAGGACCTTTTGGGGCATGAGGTAGCTGTTGGGGAACGTAGTATTTCAAAAAATCCTACGATCATGCAAGATCTATCTACCAGATGCATAGCAACGAGAGGGGAGAGTGTGTCCACGTACCCTCGTAGACCGGGAGCGGAAGCGTCTAGTGATGCAGTTGATGTAGTCGAACTTTCTTCACGATCCAACCGATCGAGCACCGAACGTATGGAGCCTCCACGCTTAGCACACGTTCAACTTGATGACGTCCCACGAGCTCTTGATCCAGTAGAACTTCGCGGGAGAATTAAGTCAGCACGACGGCGTGGTGACGGAGATGATGAAGCTACCGTCGCAGGGCTTCGCCTAGGCACTGCAACGATATGACTGAGGTGTGTTTCTGTGGAGGAGGCACTGCACACGGTTGGGAGAGATCAACTGATCAACTTGTGTGTCTATGGGGTGCCTCTACCCCCGTATATAAAGGAGTGGAGGAGGGGGAGGGTCGTCCCTCTCTATGGCGCGCTCTAGGGGAGTCCTACTCCCATCGGGAGTAGGATTCCCCCTTTCCTAGTAGAACTAGGAGCCTTTCCAAATAGTAGGAGTAGGAGAGAAGGAAAGGGAAAAGAGAAGAGAAGGAAGGAGGGGGTGCAACCCCTCCCCCTAGTCCAATTAGGACTAAGCCTTGGGGGGGCGCAACCTCCTCTCTCTCTTTCCCCTAAAGCCCAATAAGGCCCATATACTCCCTGGCGAATTCCCGTAACTCTCTGGTACTCCGAAAAATACCCGAATCACTCAGAACCTTTCTGATGTCCAAATATAGTCATCCAATATATCGATATTTACGTCTCGACCATTTCGAGACTCCTCGTCATGTCCATGATCTCATCCGGGACTCCGAACTACCTTCGGTACATGAAAACACATAAACTCATAATACCGATTGTCATCAAACGTTAAGCGTGCGGACCCTACGGGTTCGAGAACTATGTAGACATGACCAAGACTCATCTCCGGTCAATAACCAATAGCGGAACCTGGATGCTCATATTGGCTCCTACATATTCTACGAAGATCTTTATCGGTCAAACCGCATAACAACATACGTTGTTCCCTTTGTCATCGGTATATTACTTGCCTGAGATTCGATCGTCGGTATCACCATACCTAGTTAATCTCGTTACCGTCAAGTCTCTTTACTCATTTCATAATACATCATCTCGTGAGTAACTCATTAGTCATTTTCTTGCAAGTCTTATTATGATGTGTATTACTGAGAGGGCCCAGAGATACCTCTCCGACACTCGGAGTGACAAATCATATTCTTGATCTATGCCAACACCACGAACACCTTTGGAGACACATGTAGAGCATCTTTATAATCACCCAGTTACGTTGTGAAGTTTGATAGCACACAAGGTGTTCCTCCGATATTCGGGAGTTGCATAATCTCATAGTCATAAGAACATGTACAAGTCATGAAGAAAGCAATAGCAGTAAAACTGAACGATCATAGTGCTAAGCTAATGGATGGGTCTTGTCCATCACATCATTCTCCTAATGATGTGATCCCGTTGATCAAATGACAACTCATGTCTATGGCTAGGAAACATAACCATCTTTGATCAATGAGCTAGTCTAGTAGAGACATACTAGGGACACTCTGTTTTGTCTATATATTCACACATGTACTAAGTTTCCGGTTAATAAAATTCTAGCATGAATAATAAATATTTATCATGATATAAGGAAATAAATAATAACTTTATTATTGCCTCTAGGGCATATTTCCTTCAGTCTCCCACTTGCACTAGAGTCAATAATCTAGATCACATCACCATGTGATCAACACAAATAGTTCACATCACCATGTGACTTAACACTTTATAGTTCACATCACCATGTGACTTAACACTTTATAGTTCACATCGCCATGTGATTAACACCCAAAGAGTACTAAGGTGTGATCATGTTTTGCTTGTGAGAGAGGTTTAGTCAATGGGTCTGCCACATTCATATCCGTATGTATTTTGAAAATTTCTATGTCTACAATGCTCTGCACTGAGCTACTCTAGCTAAATGCTCCTACTTTCAATATGTATCTAGATCAAGACTCAGAGTCATCCAGATCGGTGTCAAAGCTTGCATCGACGTAACTCTTTACGACGAACTCTTTATCACCGCCATAACCGAGAAATATTTCATAGTCATCCAGTAATTAAGGATAATTTTTGACCTCTGTCGAGTGATCTACTCCTAGATCACTTTTGTACCTCCTTGCCAAACTCTTGGCAATGTACACAACAAGTTTGGTACACAGCATGGCATACTTTAAAGAGCCTATGGCTGAGGCATAGGGAATGCCTCTCATTCTTTCTCTATCTTCTGCCGTGGTCGGGTTTTTGAGTCTTACTCAACTTCATACCTTGCAACACACGCAAGAACTCTTTCTTTGACTGTTCCATTTTGAACTACTTCAAAAAACTTGTCAAGGTATGTAATCATTGAAAAAACTTGACAAGCAGACGGCGCGGCTGTCCGAGGCCAGGGTGAAGATGGTGGCGGCGCTCTAGCCTAGTGCCGTTGAGCCCAACAGCTTCACGTGGTTGGCATGGTGGCTGGAAGCCAGACCGACGCGTCTTCATGCGTGGCGTGTCTCTGTCGCTCGTGCCGACACTGACTTAGCGGTGAGGTTCGTCATGTCCTAGTATCCGGGCTTGAACCTAGACCAGCTGGTGTTCTAGCGAGCCGACGTGGAGCCCCAACCACAGGCGGAGGCGAGCCGGAACGCTGCATGGGCCAACTATCTGGCATCGTTTGCCTTCCACGACGAGTTCTAGGTGGAGAGGATCGAAAGCGGTGGGGTGTTGGAGCTTGATGACTTCGGCTTGCCGCTTGAAGACCCGGCGGGCAGCTCCGAGGAGTCTGGCCCTCTCGCGGGCTATGGTGCCAGGTTGGGCGATACCGGCGCCTCGGCGGAGCACCCAACGGTCACCGCGAGGGAGCCTACGACTGCGCTACCTGATTGGATGTCGCCTGAAGCTGTCCTTTGTTATCTTTAGTTATATTTTGTTAAGCGATAGGTCCACCCATCCACTGGGGTGTATGGTGAATGTAATGAACTCCGGCCTTGGGCTATTATTTTCTGTGATGTAATTATTTTCGGAAGTGTTTCTTTTGTTCTTCGCACTTAAGATTTTTTCTTGCTTGCTCCCTCTTGGAGTTCCCCCCCC
>LR738710.1:264720268-264787061 GCA_902687465.1 Secale cereale | reverse complement strand
CCCCCCCCAGCGAGTCGAACAGCTGTGTTCCGATCTGTGACAAGGGGTTCGGCCTTGGGAGAGAGTGCACAGTACTTAGGGCTTTCAAATGTTGAGCGCGAGCAAAACACCCACTAGGCTGACTGGCGGCGGCCGACGAAGCTAGCTGGCGCGCAGTCAGTCGTGCGGAAACTTAGTGTGGTGAGGAAGGGTTGGCTGATCCGGCAAGTCCTTCTCAGCGTTTTTCGGCATGCTGGTGTTCTGGCCCATGGTTCTTGTTGGCCAACAACCGAAGTCGGAATGTGCCTTCGGGCGAAGTGGAGGGCCTCGGCGAATCAGGCTTGTCGGGAACCACTAAGGAAGACGGTGTGGTGCGGTCAAGCCGGCCAGCCCCCGATCCCTCGAGCTTGGACGAGCCAACCCGATGGCAGGGGTATAGGAAAATTTAAAAGGATATGCGAGATACCATAAGTTGATCGGAAGGGGTAGCCTCCGAGATACGTTCGGGGGGGGGGGTCCCATTTTCTCTCATTGAACTTTGAAAGGTAGTGATACATACGTGCATAAAACTAACTGTAATACGAGCAGAGTAGCTCTGCATTCCATGGCCGGATTATCTCTTTGCCGACGGTATCTCTTTTGCGCTTGTTCGGCTTGTGTGCGTTGATGAGGTAGTAGGCGTTGCAGTCGCATAGGGCCTTGCTGGCGATGAAAGGGCCCTCCCATGGAGAGACCAACTTGTGCTGGCCGGCTTGTTGCTGGACAAGCCGGAGGACGAGATCTCCCTCGCGGAATTCGAGGGGCTTGATTTTCTTGTTGTGGTAGTGCCTCAGGCTTTGCTGGTAGATAGTCGACCGGTTGAGGGCCAATAGGCACGTTTCTTGGAGTAAGTCCACGCCGTCTTCACGGGCTTATTTTGCTTGCACTTCGGTGTACATTATGACTCGGGGCGAGTCGAACTCGATGTCGGTCGGGATGATGGCTTCGGCTCCGTAGGCGAGGAAGAACGAGGTGAACCCGGTCGACCGGTTCGGCGTTGTCTAGAGACTCGAAAGGACGACTGACAACTCGTCAAGCCAGCTGTTGGGTGAGAGGATGACGGGTTCGACGAGCCACAGCTTGAAGCTGGACAAGATCATGTCGTTGGCCCACTCGACCTGGCCGTTGGATTGGCGATGGGCGACAGAGGCCAAGTAGAGCCAATTGTCGGAGACTTAGCAGTATTGCGCTAGAGCGCCTTTGGCAAAATTAGTGCCGTTATCCGTGACGATGCTATGCGGGACGTCATAGTGAACCGCGATGTCCTTGATGAACCGGACATCCGTTAGCCTGTCTAGCTTCTTGATCGGTCGTGCCTCAATCCACTTGGTGAACTTGTTGATGGCCACCAGCAGATGTGCCATGCCACCTCGGGCGGCCTTTCCACCATGTCCAGCCCCCAGACGGCAAAATGCCAAGTGATCAGGATGGTCTGGAGGGCTGAAGCCGGCTGGTGGATGTGCCTACTGAAGCGTTGGCAACGTTCGCGCTTGAGGACGAGCGACTCGGCGTCCTTGAGGGCCGTGGGCCAGTATAAACCATGGCAGAAAGCCTTGGTCACGAGGGATCTTGAAGCGGCGTGGTGCCCGCACTCACCCTGGTGTATGTCGAGGAGCATCTCTATGCCCTTGTCTTGCTCGACGTAACGCTGGAACACGCCTATCGTGATGCGCTTGACGAGCTTGCTGTTGACGATGATGTAGGTGGATGCCCGGCGTTGCACTTTCGGGCTTCGGTCTCGTCTATGGGGAGTGCTCCGCTCTCCAGGAAGGCAAGGATTGGTTGGTCCCACGATGGGGCCGTTACCAGTGTGAAGACGGTTACCTGGATGGGGGTTGGGGTGAGATTCCCCGAGCTGGAGCCGGCGGCCCCTGGGCCAGGATGAGTAGTCCCCGAGCCGGGATCGTCAACCCTCGGGCTGGGGCCGGGATGAGCAGTCCCCGGGCCGGGATCGACATTCCCTGGGCTAGGATCTTCAGGGTAGGGTGGGGGTGCTGCGGGGTTTTCTGGGAAAAAGATGGACTAGGATTCTGGAGACGACTTCCTCAGGTGATCGAGGGAGACGCCGGACGGGATGGCCTGCCGGGATGAACCTATCTTGGCAAGCGCGTCGGCGACTTTGTTATCCGCGTGGGGGACATGGAGGAACTCGCAGCCATCAAAGCTGCCAGAAAGTTGTTTGATGAGGAAGCGGTAGCTGGCCATGTTGGCATCCCGAGGGTCCCATTCGCCCGAGGATTGTTGCACCACCAGGTCCGAGCCGCCGTATCAACGAATGTGTCGGATGCCGATCTCCTTAGAGAGCTTGAGGCCGTGTATGAGAGCCCAGTACTCGCGACGTTGTTGGAGGTGGAGAAGTGGATCTGGAGCGCGTACCGGAGTCGGTGACCTTTGGTGGAGTACAACACGATGCAGGCTCCCAGGCCGCCTCGCATCTTGGAGCCATTGAAATGCATGCGCTAGTGCATTGAGTCGGGTGGAGGAGGCAGGTACTGGGTCTCCGTCCAGTCAACGAGGAAGTCGGCCAGCGCCTGCGACTTGATGGTCATGCGTGGCTCGTAGAGGAAGGTGTGGCCTACTAGCTCGATTGCCCACTTGGCAACCCGGACGGAGGCATCCCACGAGCCCATGATCTCTCTGATGGGGGTCGTGCTGTCCATTGTGACGACGTGGCCTTGGAAATAATGCTTTAGCTTCTTGGCGGTGAGGTAGACGCCGTAGCAAATCTTCTGGTGATGGGTGTAGCTTTGCTTGGAGGCGGAGAGTACTTCACTCAGGTAGTACATCGGCCGATGGACCAGCTGGACCTTGCCTTCTTCTGGACGCCCCACCACCAGCACCGTGTTGACCGCCCATGAGGTGGCGGCAATGTAGAGCAGGAGTGGTTCTCGGCCGGCTGGCGCGGCCAGGACGGGTGCAGTGGAGAGCATGCGCTAGAGGTTGCGGAAAGCTTCATCCACCTGGTCATTCCACTCGAACGATGACTCCTTCTTCATCAGCTGATATAGGGGCAAGGCCCTCTCGCCCATCCGGCTAAGAAACTGGCTCAGAGAGGCCAAGCAGCCGGTGAACTTCTGGACATCGCGCAACTGAGCCAGTTTGCGCATGCGCTCGATGGCCTTGATCTTCTCCGGGTTTGCCTCAATGTCGCGCTTCGAGACGAGGAAGCCGAGTAGCTGCTCGGCGGGCACGCCAAACATGCACTTCTCCGTGTTGAGCTTGATTTGGTACTTGCGCATATTAGCGAAGGTTTCCTTGAGGTCGGTGATGACCCACAAGTGTAGGGGATCTATCGTAGTCCTTTCGATAAGTAAGAGTGTCGAACCCAACGAGGAGCAGAAGGAAATGATAGGCAGTTTTCAGTAAGGTATTTTCTGCAAGCACTGAAATTATAGGTAACAGATAGTTTTGTGATAAGGTAATTGGTAGCAAGTGACAAAAGGTAAAAGTAAATAAGGTGCAACAAGGTGGCCCGATCCTTTGTGTAGCAAAGGACAAGCCTCGACAAACTCTTATGCAAGGTAAAGTGCTCCCGAGGACATATGGGAATTGTCGTCGAGCTAGTTTTCATCACGATCATCTGATTCGCGTTCGGTACTTTGATAATTTGGTATGTGGGTGGACCGGTGCTTGGGTCCTGACCTTACTTGGACAAGCCCCCCACTTATGATTAACCTCTAATGCAAGCATCCGCAACTACAAAAGAAGTATTAAGGTAAAGCTAACCATAGCCTGAAACATATGGATCCAAATCAGCCCCTTACGAAGCAACGCACAAACTAGGGTTTAAGCTTATATCACTCTAGCAACCCATCATCTACTTATTACTTCCCAATGCCTTCCTCTAGGCCCAAATAATGGTGAAGTGTCATGTAGTCGACATCCACATGACACCACTAGAGGATAGACAACATACATTTCATCAAAATATCAAACGAAGATCAAATTCACATGACTACTAATAGCAAGACTTCTCCCATGTCCTCGGGAACAAAAGTAACTACTCACAAGACATAATTTTTTTCATGATCAGAGGGTTATTAAAATGCGTAATGGATCTGAACATATGATCTTCCCACCAAATAAACCAACTAGCATCAACTACAAGGAGTAATCAACACTACTAGCAACCCACAGGTACCAATCTGAGGTTTGGATACAAAGATTGGATACAAGAGATGAACTAGGGTTTGAGAGGAGATGGTGCTGGTGAAGATGTTGATGAAGATAGCCCTCCCCAAGATGGGAGAGTTGTTGGTGATGACGGCGGTGACGATTTCCCCCTCCCGGAGGGAAGTATCCCCGGCAGAACAGCTCTGCCGGAGCCCTAGATTGGTTTCCGCCTCGAGATGGCAGCGTCTGGTCCAGAAAGCCTCCTCTTGATTTTTTCTAGGTCAAAACACTTCATATAGGAGAAGATGGGCACCGTGGGCCTGCCGGCTGGCCCTCGAGGCAGGGGGTGCACCCTGGGAAGGGGGGCGCGCCCCCCACCCTCAAGGCCAGCCGGTGGCCCCCTCGTCGGTTTCTTTCGCCAGATATTTTTTATATTTTCCGAAACGATGTTCTGTGGAGTTTCAGGGCTTTTGGAGTTGTGCAGAATACGTTTCCAAAGTTTGCGCCTTTTCCAGCCCAGAATTCCAGCTGCCGGCATTCTCCCTCTTCATGTAAACCTTGCAAAATAAGAGAGAAAAGGCATAAGTATTGTGGCAAAACATGTAATAACAGCCCATAGTGCAATAAATATCAACTTATAAGCATGATGCAAAATGGACGTATCAACTCCCCCAAGCTTAGACCTCGCTTGTACACAAGCGAAAGCCGATATCGAAAAGTATGTCCACTTGTTTAGAGATAGAGGTGTCGATAAAAACAAAATACAGACATGAGGGCATCATGATCATTCTCATAGCAGCAACTTATATAAGTATAGTCATATGATTCTTATGCTAAAGTAACAATTCATCCACAATATCAAGTATGCATCATAAACCTCATTGTAAACTAACAAACTTTGGTCTCGGTCATTGATGCAATTGCAATTTATCGTAACATCGGAAAGAGTCAATATAAGAGCTTTTCAGCAAGCCTACATACTCAACTATCATATAGTCTTTCACAATTGCTCACACTCACGCAATACTTATGTTTATGGAGCTTTAATCAGACACAGAGAAGATAGGGGCTTATGGTGTTGCCTCCCAACATTTTACCTTAAGGGTAATGTCAACGGTAATAGATCATAAAAACTTACATCCAAGTGGGTATATATGTCAGGATCTTTCCAACACAATGTGCTTGCCAAAGGATAAAATGTAAAAAGGAAAGGTGGATTTCACCTTGACACTTATAAGACAAGAATAAAAGATAGGCCCTTCACAGAGGGAAGCAGAGGTTGTCATGTGTTTTTATGGTTGGATGCAAAAAGTCTTAGCATAGAAGAACTTCGCTTTATATTGCCACTTGTGATAAGGACCTTTATTATGCAGTCTGTCGCTTTTATTACTTCCATATCACAAGCTCGTATAAAGCTAATTTCTCCCACACTAATAAATCATACATATTTTAGCAGGTTTACAACATGACAACTTACTTGGAAGGATCTTTCTCAATCCATAGGTAGGTATGGTGGACTCTCATGGCGAAACTGGGTTTAAGGATGTGTGGAAGCACAAGTAGTATCTCTACTTAGTGCGGGGAGTTTTGGCTAGCATGAGGGGGAAAGGCAAGCTCAACATGTTGGATGATCCATGACAATATACTTTATTTCGGATATAAGAACACATAACCCATTATGTTGTCTTCCTTGTCCAACATCAACTCTTTAGCATGTCATACTTTAATGAGTGCTCTCAATCATAAAAGATGTCCAAGATAGTGTATTTGTATGTGAAGCCTCTCTTCTTTTATTACTTCCTATTAATTGCAACGATGACCAAAACTATGTTTGTCACCTCCCAACAACTTTTATTTATCATACTCTTGTATGTGAGGTCATTACTTCCCATAAGATCGATATGATCTCTTTGATACTCTTTTTTGTTTTCTTTCTTTTTATCATGACCCAAGTGAGGAAATCAAGCCCTTGACTCAACACTAATCTTTATTATATAGCTCACGGACTCGATTACAAAGGATAAAGCTCACAAAGCAAAAGCTCACGACTAGATCATGCTAACTTTATTCTAATAGATCAAGATACTACCAAAAGGATCGAACTAAGTAAAACGGTAAAGAGGAGTGATGGTGATAGGATACCGGGGTCACTCCCCCAAGCTTGGTAGTTGCCAAGGGGAGTGCCCATACCCATATGATTATGTCTACTTCTTCGGGGTTGGTGATGATGGAGTTGTTGCTGATGTAGGCTTGTTGCTCGTCTTCCAAAGCATGGGCTCACCATCGTAGAAGGATGATCGAGTCTCCGGGATACTCAAATCTGCAGCCAAACTCATGTTCTTGAATCTATATTCATACTCACAGTTTTGGTTATGCAGGTCATAGATCTAGGCTTGGAGGTGATCGATCTTCTCTTGAAGATTAGAGATGGCTTCCCCGAAGATCCTCGAGTCCATCTCAAGGTTGTTGGCAAGCTCCGAGATCATCATGTGGTTGGCGTCGAGTCCTCGTTCCACCATAGCTTGGTACATGAAAACTTGTTGCTCCATTGCTTCGAGTCTTGTCTCTACGCTTCCGGTCCTTCTCGGACCCTCAACATCACGGATGTGCAGCACCCCCTCATGCAACTCCATGGTTTTGGGGTGGTGCAGCACCTCCGCAAGGTAGGGGTTGATAACCTTCTCGAAGAACTTGTCCTTGGGGGTGTTGGAGGACGCCATGATGATCTAGATCTATCAAAAACAGCAGCTCGAAACAAAAACAGAGGATTTCTGCGTGATACAAAGGTCAAAACCTTCGGGAGTATATATAATGAATTTTTACCGACCAAAAGGAGTAACCCACAAGAAAACGGAGTCCAGGGGACACACGGGGTGCCCTCGAGGCAGGGGGCACGCCCTGGGGAAGGGGGGCGCACCCCCTACCCTCGAGGAAGCCTCGTGTCTCCTCCGGACTGCGGTTTATTTTTCTATTTTTCTAAATATTCCAGAACGGAAAAAAATGCCTTTAGAACTGTTTTGGAGTCGGTTTACTTACCTTATCACGTACCCCTTCCTTTTCGGAGGCTGGATCGTTCTGGAAAGTGTCCCTTATGTATTCCTCCGGGGTTATGGTTTCAATAATATTAGTTTCAACATTTATAGGATTACCTGAGATATAATGTTTGATCCTTTGACCATTCACCACCTTCGGATTTGTGCCTTCGAAGTTGTTGATTTTTATGGCACCAGAACAATAGACCTCCTCGATAATGTAAGGTCCTTCCCATTTGGAGAGAAGTTTCCCTGCAAAAAATCTTAAACGAGAGTTGAATAGCAAGACATAATCACCTACGTTAAACTCACGCTTTTGTATCCTTTTGTCATGCCATCTTTTAACTTTTTCTTTAAATAACTTGGCATTCTCGTAGTCCTAGGTTCTCCATTCGTCGAGACAGCTAATGTCAAATAACCTCTTTTCACCGGCAAGTTTGAAATCGTAGTTGAGCTCTTTAACAGCCCAATGTGCCTTAAGTTCTAGCTCAAGAGGTAAGTGACAAGCTATTCCATATACCGTCTTATATGGAGACATACCCATAGGATTTTTGTATGCAGTTCTATAGGCCCATAATGCATCATCTAGATTCTTGGACCAATTCTTTCTAGACCTATTAACTATCTTTTGCAAGATTAATTTCAACTCCCTATTACTTAGTTCTACTTGACCACTAGTCTGTGGGTTATAAGGTGATGCAATTCTATGGTTGACATCATATTTAGCAAGCATCTTACGGAAAGCACCATGAATAAAGTGTGAACCAACATCAGTCATCAGATATCTAGGGACTCCAAACCTCGGAAATATAACTTCTTTAAGCATCTTAATAGAGGTTTTATGATCAGCACTACTAGTTGGAATAGCTTCTACCCACTTAGTAACGTAATCAACAGCAAACTAAAATATGTGTGTACCCATTAGAGGCAGGAAAAGGTCCCATATAATCAAAGACCCACACATCAATTGGTTCAATAACAAGTGAATAATTCATAGGCATTTCTTGACGTCTACTAATATTACCAATTCTTTGACATTCATCACATGATAAGACAAACTTACGGGCATCCTTGAAGAGAGTAGGCCAATAAAATCTGGATTGCAATACCTTGTGTGCAGTTCTATCTCCCGCATGGTGTCCTCCATAAGCTTCGGAGTGGCACTTGCGTAAGATTTGTTCCTGTTCATGCTCAGGCACACAACGTCTAATAATACCATCTACTCCTTCTTTATAAAGATGTGGGTCATCCCAGAAGTAATGCCTCAAATCATAGAAGAACTTTTTATTTTGCTCGTATGTGAAGCTAGGAGGTATAAACTTAGCAACAATGTAATTAGCATAATCAACATACCATGGAGCAGTACGAGAAGTATTTATGACAGCTAGTTGTTCATCAGGAAAGCTATCATCAATAGGTTGTGGGTAGTCAAGTATATTCTCAGCTCCCTTTCTATCAATAATATGCAAGTCAAATTCTTGCAGCAAGTGGACCCATCTAATAAGTCTAGGTTTAGCATCGTTCTTTTCCATAAGGTATTTGATAGCAGCATGATCAGTGTGAATAGTTACTTTAGAATCAACGATATAGGGTCTAAACTTATCACAAGCAAATACAACTGCTAAGAATTCTTTCTCAGTGGTAGCATAACTTCTTTGGGCACTATCTAGAGGTTTACTAGCATACTGGATAACATTCAATTTCTTATCAACTATTTGCCCTAGAATAGCTCCTACAACATAATCACTAGCATCGCACATAATCTCAAAGGGTAAATTCCAGTCAGGAGGCTGGACAATAGGTGCAGAGATCAATACTTCCTTAAATATTTCAATTGCTTCTAGACAATCATCATCAACGACAAAAGGAATATCTTTTTGTAAGATATTAGTCAGAGGCCTGGAGATTTTGGACAAGTCCTTAATGAACCTCCTATAAAACCCGGCATGACCAAGGAAACTTCATATACCTTTGATATCCTTAGGGCATGGCATCTTTTCAATAGCATCAACTTTAGCTTTGTCAACTTCAATACCTCTTTCAGAAATTTTATGTCCCAAGAAAATGCCTTCATTAACCATAAAGTGGCACTTCTCCCAGTTCAAGACCAGATTAGTGTCTTCACATCTCTGCAAAACTCGATCAAGGTTGCTTAAGCAATCATCAAAAGAAGTTCCCTAAACGGAGAAATCATCCATGTATACCTCAACAATCTTTTCACAAAAGTCAGAGAATATAGCCATCATACATCTTCGAAAAGTAGCAGGTGCATTACATAAACCAAAAGGCATACGTCTATAAGTAAAGGTACCGAAAGGACAAGTAAAGGTGGTCTTTTCTTGATCCCCCTTTGACACAGGTATTTGAGAGAAACCGGAATAACCGTCTAGAAAGCAGAAATGCGTATGTTTGGATAACATTTCTATCATTTGATCAATAAATGGCAAGGGGTAATGATCTTTCTTAGTAGCTTTATTTAACTTACGGAAATCAATTACCATCCTATAACCTGTAACTATCCTTTGCGGGATCAATTCATCCTTATCATTAGGGACGACAGTCATACGTCCTTCCTTAGTAACACAATGGATAGGACTTACCCACTGACTATCAACAATTGGATAGATAATACCTGCTTCTAGGAGCTTTAGTATTTCCTTCCTTACCACTTCTTTCATCTTAGGATTTAACCATCGTTGATGATCGATAACTGGTTTAGCATTTTCTTCCAATTTTATCTTGTGTTGGCATATAGTGGGACTAATGCCCTTAAGATCATCCAGAGTATATCCAATAGCGGCTCGGTGCTTCTTTAGAGTTTTCAATAACCTTTCTTCTTCCTGCTCTGAAAGTTTAGCACTAATAATAACAGGATATATCTTCTTTTCATCAAGATAAACATACTTAAGATTATCAGGAAAAGGTTTAAGTTCAAACACGGGATCGCCCTTGGGTGGAGGAGGATCCCCTAGGATTTCAACAGGCAAGTTGTTTTTCAATACGGGTCCCTGTGTAAGGAATATTTCATCTATCTCCCTTCTCTCATTCATATGCATATCATTTTCATGGTCTAGCAAGTATTGTTCTAAAGGATCATTAGGTGGCACGGCAATAGAAGCGAGACCAATAAGTTCATCCTTACTGGGTGGTGCTTTTTCAAGGGGTTGTCTACGGAATTTAGCAAAGTTAAAATCATGAGACATATCCCCTAATCCGATAGTGACAATATCTTTCACGCAGTCTATCTTGGCATTAACAGTATTCAAGAAGGGTCTACCAAATATAATGGGACCGAAAGCATCTTGTGGGGAACTAAGAACAAGAAAATCAGCAGGGTATTTAACCTTCCCACACAAGACTTCAATATCTCTAACAATCCCAACTGGTGAAATAGTATCTCTATTAGCAAGCTTAATAGTAACATCAATCCCTTGTAACTCAACAGGTGCAATATCATGCATAATTTCGTTGTACAGATCAAAAGGGATAATGCTCGCACTAGCACCTACGTCGCATAAACCATGATATCAATGATCTCCTATCTTAACAGAGATAACGGGCAAGCCTACGACAGGTTTATGTTTATTCCTAGCATTGGGTTTCGCTATTCTAGCAGACTCTTCTTGGAGGTAAATAACATGTCCATCTAAATCTTCTACCAAGAGATCCTTAACCATAGCAACACTAGGTTCAACTTTAATTTGCTCAGAGGGTGTAGGTGTTCTAGTATTACTCTTACGAACTACAGTTGAAGCTTGAGCACGATCCTTTATCCTAACAGGGAAAGGTGGTTTCTCGATATAAGCAGTAGGAATGACAGGATCAACATTATAAGTGATAGTCTTTTCTTCAACTTTAATAGGTTCAACTACTTTTACTTCAATAGGGGGATGGTATTTAAACCACTTATCCTTAGGGAGATCAACATGAGTAGCAAAAGATTCACAGAAAGAAGCTATTATCTCACAGTCAAGTCCATATTCAGTGCTAAACTCACGGAAAACATCAGTATCCATAAAAGCTTTAACACAATCAAACTTAGGGGTCATACCTGACTCCTTACCTTCGTCGAGATCCCAATCTTTGGAATTGCATTTAATTCTTTCCGATAAATCCCATTTGAATTCAACACTCTTCATCATAAAAGAGCAAGAACAAGAATTATCGAGCATGTTGCGATTATTGAGAGAAAGCCGAGCATAAAAATTTTGGATGATCATTTTTCTTGAAAGCTCATGATTGGGGCATGAATATAACATTGACTTAAGCCTCCCCCAAGCTTGAGCGATGCTTTCTCCTTCGCAAGGCCACAAATTAAAAATATAATTGCGATCACGATGAACCTGGTGCATAGGGTAGAACTTCTGATGAAATTCCAACTTCAGACGATTATAGTTCCAAGATCCCATATCAGTGCATAGCCTAAACCATGTCAATGCATATCCCTTCAAAGATAAAGGGAAGACTTTCTTCTTGATAACATCCTCGGGCATACTTGCAAGCTTAAACAATCCACAAACTTCATCCACATAGATTAGGTGTAAATCGGGGTGAAGTGTTCCGTCTCCTGTATAGGGATTTTCAAGCAGTTTCTCTATCATACCCGAAGGAATCTCAAAGAAAACATTTTCTTTAGGTGCAGTAGGTTGAGGAGCAACTCTTTGCTCTTCTTCTCGGGGTGAAAATACCCCGAAGAAGCCCTTCAAAGGATTTTGAGCCATAGTAACAACTCACAATAAATTTCAGCACACTATATAAATTTTTCCTTACCAAATTCCACTCACCAAAGGATCTTCATTCCCCGGTAACGGCGCCAGAAAAGAGTCTTGATGACCCACAAGTGTAGGGGATCTATCGTAGTCCTTTCGATAAGTAAGAGTGTTGAACCCAACGAGGAGCAGAAGGAAATGATAGGCAGTTTTCAGTAAGGTATTTTCTGCAAGCATTGAAATTATAGGTAACAGATAGTTTTGTGATAAGGTAATTGGTAGCAAGTGACAAAAGGTAAAAGTAAATAAGGTGCAGCAAGGTGTCCCAATCCTTTGTGTAGCAAAGGACAAGCCTGGACAAACTCTTATGCAAGGTAAAGTGCTCCCGAGGACATATGGGAATTATCGTCGAGCTAGTTTTCATCACGATCATTTGATTCGCGTTCGGTACTTTGATAATTTGGTATGTGGGTGGACCGGTGCTTGGGTGCTGCCCTTACTTGGACAAGCCTCACACTTATGTTTAACCTCTAATGCAAGCATCCGCAACTACAAAAGAAGTATTAAGGTAAACCTAACCATAGCATGAAACATATGGATCCAAATCAGCCCCTTACGAAGCAACGCATAAACTAGGGTTTAAGCTTCTGTCACTCTAGCAACCCATCATCTACTTATTACTTCCCAATGCCTTCCTCTAGGCCCAAATAATGGTGAAGTTTCATGTAGTCAACGTTCACATGACACCACTAGAGGAGAGCCAACATACATCTCATCAAAATATCGAACGAAGACCAAATTCACATGACTACTAATAGCAAGACTTCTCCCATGTCCTCAGGAACAAAAGTAACTACTCACAAGACATAATAATGTTCATGATCAGAGGGGTATTAATATGCATAATGGATCTGAACATATGATCTTCCACCAAATATACCAACTAGCATCAACTACAAGAAGTAATCAACACTACTAGCAACCCACAGGTACCAATCTGAGGTTTGGCTACAAAGATTGGATACAAGAGATGAATTAGGGTTTGAGAGGAGATGGTGCTGGTGAAGATGTTCATGAAGATAGCCCTCCCCAAGATGGGAGAGTTGTTGGTGATGACGGCGGTGACGATTTCCCCCTCCCGGAGGGAAGTATCCCCGGCAGAACAGCTCTGCTAGAGCCATAGATTGGTTTTCGCCTCGATTCCTCCTCGAGACGGCGGCATCTGGTCCCGAAAGCCTCCTCTTGATTTTTTTTTCAGGTCAAAACGCTTCATATAGGAGAAGATGGGCACCGTGGGCCTGCTGGTTGGCCCTCGAGGCAGGGGGGCGCGCCCCCACCCTCCAGGCCAGCCCGTGGCCCCCCTCGTGGGTTTCTTTCGCCACATATTTTTTTATATTTTCTGAAATGATGTTCTGTGGAGTTTTAGGGCTTTTGGAGTTGAGCAGATAGGTTTCCAGAGTTTGCTCCTTTTCCAGCCCAGAATTCCAGCTGCCGGCATTCTCCATCTTCATGTAAACCTTGCAAAATAAGAGAGAAAAGGCATAAGTATTGTGGCAAAACATGTAATAACAGCCCATAGTGCAATAAATATCAACTTTAAGCATGATGAAAAATGGACGTATTAGTCGGCTAGGAGCCTAATGTGCTGCTTGGTCTTCACCATGTTGTCGTCGATGTAGACGTGCACATTGAGGCCGAGTTGCGGCAATATGCATTTCTGCATGCAGGGCCGTAAAGTGGCCCCGACATTCTTCAAGCCGAACGACATGGTGATGTAGCAATACGCCCCGAAGGGCATGATGAAGGATGTCTTCAAGGCATGGGTGGGGTCCAGCTTGATTTGGTGGTAGCCCGAATAAGCGTCGAGCAAGGATAAGAGGTCGCAGCCGACCATGGAGTCGATCACTTGGTCGATCGGGGGGATGGCGAAAGGATCCTTTGGGAAAGCCTTGTTTAGGCTGGTTTAGTCGATACACATGCGCCAGGTGTTGTTTTTATTCAGGACAAGGGCCGGGTTGGCCAGCCACTCCGAATGGAACACCTCCATGATGAAGTCGGTCGCGAGGAGCTGGGCGATCTCTTCACTGATGGTTCTCCGCTTTTCCTCAGAAAAGTGGCGTAGTGGCCGGTGAACTGGTTTGGCGTCTTTGCGGACGTGGAGTTTGTGCTCGGTGAATTCCTCAGAACACCCGACATGTCTTTTGGAGACCATGTGAAGATATCCTAATTTTCATGGAGGAAGTCGACGAGCTCGCATTCCTATTTGCTGCTGAGGCGAGAGCTCACCACAACGTGCTTGCTGCACCTTGGGTCGGATGGGTTGAGCTTGACCTTCTTGGTGTCCTTGGACGACTCGAAGTAGGGCTCACCCGCCGATTCCCGGGCATATGTCGGCTCCTCACCGGCTAGGGCCACAATCGGATCAAGCTGACGCCGCTCCTCCGCTATGACCAGTGACTCGGCCGGCTTGGCGCTGGCTTGAGCGCACTATAGAGACTTCTTGTAGTCACCGACGACGGTGATGAGGCCCTTGGGACCCGGCATCTTTATTTTCAGATAGGCGTAATGGGGGACCTCCATGAACTTGGCCAGCGCGGGCCTTTCCAACATTGCATGGTAGGGGTTGTCAAAGTCCACGACCTCGAACCAGAGTGGCTCACGCCGGAAATGGTCGTTGGAGCCGAAAAGGACACAAGCCGGATCCGGCCGATGAGGGAGCAAGAGAGGCCGGGAATGATGCCGTGCAACACCGTCTGGGTCGTCCCTAGCTGCTTCGCCTCGATGCCGAGCGTGGTCATGGTGTCATGGTAGAGGATGTTGATGCTGCTACCGCCATCGATGAGGGCACGAGAGAACTTGCAAGTGCGCTTTGCAACAACTATGATGGGGTCGAGGACCAGAGCGTAGCTACCAGGTATCGGCATGATGGCCGGGTGGTCATCCCGGGACCAGGTGATCGGGCGCTCCAAACAATGCATGAACTTGGTTGTGGCCAGGATGACGGTGTTTACCTCCTGCCAGAGCAGGCAGTCAATGTGCTTGTTGTTCGGGAACGTAGTATTTCAAAAAAATTACCTACGATCATGCAAAATCTATCTAGGAGAAGCATAGCAACGATCAGGGAGAGTGTGTCCACGTACCCTCGTAGACCAAAAGCGGAAGCGTTTAGTAACGCGGTTGATGTAGTCGAACGTCTTCGCGATCCAACCGATCAAGTACCGGACGCACGACACCTCCGTGATCTGCACACGTTCAGCTCGGTGATGTTCCTCGTACTCTTGATTGAGTTGAGGCTGAGGGAGAGTTTCATCAGCACGACGGCGTGGTGACGGTGATGATAAAGTTACCGACGCAGGGCTTCGCCTAAGCACTACGACAATATGACCGAGGTGTGTAACTATGGCGGGGGCACCGCACACGGCTAAGAAATCAACTTGTGTGTCTATGGGGTGCCCCATCCCCACGTATATAAAGGAGGGAGGGAGGAGGAGGGCCGGCCACAAGGGGCGTGCCCAAGGGGTGGAATCCTACTCTTAGTAGGAGTAGGTTCCACCCTTTCCTAGTCCTAGTAGGAGAAGAAGGGAGGAGAGGAAGAAGAGAAGGAAAGGGGGGCGGCCCCCTAGCCCTAGTTCAATTTGGTTTGGGCAAGGGGGGTGCGCGCCACACCTTGGCCTGCCTCCTCTCTTCCACCACTAGGCCTGTGAGGCCCAATAACCTCCCGAGGGGGTTTCGGTAACCCCCCGGTACTTTGGAAAATACCCGATACACCTCAAAACCATTTCGGTGTCCGAATATAACCTTCCAATACATCAATCTTTATGTCTTGGCAATTTTGACACCCCTCATCATGTCTGTGATCTCATCCGGGACTCCGAACAACCTTCAGTATATCAAAACACATAAACTCATAATACCGATTGTCGTCAAACGTTAAGCGTGCGGACCCTACGGATTCGAGAACTATGTAGACATGACCGAGACATATCTCCGGTCAATAACCAATAGCGGAACCTGGATGCTCATATTGGCTCCTACATATTCTACGAAGATCTTTATCGGTCAAACCGCATACAACATACGTTGTTCCCTTTGTCATCGGTATGTTACTTGCGCGAGATTCAATCGTCGGTATCATCATACCTAGTTCAATCTCGTTACCGGCAAGTCTCTTTACTCGTTCCGTAGTACATCATCTTGTTACTAACTCATTAGTCATTTGCTTGCAAGGCTTATTATGATGTGTATTACCGAGAGGGCCAAGAGATACCTCTCTGACACTCGGTGTGACAAATCCTAATCTTGTTGTATGCCAACACCATAAACACTTTAAGAAACACCTGTAGAGCATCTTTATAATCACCCAGTTATTTTGTGATGTTTGATAGCACACAAGGTGTTCTTTCGGTATTCGGGAGTTGCATAATCTCACAGTCAGAGGAACATGTATAAGTCATGAAGAAAGCAGTAGCAGTAAAACTAAACGATCATAGTGCTAAGCCAATTGATGGGTCTTGTCCATCACATCATTCTCGTAATGATGTGATCTCGTTGATCAAATGACAACACATGTCTATCATTAGGAAACATAACCATCTTTGATTAACAAGATAGTCTGGTAGAGGCATACTAGGGTGTCGCCACCGGTCTTTCAGTAAAATAATTACCGGAAGACCGGTTTCTTTATTAAACCAGTGGGGAATAATATTCCTGCTGGCAGACAAATCCTTGATACAGAATTTCCAGTACACTGAATATTATACAAGGTTGAGCCAAGGATGGCTCAACAACTTTTATTACAAGCGCGCCAATATATTACTTAGAGGCGGATATGGCACAAGGCAGGGTGGAATACTATTGACTCGTAATAAAAGGCGGTGGAATATGTCACAGTGAAGTGGGTGGTGTGACTCCAATATTTTACAGTTCATCGAGTGTCGGAGTGAGACCCGATGAATTTATTTGGTGGTAGGCGGAAGCGGTATAAAACGGTGATCATTTCCAGGATCGCAAGAGACTGACTGGGACTCCTCTAAGCGTCGGACTCGCTATCGAACTCTTCATCCATGAGATCGCCTTCGTCCACATCTGGCCAAATCAACAAGACAGGTGAGTACTTTGAATGTACTCGCAAGACAGTTCGGCCTTAAGATATAACAAATGTCAACAAGAATGCATACGAGTATTCCAGCAAAAGTAACCGGAACAAAATATGAATGCACTGAAAGTAAGACTGGAAGTCGGGCGGTAATCCTCCCGAAATCCAAAAGGTAGAAAAATGACAGGACCAACGAGGGTCTGGATGACGCCTCGTAGGAAAATAATAAATGATAACAGGCCATAGTCAGGCGTCTAAGCAACACCACGTAAAGGGCTTATAACCAAAGTAAATAACGAGAATGCCTCCGTCGGACGTCTGAGCGACATCACATACAGGGCTTGTAGCAAAATAAATAGCAAGAATGCCACAGTCGGACGTCTGAGCGACATCACATAAAGGGCTTATAAATAAAAAGAATGCCAAAGTCGGACGTCTGAGCGACATCTCAAAAAGGGCTTATAAATAAAAAGAATGCCACAGTCGGACGTCTGAGCGACATCACATAAAGGGCTTATAAATAAAAAGAATGCCACAGTCGGACGTCTGAGCGACATCACATAAAGGGCTTATAAATAAAAAGAATGCCACAGTCGGATGTCTGAGCGACATCACATAAAGGGTTTATAAATAAAAAGAATGCCACAGTCGGACGTCTGAGCGACATCACATAAAGGGCTTATAAATAACAGGATATAATGATGAAATACTTCTGAAAATAAATATTGAAGTTGTTGGTGAGTTCATCTACCAAATGAACTTAACAGGAATACTACTCTGGTTACTCCCGAGAATATACTAGAGACGGTCACCGGGTTGATATGAAGATTGATATTAGGCCATAAACATGGCTACTGAAGGAATTTAACTCTGCAGAGCTTGTACCATTAACTCATAGCCAACGGGTTCTACTAGCCACGTGGGCTAGTCCCATCTACGGTGTTTTAGCAGAAACTCAACTAACCAGTACACACCCATTTAACATCCTGTCGTCCGGAATCACCCGCGATGACATTCACGGAAAACTTTAAGACGGGGAGGCTACAACCTCGAATAGCATGGGATCAAATTTATATATGCGCGCTCTAAGGGGTGCCCCCATCTCGGTCCCAACCGGTAACACCCATGCCCCCTGACCGGATGACGGGCTTTAATCCAGGGCCATGGAACCCTCATCCCGGCCCCTCTACTTGGTGTGTACTCAGAAAGTGGTTTACAACTGACTAGACCGTAATCCCAACGGACGGCCTATTATAGTACTGAAAAGGAGACGAACGGAATTGTGATGTGATCTCCGTTGATACTGAGTTGACCAACTACTGGCATGCTCCAACAATACCAATATTCCACCCCATCATATCACCATATGATCGAGGTGGTGCAACATTCTCCTTCGGGACTCACCCGAAGCATCACTTGCATGAAATATGCCATACACATATGCTCATATAGTCATGCTTATGAACGAACTACTCGAGCAAACATGCAACACACTCATCATATCAAGAGTTCAAACATGCTTGCCTGGTTCTGAAAAGTCGGAGTCTAACTCGGCGTGATTTGTGTCTCCGTCGCGGCCTCCGGTATCTATGTATTCAAACAAATACATACTAACATAAATACCGCGCGTGCAAATAAAGTTGCTCAAAACATTTTCACATAAATATGACAGAAAACCAAGATGGACAGAAAAAGAATCAACTCAAAATAATTTTTAGATTAAAAGATATTAAGGTTTTTGTCTAGGGACCTATCTGTAATGAAACAGAAAAGATCCAGGGGTAGAACAGAAAAGGACAAAGCGAATCGGTATGTGGTACGCCAGCCGCAGAGGGAAGGCGTATTTTGCCGATTGCGCTAACAGAAAACGTTTCGAAGGGAGAGCGATGAGAGACTAACAGAGGGACCCCACCTGTCAGGTTTGAAAAACAGAACAGGGCCGGGCCGGGGACGGTGCTGCGGTGATTGCCGGCGTCGATCCACGGCGAGATAGGGGAGGGGAGGGGTACCTCTAGCTTCGCGGTGGTCTTCCGCATCGAACGGTGGTGGAGTTGGGTGCTAGCGAGGCCCACGTCGACGGCGAGCTTATCTCCGGCGGACGGTGGATCGGGTGTTCGTGGAGCTCGTCGGGGAAGGTTCCTGGAGAGAAATTGGGCTGGGGGTTAGGACTAGGGGGATGCCAGGGTACTACGTTCCAGCTCACGGTAGCTGAGGAGCCCTCACCGGAGTGAACGGAGCTGGAGCCCGAGGCGGAGGCAGCTGGCCGGAGCCGGGGAAGAAAAGCCTCTCGGGGCTCTTCCAGAGGTTTGGCGTGGTCTAGGGGAGTAGTGGAGGCATGTGTGCTCGAGCACGAGCTCGGGGGTGCCTTTTATAGGCGGCTCGAGGTGGTTGCCGCGAGTGGATAAGTCCGGCGAGCTAATTGCGGCGCTGCAGTGGTCGGACGGCGGGGTTAAAAGCTTGAGCACCTTCCATGAGTTGTTGTGGTTCCATTCCCGCGCTTAACTGGGCAGTAGAAGGCGTGTTATGACCTGTCACCGACGGAGCGGCCGTGCGGCATGTCGGCGGCAGAAATGGCGCTCTGCGCGTGCCAGGCCGTGGCAACGGCGTGCCAGGCGTGCGCTGGCTGTGGAGAAGGACACGCGGGGCGCTGGGGTGGTCTGGGCGGCGCGAAACGGCGTGGAGTTGCGCCGTTGCGTCTGACAGCCGCCACGGGCGGCGCTGTGGCCGTGGCAGCTGCCGACGCGGTCGGGCCAGGGCGCCACCGACGCCCAGAAGCTGCCAAGTGATCGTGCCGCGCGAGGATAAGAAGGAGCTGCAGTGCAGCGTCGAGCCAAGGGAGATACATACGCGTTTTGTCGCCGCGCTCGACGACTGTCGAAACTGACGAAACTGACGAAGTGTTAACTGTTGACAGTTTCAGTTAACAGCTAACAGTTCAATGTAGGCTAGGTGTTTGATGAAATGATTCTGGTATTTGTGCATTGTATCTGGAGCTGATTTTTGGTGGAGTGGCCTCTTGATGTATCTAGAGGCTGGATGATTTTTCACAGGATTTTTGGAAGAAGATAAATATGAATTTCACCAAATTTTGCAAATCTGGTCCAAACTTGTAGCAGGTGAAATTTGAAAAATTTGAACTGTGGACCAGTGAAACAAGATGGATCTATATTGTGGGTATCAAGGACTATCTAGGAGAGTTGGTTTGGAGTCAAGTAGGTAGATGAAAAAGGTGGTTCCTTTGTAAATCACCAAGGTCCACTATAAAAGACAAATTTTGTTTTGAAGTGAAATAAATAGGAGAAAAATCCCAATGAGGTTCAAACTTGCTGGAATTGAGGAAGTGCTTGTCCCATAATGTGAAGAGAGTCTTGGAGAGGATTGCTCATGTTGGGATCATGGCAAGATGAGGTTGGAGGGGAGAGGAGTCAAGATAAAACTTGAGAATTTTAAAACAAGAAGAGGTGAACTCAAACAACTCCATTTGAATCTCAACTTGTGCTTGAGCCAAACACAAGAGGAGAGCTTCAAGGCTAAAAACCAAGCTTGAGAATACACACAAACTTTGGCAAAAAGGGATTTTAGAAGGGCAAAAGAAAAGATCAAGCAATCCCCTTTCAAAAAAGCCCAAAATTTGCAAGAAAAACCAAATCAAAAAATTGGGGTGTTACAACACCTACCCCCTTAGGAAAAATCTTGTCCTCGAGATTTCAGCTGATCCTCAAATAGGTGCGGATGTTCTGTCCGAAGGAAATCTTCCCTTTCCCATGTTGCCTCATCCTCTGTGTGGTTACTCCACTGAACCTTGAGAAACTTAATAGTTTTCTGACGGGTCCTCCTTTCAGACTCCTCCAAAATCTACACTGGGTGTTCTCGGTATGTAAGAACTGGTTGCACGTCAAGATTTTCGTGTGACACATGTTTCTCTGGGTTGCTTACACACTTCCGTAGTTGCGAGATGTGGAACACGTCGTGAACGTCGGACAATTCCTTGGGGAGGTCCAGTTGGTAAGCTACTGTGCCTCTTCGTGCAATTATACGGAAGGGTCCGATGAATCTTGGTGCTAGTTTCCCCTTGACTTTGAATCGTTGTAGCCCTCTCATCGGTGACACACGCAGGAATACGTCGTCACCGGGCTCAAAACTTATTTCTCGATGTTTTTGATCGTAATAGCTCTTTTGTCGGCTTTGGGCGGTCTTGAGTCGATCTCGTATCATTTTTACTCTTTCCTCGGCTTCCTTTAACATATCTGGGCCAAATATGCGACTGTCCCCTGTTTCTGACCAGTTCAAAGGAGTACGGCATCTTCGTCCATACAGGGCTTCAAAAGGTGCCATCTGCAGGCTAGCTTGGTAACTATTGTTGTATGCAAACTCGGCATATGGTAAGCTTTCCTCCCAACTGGTCCCATAGGTGAGGACACATGCCCTTAGCATGTCTTCGAGTATTTGATTTACTCGTTCCGTTTGTCCTCCAGTCTGGGGGTGGTAAGCCGTACTGAATGTTAGTTGCGTCCCGAGGGCTTGCTGCAACTGGTCCCAAAATTTTGAGACGAACTGAGTGCCCTTGTCAGATATTATAGTCTTGGGAACGCCATGTAGGCATACTATCCGGGCGAGGTAAAGCCTGGCGAGCTTTTGAGTGGTGTGTGTTGTCTTGACGGGTATGAAATGTGCCACCTTGGTCAGTCTATCTGTGATGACCCATATGGCATCGTTACCGTGTTGTGACCCTGGTAGTCCAACAATGAAGTCCATTCCGATATCATCCCACTTCCACTATGGTATCTTATTTGGCTGTAATAGCCCTGCGGGTTTTTGGTGCTCGGCTTTAATGCGTTGACATGAATCGCACCATGCAATAAATGTGGCTATATCCCTCTTCATGCCGTGCCACCAAAATCTTTCCTGAATATCTTTGTACATTTTTGTACCTCCAGGGTGGATTGAGTATGGGGCGGTATGACTTTCCGCTAGAATTTGCTGTTTCAGGTCGTTGCTGTTGGGTACGCAAAGTCTGTCTCCGAACCATAATATTCCTTCACTGTCTACGGTGAATTCTGAAGCCTTGCCCAGACTTACTTTTCTTTTTATCCCTTCGATGATGGGGTGTCCAGGTTGAGCCTTCTTTATCTGCTCTATCAGTGTAGGCTGTATTTCTAGCTTGGATACTTCGCCCTCCGTGACCATCATTAGGTTGAGCCTGGCGAATTCTTGCTGAAATTCGGGCCTCAGGTACTGTAGGATCGAAGAAGTAGGTCTAGAGGGGGGGGGGTGATTAGACTACTTGACAATATAAAAATCTGCCTTTTGATTATGCAAAGTTTTGGGCAGTTTCACAAATAAGATTATATCAAGTAACACACTACACATGCAATTCTAGAGTATGGGCAGCGGAAAGTAAATTGCATATATAGTAGAGAGAGGTGGAGAAGATCAAACGCAGTTCGGTGACACGGAGATTTTTGTTGTGGTTCCGATAGGTGGTGCTATCGTACATCCACGTTGATGGAGACTTCAACCCACGGAGGGTAACGGCTGCGCGAGTCCACGGAGGGCTCCACCCACGAAGGGTCCACGAAGAAGCAACCTTGTCTATTCCATCACGGCCTACGCCCACGGAGGACTAGCCTTACTCGGGGTAGATCTTCACGAAGTAGGCGATCTCCTTGCCCTTACAAACTTCTTGGTTCAACTCCACATCTCAAAGACGGAGGCTCCCAAGCGACACCTAACCAATCTAGGAGGCACCACCCCCCAAAAGGTAATAGACGGTGTTGATGATGATGAACTCCTTGCTCTTGTGCTTCAAATGATAATCTCCCCAACACTCAACTCTCTTCACTGATATGGCTGTGGTGGAAGAAGGGTTTAAGTGGAAGGCAACTTGGGAAGGCTAGAAATCAAGTTTCATATGGTAGGAATGGAATGGCTTGATCTCAACACAAGGGTAGGTGGTTCACTTCTCAGAAAGTGTATGGTAGAAGTGGTGGTACTTTCTGATGGCTCTCCTCACGAATGAGGAGGGGGTGGAGGGGTATATATAGCCTCCACACAAAATCCAACCGTTACACACACATTTGACCAATCTCGGTCAGACCGAAGTGAAAACTCGGTCAGACCGAAAGTTCAAATATAGTGAACGTTGGGATTTTCGGTGGGACCGAAAATACCATCTCGGTGGGACCGAAAGTGTTTCTGATATGAACGTTGGAGATTTCGGTGAGACCGAGAAAGAAAACTCGGTTTATCTGATTTGAGAAAGAGCAGGAACATGCCAGAATCGGTTTGACCGAAGATGAATTATCGGTGAGACCGATTTGAGCCAAGACAGAACTTGCCCATTTCGGTGAGACCGATAATACAAACTCGGTTATTCCGAAATGATGTGAAAATGTTTACAGAAGGTTGGCAGTTCAGTTTCGGTGAGACTGATCTCAAACTCGGTAAGACCGATTTTTCTAGGGTTTGGAATATGGCTGAAGTGGTTCATCTCGGTGGGACTGAGTTGGAAGAATCGGTTTGTCCGAGATTACTTATGAGTGTGTTTGGTAGTGAAAGGTGCTGATAGTTGAAGGAGCTAAATCACTAAGCACTTGAGCAACCAGATCATCAACACAACCTCATCCCCTTTTAATAGTATTGGCTTTTCCTATGGACTCAATGTGATCTTTGATCACTAAACCAAAAATGGAGTCTTGAGCTTTTGCCAATGCTTTCCTTAGCATTTGAGGGGTCCACTTCTTCAATCATCTTGCCATACCAATGTGATTGGGTTTCCTGAAACATACTTGATAAAAGCATTAGTCCAACCACAAAGTATGTTGTCATTAATTACCAAAACCACCCAGGGAGCAAATGTGCTTTCAATCTCCCCCTTTTTGGTAATTGATGGCAACACACTAAAATTATACTAAACAAAACATCAAAGCTTATTGAAAGAAAGACAGAATTATCATGAAAGCTTTGACAAGCATGTAGTACACAGGCTCCCCCTACAAGTGTGCAAGATTTTCATAGATTATGGTTTTGGACTACCACAAGCACACAAGAGAGATAAGCAAGATGTGCTACATGCAGCTTGGCTATATGCATCAGAGCAGAAGAAAAGGAATTGAGTGATAATGCATATGTGCATGGTGATTTCTTGCAAACAAGTATTTACAAGCAAGTCACCATCATGCACATTCTGCAAGATGTATATACTTACCTTGAGGTTCCTTGGCATTTGTACCTGAAGGGATAAACTTGAGAAAACAAGGTTAGATAACACAAGAGTATTCCTTCAACCAATTGCAATAACATCAAGAGTACCAAGCCAGGGAGGACATGTATAAAGAGTGTCTCATATTGAGCACATGCTTGAATCAGCAAACATGTCTCCGAAGCTAAAAGATTTTCAATGAACTCGGAGAGATTTTGCTTTTCATAGGATATCAATTGTGAAGATTCCTCTAAGTCTTCTCCCCTTAAGCTAAAAGATTCCATGAGATACCAATTGTGAGAACAAGGGGTGTGATGTCAAAAGCAAAATCAAAAGAAAGATGCCAATTGTAATGTCCAATGTAAAACACGACAAAGCTTTGATGTGATTCTCTCCCCCTTAAGATAAGATTGCTTTTGTTCTTCCCTTAAGTCTTCTCTTCTCCCCTACTCCCCCTACTCCCCCTGAGTTCTCTCCCCCTTTGACATCAAGTGCCGAAAAGGACAGCAAACTAGGTAGGACAGGAAAGATGGAAAGAAAGAAAGAAAGAAAGAAAGAAAGAAGTGGGGTCCTTAAGAATCACAACAGGGCAAATAAGAACATTCAGAGAACCAATTTGAGTCTAAATTTGAGTCTTCTCCCTCTTTGAAAATACAGAAAGAATTCAGCTCACTTTGCGAGGAGTATTTCAAAAGATTTGCAATGAATTTGTAAAAGATTTTCGGGGAATTGATCAGAGCCATAAAAAGATTTCCAGAAGGATATTCACAAAGAAATATAAGAAAAGAGATAAAAAGATTTCTAGATGAAGTTTTTTTTTTTTGTAAAGAAAAACTCAATGAGAGAACATAAGAGAAAACAGAAAAACTCCAAAAACATATGTACTTCATCTAGATAAAGGTCGGCGACAAAGTCACCTATGTTTGAGTATATTGACTTAGGAGTCAAATGAGGACATTTGATCATAGGTCATACTCATCGTTTAAGCTCAAAATGGGGTTGCCATTTTTCGATTAAGCATTTGATGTGATCACATCTTATGAAGCTGCTTGTACTCATGACTTTGAGCAAAGCTCCTCAAAGATGTGAAGAACATACCTTGGGCTTGTTGATGCATTGTTCATGTAGGTGCTCATTGAATGTGAAGTTGGAGCGCCATTTCTACTTGTGTAGTTCATCTTCCTACATGGGTTAGGCAAGCAAGGAAATACTCAAGAATATCCAAGATGACAAGAGTGAAATACTAGATGTATAAGGTGTCAAAAAGGATATGTGGAATTTTGTTCCTTGAACTCAACATCCCAAAGGGCTAGATACTTGGTCAATGACAAGATTACTCATGAATTGAGTGTGTGGTAATCTTGTGGAATGTAGATCATCCAAGTACCTGCAAAGAGTTAGATGCAATACAAGGAGGCAAATGTGTCCAAGACAAAAGATCATCATCATAAGAGAAATATCAAGGATTAGTCAAGAGGCTCATGCCTTGCATGCATCAATGGAGTTATCACTCCAAGTTTGAAGCATCAATGATGTTCAACTCACTCCTCAAGCGACAAAACACCTTCTCATCAAGAGGTTTTGTAAAGATATCAGCAAGTTGTTTGTCAGTACGAACATGCTTAAGATTAATGTCACCCTTGGCAATATGATCACGAATAAAATGGTGACGAACTTCAATATGCTTTGTTCGAGAGTGTTGCACAGGATTGTGTCCAATCTTGATTGCACTCTCATTGTCACAAAGCAAGGGAACACGTCTCACATGTATCCCATAATCTTTAAGCGTTTGTGTCATCCATAGCAATTGAGCACAACACGAACCAGCAGCAATATATTCTGCTTCGGCAGTGGATAATGATACCGAATTTTGTTTCTTGGAGGACCAAGACACAAGGGATCGACCAAGAAATTGACACGTACCCGAAGTTGACTTTCTATCAACCTTGTCACCGGCATAGTCCGAGTCGGAATAGCCAACAAGATCGAAAGAGGCTCTCTTAGGATACCAAATGCCAAAGTTTGGTGTGTGTATCAAGTATCTCACTATCCTTTTAACAGCTTTAAGATGACATTCTTTAGGGGCTGCTTGATATCGCGCACACATGCAAACACTCAACATTATGTCAGGACGAGAAGCACAAAGATATAGTAGAGAACCAATCATAGAACGGTAAACCCTTTGATCAACGGGTTCTCCATCTTTTGTCAAGTCATTATGTCCACTAGTAGGCATGGGGGTACTCATACCTTTGCTTTCTTGCATGTTGAACTTCTTGAAGAGATCCTTGGTGTACTTTGTTTGTGAGACAAAAGTACCCTCCTTAGATTGCTTGATTTGCAACCCAAGGAAAAATTTGAGTTCACACATCATGGACATTTCATACTTCTCCGACATGAGCTGTCCAAACTTCTTGCTAAAATGGGGGTTAGTTGAACCAAAGATAATATCATCAACATATATTTGGCACACAAATAGTTCACCATTAACCCTTTTTGTGAATAGTGTTGAGTCTATTTTTCCAATCTCAAAGCCTTTTTCAAGAAGAAAGCTAGTTAAGCATTTGTACCAAGCTCTAGGGGCTTGTTTAAGACCATAAAGAGCTTTATGCAACTTGTAAACATGATTAGGCTTTTTGGGATTCACAAATCCGGGAGGTTGTTTTACAAATACTTCCTCCTCAATTTCACCATTTAGAAAAGCACTTTTGATGTCCATTTGATAGAGAGTAATATCATGATGATTGGCATAAGCAAGAAGAATGCGAATGGACTCAAGTCTAGCAACGGGGGCATAGGTCTCACCATAGTCCATACCTTCGACTTGTGTGTAACCTTGAGCTACGAGACGAGCCTTGTTGCGGATGACTTGTCCATCTTCATCTTGCTTGTTCCGAAACACCCATTTGGTTCCAATGATGTTTAGATCATCGTTGGGCTTCTCTACCAAAGTCCACACCTTGTTCCTCTCGAAGTTGTGTAGTTCTTCGTGCATAGCGTTCACCCAATCCGGGTCTTTAAGTGCTTCTTCTACCTTCATAGGTTCAATACTAGAGATAAATGAGTAATGCTCACAAAAGTTAGCTAAGCGAGTTTTAGAGCGAGTAATTCTCCCGGAGTTGATGTCGTTCATCATTTGTTCCACGGGATGATTCTTCTTGACTCTTGCTCGAACTCGGGATAGCTTTTGTTGATGTTGTGGCTCA
Source organism: Secale cereale (assembly GCA_902687465.1). Lineage (NCBI taxonomy): Eukaryota > Viridiplantae > Streptophyta > Magnoliopsida > Poales > Poaceae > Secale > Secale cereale. The sequence continues at coordinate 264,759,687 of LR738710.1, read as the reverse complement.
GCTTCCTCATCATCTTCATCTTCCTCTTCTTCTTCTTCATTGTTGTTGGTGTTGTCTTGAGGCGGTGGAGAAGGAGGTTGCGGTGGATCTTCTTGTTGCATTTCCTCATCTTGGTGGGTTCCACTTGTGGAGGCCTCCATGTTGCCTTGAGGTTCATCTCTCTGTGAGGTAGGTGGCTCCACATATGTAGATGAGGTACTCTCCTTCACTTCCATGGGACGGATCTTCCCGATAGATAAATCTTGGATTGCTTCCGATGGGTCCTTGTCTCCTACATCAATAGGCATTTGCTCTACTTGCGAGCCATTAGATTCATCAAACTTCACATCTACCGTCTCTTCAACCTTTTGGGTGAAATTATTGTAGACACGGTAGGTGTGGGAGTTTGATCCATAACCAAGAAGAAAGCCTTCATGAGATTTAGGAGCAAATTTAGACCGACGATGCTTATCAAGGATATAGCATTTTGAACCAAAGACACGAAAGTATCCCACTTGGGGTTTGTTACCGGTGAGGAGCTCGTATGATGTCTTGCCGAGGAGTTTATGAAGATAAAGCCTGTTGTAGCATGACAAGCTGTCTCGACCGCTTCTCCCCAAAAATGCTTCGGTGTCTTGTATTCATCAAGCATCGTTCTTGCCATCTCAATGAGCGTTCGGTTCTTCCTCTCAACAACTCCATTTTGTTGAGGAATGTACGTAGCCGAGAACTCATGTAGAATCCCTTCCTCATCGAGAAAAGAGTCTACATTGGCGTTCTTGAACTCCGTTCCATTGTCACTCCGAACTTTCTTGATCTTCACCTCAAATTGATTTTGGGCCTTCTTGGCAAAGGTCTTGAAGATCCTCTGAACCTGCGATTTATCATCAAGGAAAAATACCCACGTAAATCTGGAATAATCATCAACTATAACTAGACCAAAGGAGTTACCACCAAGGCTTTTGTAAGCATTGGGACCAAAGAGATCCATATGAAGAAGCTCAAGCGGTCTCCTTGTGGTCATGATGTTTTTCACGGGATGACTTCCACCAACTTGTTTTCCTGCTTGACAAGCACTACAAAGTCTATCTTTGTCAAAGAAAACATCTTTAACACCAAGAATATGATCACCTTTGATTAGCTTGTCTAGATTACGCATACCAACATGTCCTAGCCTTCTATGCCATAACCAACCTTTAGAGGATTTAGCAATGAAACAAGCTCTAGGTTGGGCTTTCTTAGTGAAATCAACAATATATAGATCACCTCTACGAATACCAGTAAAAGCCATGTTTTGATTATCACGACGAAAGACTTGGCAATCTACTTTGGTGAATAGCACATTGAATCCAAAGTCAGCTAATCTAGACACGGAAAGTAAATTGTATCCAAGAGATTCCACAAGCATGACATTTTGAATAGAGCTATCATGAGATATGGCCACCTTACCAAGGCCAAGTACCTTACCCTTGGAGTTGTCTCCAAAAGTCACATACTTGTGTGGACCATCATTCTTTGCAAGCTCTCGAAACATGTCTTTGTCTCCGGTCATGTGATCGGTGCATCCACTATCAAGAATCCACTCTTTTCCACCGGACATGTAGTCTCTCATATTTGCCATAAGATTGAGACTCTTCATGACCTTGTCTAGCTCGGTGTCCGAATCGGAGTAATCATCATCATGCTCATGCTCATCATCATATTGACCCATAGATTGTTCATCATCAACACCTAGGTCAATTTGATAAGTACTTGCATTAGTTTGGTCAATGGAACAATAATCTTCGGAATGCAATGCAAGAGCATTTCTAATGATAACATTGATAAGACTGGGATCACCCTTCTTTTTCATAAGATCACGAAGCTCAAAAAAGCATTTATCAAAGTTAGGATCATTGGGGTGCAACTTATCAAATTCAATAGTCTTGTGTAGAATTTCATCAAGACTTCTCAAAGAGTAGTCCGTATAAAGTTCTTCCAAGAATTTCCATATAGCATAGGCACACTCAAAGTTTGTAACAAGATTAAGCAAGTCATCAGGTAACCCTCTAATGATAAGATTTACAGTTCTAAGGTTACGAAGCAAATCAAGCTCTTCATCCATGGTAGGGTGCAAGGGATCAAAAGGAGGCACATATGGGGTCTCAATATATTTGCACAAATTGTACATTTTAAAGATACTAAGCATTTCAGACCTCCAAGAGTTATAGAACCTTCCATCAAGAACAGGCACTCTATGGCTAACACTCCCATCCGTAGACACGTCCATCTTCCTCCAATGGTGTGTAAACCAAAGCAATGGAGACCAAAGCTCTGATACCAATTGTAGGATCGAAGAAGTAGGTCTAGAGGGGGGGTGATTAGACTACTTGACAATATAAAAATCTGCCTTTTGATTATGCAAAGTTTTGGGCAGTTTCACAAATAAGATTATATCAAGTAACACACTACACATGCAATTCTAGAGTATGGGCAGCGGAAAGTAAATTGCATATATAGTAGAGAGAGGTGGAGAAGATCAAACGCAGTTCGGTGACACGGAGATTTTTGTCGTGGTTCCGATAGGTGGTGCTATCGTACATCCACGTTGATGGAGACTTCAACCCACGGAGGGTAACGGCTGCGCGAGTCCACGGAGGGCTCCACCCACGAAGGGTCCACGAAGAAGCAACCTTGTCTATTCCATCACGGCCTACGCCCACGGAGGACTAGCCTTACTCGGGGTAGATCTTCACGAAGTAGGCGATCTCCTTGCCCTTACAAACTTCTTGGTTCAACTCCACATCTCAAAGACGGAGGCTCCCAAGCGACACCTAACCAATCTAGGAGGCACCACCCCCCAAAAGGTAATAGACGGTGTTGATGATGATGAACTCCTTGCTCTTGTGCTTCAAATGATAATCTCCCCAACACTCAACTCTCTTCACTGATATGGCTGTGGTGGAAGAAGGGTTTGAGTGGAAGGCAACTTGGGAAGGCTAGAAATCAAGTTTCATATGGTAGGAATGGAATGGCTTGATCTCAACACAAGGGTAGGTGGTTCACTTCTCAGAAAGTGTATGGTAGAAGTGGTGGTACTTTCTGATGGCTCTCCTCACGAATGAGGAGGGGGTGGAGGGGTATATATAGCCTCCACACAAAATCCAACCGTTACACACACATTTGACCAATCTCGGTCAGACCGAAGTGAAAACTCGGTCAGACCGAAAGTTCAAATATAGTGAACGTTGGGATTTTCGGTGGGACCGAAAATACCATCTCGGTGGGACCGAAAGTGTTTCTGATATGAACGTTGGAGATTTCGGTGAGACCGAGAAAGAAAACTCGGTTTGTCCGATTTGAGAAAGAGCAGGAACATGCCAGAATCGGTTTGACCGAAGATGAATTATCGGTGAGACCGATTTGAGCCAAGACAGAACTTGCCCATTTCGGTGAGACCGATAATACAAACTCGGTTATTCCAAAATGATGTGAAAATGTTTACAGAAGGTTGGCAGTTCAGTTTCGGTGAGACCGATCTCAAACTCGGTAAGACCGATTTTTCTAGGGTTTGGAATATGGCTGAAGTGGTTCATCTCGGTGGGACTGAGTTGGAAGAATCGGTTTGTCCGAGATTACTTATGAGTGTGTTTGGTAGTGAAAGGTGCTGATAGTTGAAGGAGCTAAATCACTAAGCACTTGAGCAACCAGATCATCAACACAACCTCATCCCCTTTTAATAGTATTGGCTTTTCCTATGGACTCAATGTGATCTTTGATCACTAAACCAAAAATGGAGTCTTGAGCTTTTGCCAATGCTTTCCTTAGCATTTGAGGGGTCCACTTCTTCAATCATCTTGCCATACCAATGTGATTGGGTTTCCTGAAACATACTTGATAAAAGCATTAGTCCAACCACAAAGTATGTTGTCATTAATTACCAAAACCACCCAGGGAGCAAATGTGCTTTCAGGTACTGTATGCTGCCGCTGTCCGGGCTGGGGTAACGACTGAGAGCATCGGCTACCACATTTGCTTTCCCGGGGTGATAGTGGATACCGACGTTGTAATCTTTTACCAGTTCCAACCAGCGCCGTTGTCGTAAATTTAGATCTGGCTGTGTGAAAATATAGTTGAGCCTCTTATGGTCCGTATATATTTCACAGCGATTTCCAAGTAAGAAGTGCCTCCATTCCTTGAGTGGATGAATGACTGCTGCCAACTCCAAATCGTGAGTAGGGTAATTTTCTTCATGTTTTCGCAGTTGCCGGGATGCGTAGGCGACTACTTTGCCTTCTTGCATCAGTACGCATCCGAGGCCCTTCCGGGATGCATCGCAATATACTTCAAAGCTCTTGTGTATGTCTGGCACAATCAATACTGGGGCTGTCGTTCACTTCTTTTTGAGCTCTTGGAAGCTTTTCTCACATGCTTCGGTCCACTCGAATTTCTTATCCTTCTTGAGTAGCTGGGTCATTGGTTTGGCTATGGTGGAAAATCCTTCAATAAACCTTCTGTAATATCCGGCCATACCGAGGAAACTGCGTATATCCGTTACACCGGCTGGCGACTTCCAGCCAAGTACAACCTTGACCTTATCTGGATCCACCGCAATTCCTTCTTGCGTTAATACGTGTCCTAGGTAACCCACTTGTCTCAACCAAAATTCACACTTGCTGAATTTGGCGTAAAGTTGGTGTTTCCTTAATTCTCCCAGTACAATGCGGAGGTGCTCAACATGCTCTTCCGGTGTTTTGGAATATACCAAAATATCATCAATAAATACCACCACAAATTTGTCCATGAATTTCATAAATACCTTATTCATGAGGTGGACGAAATATGCGGGGGCGTTGGTCAGACCAAACGGCATCACTGTAAATTCATACAGTCTGTATCTTGAGGTGAATGCTGTTTTCGGGATATCTTCTGTGCGTACTTTCAGCTGATGATAACCTGACCTTAAGTCAACTTTTGAGAAAACCTTGGCTTGTGCGAGCTGGTCAAATAAATCATTTATCCGCGGCATCGGATATTTATTTTTGATTGTGACCATGTTGAGTGCTCGGTAGTCTATACACAGCCTCATGGTCCCATCTTTCTTTTTGGCAAATAATACCGGCGAGCCCCAAGGTGAGGAGCTGGCCCGTATAAATCCCTTGTCCAGCAATTCCTTTATTTGCTTCTTTAATTCAGCCAACTCAGATGGCGCCATTCTGTATGGTTTCTTATATATGGGTGTGGTTCCTGGTGCTAGCTCAATAATGAATTTTATTTCCCGGTCTGGCGGCATGCCTGGTAATTCCTTGGGAAATACGTCTGGAAATTCACATACTACTGGAACCTTGCTTAACTCAGATGTATCAACTTTGTTTAATTTTGGTTGCCGAGATACTGGTCTCTCCTTAGCTGCGACTCTTATCGTTTTCCCATGATGATGAGTAAGTATCACTATTCTGTTGAAGCAGTTGATAAATCCTTTATTGGTGGTTAGCCATTCCATACCCAGGATAACATCCAGTCCTTTGTTTTCCAACACAATGAGGTTTTCGTGGAATTTTAATCCCTCAATCTCAATGGTCAAACCTTGGCAGTAGTTTTGAGTGATCTGCTTACTTCCGGGGGACTTGATGGTCATTGATTTTCCCAAGGGAAGCATTGAAAAACCATGTTGCAAAGCAAAACTCTTCGAAATGAACGAATGAGAAGCTCTAGAATCAAACAAAACCATGGCAGGTATTGTGTTGACAGGGAACGTACCGAGTACGATATCCGGCGCATCTTGTGCCTGCTCCTTGGTCACATGGTTCAGGTGGCCTTTCCTGTGATTGTTATTGGGGTTGAAATTGTTACGCTTGGGCGCGGAATTGTTCCCGTTGCTGTTCGGCTTTGGCGCTGAGTTTCTTGGCTTAGGGCACTGTTTAGCATAGTGTCCTTCTCCACATGCATAGCAGGTAACACCCGGGCGATAGGTGAAATCCTTGTCTCTAGCATGAAAATTCTTATTTGGACGTGTGTCGTAGGTCGTGCATCTGTTCACCACGTTCCTCTGGAAATTCATTTTATTCTTATTGTTGCGGGGGTGGTTGGTCTGATCCCTTTTCCTCTTGTGAATATCCTCCAGACTGCGACGTTCATTTTCCAGTGTAATAGCCTTGTCTACCAGTGTCTTGAAATATGGGAATGTGTGTACGACTAACTGGCATTTTAGTGCTGGTGCCAGTCTGTCCAGGAATTTCTCCATCTTTTTATTTTCTGTCATTCGCTCTTCGTTGGCATATCGTGATAACTGCGCAAACTGGCTGTTGTACTGTCATGCCTCTTTGCTTGAAATCATCAAATTCTCTTTTCTTGATTTTCATGATATTCTTAGGGATGTGTGCTCCACGAAAGCCTTCCTTGAAATCTTCCCAGGTGATATTATTTATGTCGGGATGCATAAGCAGAAAATTTTCCCACCAAGACGCGGCTGCTCCTGTGAGGTAATGCGGTGCGTACAACACCTTTTCACGGTCTGAGCATTGTGCCACAATTAATTTCCTTTCAATATCTCGAAGCCAGTCATCGGCCTCAAGAGGCTTGTCTGTGTGTGAAAATGTTGTTGGACGCGTCTTCTGGAATTCAGACAATTTTGAGTGCTGCTGGTATGGTTCGCGGTGATTTCCCATGTTAATGACATGGTTCATCATTTCTTGGTGCTGATGCTGACTTTGCTCGTAAAGGCGGCATACTTGAGAAAATGTTGTCTCACTGCCCTGCTGACTTGACTGCCCCTGTGAGAAATTGTTGTTTGTCTGCATGCCATAAGTTTCCTCAGACGGACTTGGCATGGAACGTGTCCAGGGACGAGTCATTTCTTACTCTGGGGTAACAAAGCAGAAAACCTGAGAAGAACCGAGCAGCAAAATAAACCAAGATTTTGCAAAAGCGGTCAAACATGAGTTCGAAAAAGGATTTTGAAATAAACTGGTCGATAGCACACGGAGAAGGCTGCTAGTACATATGTTACACGCGGATCCTAATTATACATATGACACTCAGGGTGTGCGTACACATCCTGACATGTTATTAGAAACTAGTGCACTCCTCCAAGGTCCTAACTGATGCGCAAACAGACTACTCCCATCAACCTATTTTACATATCGTACAAATATTACAAGCGAGTGTGGCGCGTCGCGAGATGACGCGCTAGTCGGAGACGTTGAAGATTTCCCTCGGCCTGCCGAGGGTAAGGCCCAGTGGTGCTGGAGACTCAACTTCCTCCTCACTGATGGGTTCCAGGCGCGGAGCATGAGTATGAGGTGTCGAAGCAGGTGCAGCAGGCGGTGCAGCTCTGACTGGAGTAGGAGCAATGACTTGGTCAAACTCCTCAGTGGTAGGCAGACGGCGAGCGGTGGCCATGATGGAAGGTGTATAGGAGGCGGCGGATGAGACAAATGTTATTGGTGGAGCAGTATGGAGTAGCTCCCTCCTGTTGGCAGAGCCACTCTGGACCATCTCCATACGGGCGGCCACCAGGTCGTCCACTAGATTATCCAAGGCTGCCTCAAGTGCCTTGAGGTATTCAACCATTGATTCAATGGCATCGTCACGCTCCCCGTTTGCACATGCAAATGCATAGTGGCATGTATAAGGTACGTGGCATGGGAGGTAACGGAAGCGACGAGTCTTCATCGAAGGCAGAATGTCCCGGAGACGAGCGATCGCCTCACGGGTAGCCATCTGCATAGCATGCCTCTCCGTAGGCATGGCTCTGCCCACAAATCGAAGGCGGTCCGCTTCAGAATGCCCACCTTTGAAATGTACCACAGCCTGATGCATAGACACGTTGTCGTTGAGCTTGTGACGGTAGAGTGTAAATTCGGGACGTGTGGATGGCCCGATTGCGACTTTGGTGATGGCGATGAGGAGCTTTACAAACCCCTCAGGAATGTTGGCGAACACTTGTACATCACAGTCGTTGCTGGCCATCTACAAAAGTAGACAAAAATTCCGAATAGTTAGGCCATAAATTTATGCTGACCAACAGAAAATTGCTACAGATGTAAAAATGCCGAAAAGCATATTTTTCGCTAATAACCGATTAGCGAGCGCACCCAGTGGCTTCCTACAGTCAGCCTGGCTCTGGTACCAAGGTTGTCGCCACCGGTCTTTCAGTAAAATAATTACCGAAAGACCGGTTGCTTTATTAAACCAGCGGGGAATAATATTCCTGCTACAGACAAATCCTTGATACATAATTTCCAGTACACTGAATATTATACAAGGTTGAGCCAAGGATGGCTCAACAAGTTTTATTACAAGCGCGCCAATATATTACATAGAGGCGGATATGGCACAAGGCAGGGTGGCATACTATTTACTCGTAATAAAAGGCGGTGGAATATGTCAAAGTGAAGTGGGTGGTGTGACTCTAATATTTTACAGTTCATCGAGTGTCGGAGTGAGACCCGATGAATTTATTTGGTGGTAGGCGGAAGCGGTATAAAACGGTGATCATTTCCAGGATCGCAAGAGACTGACTGGGACTCCTCTAAGCGTCGGACTCGCTATCGAACTCTTCATCCATGAGATCGCCTTCATCCACATCTGGCCAAATCAACAAGCCAGGTGAGTACTTTGAATGTACTTGCAAGACAGTTCGGACTTAAGATATAACAAATGTCAACAAGAATGCATACGAGTATTCCAGCAAAAGTAACCGGAACAAAATATGAACGCACTGAAAGTAAGACTGGAAGTCGGGCGGTAATCCTCCCGAAATCCAAAAGGTAGAAAAATGACAGGACCAACGAGGGTCTGGATGGCGCCTCGTAGGAAAATAATAAATGATAACAGGCCACAGTCGGGCGTCTAAGCGACACCACGTAAAGGGCTTATAACCAAAGTAAATAAGGAGAATGCCTCCGTCGGACGTCTGAGGGACATCACATACAGGGCTTGTAGCAAAATAAATAGCAAGAATGCCACAGTCGGACGTCTGAGCGACATCACATAAAGGGCTTATAAATAAAAAGAATGCCACAGTCGGACGTCTGAGCGACATCACAAAAAGGGCTTATAAATAAAAAGAATGCCACAGTCGGACGTCTGAGCGACATCACATAAAGGGCTTATAAATAAAAAGAATGCCACAGTCGGACGTCTGAGCGACATCACATAAAGGGCTTATAAATAAAAAGAATGCCACAGTCGGACGTCTGAGCGACATCACATAAAGGGCTTATAAATAACAGGATATAATGATGAAATACTTCTAAAAATAAATACTGAAGTGGTTGGTGAGTTCATCTACCAAATGAACTTAACAGGAATACTACTCTGGTTACTCCCGAGAATATATTAGAGACGGTCACCGGGTTGATATGAAGATTGATCTTAGGCCATAAACATGGCTACTGAAGGAATTTAACTCTGCAGAGCTTGTACCATTAACTCATAGCCAACGGGTTCTACTAGCCACGTGGGCTAGTCCCGTCTACGGTGTTTTAGCAGAAACTCAACTAACCAGTACACACCCATTTAACATCTTGTCGTCTGGAATCACCCGCGATGACATTCACGGAAAACTTTAAGACGGGGAGGCTACAACCTCGAATAGCATGGGATCAAATTTATATATGCACGCTCTAAGGGGTGCCCCCCTCTCGGTCCCAACCGGTAAAACCCATGCCTCCTGACCGGATGACGCGCTTTAATCCAGGGCCATGGAACCCTCATCCCGGCCCCTCTACTTGGTGTGTACTCAGAAAGTGGTTTACAACTGACTAGACCGTAATCCCAACGGACGGCCTATGATAGTACTGAAAAGGAGACGAACGGAATCGTGATGTGATCTCCGTTGATACTGAGTTGACCAACTACTGGCATGCTCCAACAATACCAGTATTCCACCCCATCATATCACCATATGATCGAGGTGGTGCAACATTCTCCTTCGGGACTCACCCGAAGCATCACTTGCATGAAATATGCCATACACATATGCTCATATAGTCATGCTTATGAACGAACTACTCGAGCAAACATGCAACACACTCATCATATCAAGAGTTCAAACATGCTTGCATGGTTCTGAAAAGTCGGAGTCTAACTCGGCGTGATTTGCGTCTCCGTCACGGCCTCCGGTATCTATGTATTCAAACAAATACATACTAACATAAATACCACGCGTGCAAATAAAGTTGCTCAAAACATTTTCACATAAATATGACAAAAAACTAGACAAAAAACCAAGATGGACAGAAAAAGAATCAACTCAAAATCATTTTTAGATTAAAAGGTATTAAGGTTTCTGTCTAGGGACCTATGTGTAATGAAACAGAAAAGATCCAGGGGCTAGAACAGAAAAGGACAAAGCGAATCGGTATGTTGTACGCCAGCCGCAGAGGGAAGGCGTATTTTGCCAATTGCGCTAACAGAAAACGTTTCGAAGGGAGAGCGATGAGAGACTGACAGAGGGACCCCACCTGTCAGGTTTGAAAAACAAAACAGGGCCGCGCCGGCGACGGTGCTGCGGTGATCGCCGGCGTCGATCCACGATGAGATAGGGAAGGGGAGGGGTACCTCTAGCTTCGCGGTGGTCTTCCGCGTCGAACGGTGGTGGAGTTGGGTGCTAGCGAGGCCCACGTCGACGGCGAGCTTATCTCCGGCGGACGGTGGCTCGGGTGTTCGTGGAGCTAGTCGGGGAAGGTTCCTGGAGAGAAATTGGGCTGGGGGTTAGGACTAGGGGGATGCCAGGGTACTACGTTCCAGCTCACGTCGGCTGAGGAGCCCTCACCGGAGTGAACGGAGCTGGAGCCCGAGGCGGAGGCAGCTGGCCGGAGCCGAGGAAGAAAAGCCTCTCGGGACTCTTCCAGAGGTTTGGCGTGGTCTAGGGGAGTAGTGGAGGCGTGTATGCTCGAGCACGAGCTCGGGGGTGCCTTTTATAGGCGGCTCGAGGTGGTTGCCGTGAGTGGATAAGTCCGGCGAGCTAATTGCGGCGTTGCAGTTGTCGGACGACGGGGTTAAGAGCTTGAGCACCTTCCATGAGTTGTTGCGGTTCCATTCCCGCGCTTAACTGGGCAGTAGAAGGGGTGTTACGAGCTGTCACCGACGGAGCGGCCGTGCGGCATGTCGCGGCAGAAACGGGGCTCTGCGCATGCCAGGCCATGGCAACGGCGTGCCAGGCGTGCGCTGGCTATGGAGAAGGACACGCGGGGCGCTGGGGTGGTCTGGGCGGCGCGAAGCGGCGTGGAGTTGCGGCGTTGCGTCTGACAGCCGCCACGGGCGGCGCTGTGGCCGTGGCAGCCGCCGGCGCGGTCGGGCCAGGGCGCCACCGATGCCCAGAAGCTGCCAAGTGACCGTGCGGCGCGAGGATAAGAAGGAGCTGCAGTGCAGCGTCGAGCCAAGGGATATACAGACGCGTTTTGTCGCCGCGCTCGACGACTGTCGAAACTGACGAAACTGACGAAGTGTTAACTGTCGACAGTTTCAGTTAACAGCTAACAGTTTAGTGTAGGCTAGGTGTTTGATGAAATGATTCTGGTATTTGTGCAATGTATCTGGAGCTGATTTTTGGTGGAGTGGCCTCTTGATGTATCTAGAGGCTGCATGATTTTTCACAGGATTTTTGGAAGAAGATAAATATGAATTTCACCAAATTTTGCAAATCTGGTCCAAACTTGCAGCAGGTGAAATTTGAAAAATTTGAACTATGGACCAGTGAAACAAGATGGATCTATATTGTGGGTATCAAGGACTATCTAGGAGAGTTGGTTTGGAGTCAAGTAGGTAGATGAAAAAGGTGGTTCCTTTGTAAATCACCAAGGTCCACTATAAAAGACATAATTTGTTTTGAAGTGAAATAAATAGGAGAAAAATCCCAATGAGGTTCAAACTTGCTGGGATTGAGGAAGTGCTTGTCCCATGATGTGAAGAGAGTCTTGGAGAGGATTGCTCATGTTGGGATCATGGCAAGATGAAGGTTGGAGGGGAGAGGAGTCAAGATAAAACTTGAGTATTTAAAAACAAGAAGAGGTGAACTCAAACAACTCCATTTGAATCTCAACTTGTGCTTGAGCCAAACACAAGAGGCGAGCTTCAAGGCTAAAAACCAAGCTTGAGGATACACACAAACTTTGGCAAAAAGGGATTTTAGAAGGGCAAAAGAAAAGATCAAGCAATCCCCTTTCAAAAAAGCCCAAAGTTTGCAAGAAAAACCAAATCAAAAATTTGGGGTGTTACATAGGGACACTCTGTTTTGTCTATGTATTCACACATGTATCAAGTTTTTGGTTAATACAATTCTAGCATGAATAAAAGAAATTTATCAAGATATATAAGGAAATATAAATAACAACTTTATTATTGCCTCTAGGGCATATTTCCTTCAGTCTCCCACTTGCACTAGAGTCAATAATATAGATTACACAGTAATGATTATAACACCCATGGAGTCTTGCTGCTGATCATGTTTTGCTTGTGGAAGAGGCTTAGTCAACGGATCTGCGACATTCAGATCCGTATGTATTTTGCAAATCTCTATGTCTCCCTCCTTGACTTGATCGCGGACAGAGTTGAAGCTTCTCTCGATGTGCTTGGTTCTCTTGTGAAACATGGATTCCTTCGCCAAGGCTATTGCTCCTGTATTGTCACAAAAGATTTTCATTGGACCCGATGCACTAGGTATTACACCTAAATCAGATATGAACTCCTTCATCCAAACTACCTCATTTGCTGCTTCCGAAGCAGCTATGTGCTCCACTTCACACGTAGATCATGCCACGACGCTCTGCTTGGAACTGCATCAACTCACAACTCCACCGTTCAACAAAAATACGTATCCGGTTTGTGACTTTGAGTCATCCAGATCAGTGTCAAAGCTTGAATCGACGTAACCATTTACGATGAGCTCTTTTCACCTCCATAAATGAGAAACATATCCTTTTTCCATTTCAGGTACTTTAGAATGTTCTTGACCGCTGTCTAGTGATCCACTCCTGGATTACTTTGGTACCTTCCTGTGAGACTTATAGCAAGGCACACATCAGGTCTGGTACACACCATTGCATACATGATAGAACCTATGGACGAAGCATAGGGAATGACTTCCATTTTCTCTCTATCTTCTGAAGTGGTCGTGCATTGAGTCTTACTCAACTTCACACCTTGTAACATAGGCAAGAATCCTTTCTTTGACTGATCCATTTTGAACTTCTTCAAAACTTTATCAAGGTATGTGCTTTGTGAAAGTCCAATTAAGCGTCTTGATCTATCTCTATAGATCTTGATGCCCACTATATAAGCAGTTTCACCGAGGTCTTTCATTGAAAAATTCTTATTCAAGTATCCTTTTATGCTATCCGGAAATTCTGCATCATTTCCAATCAACAATATGTCATCCACATATAATACCAGAAATGCTATAGAGCTCCCACTCACTTTCTTCTAAATAAGGCTTCGCCAAAAGTCTGTATAAAACCGTATGCTTTGATCACCTTATCAAAGCGTATATTCCAACTCCGAGATGCTTCAAGCAATCCATAGATGGATCGCTGGAGCTTGCACACTTTGTTAGGACCTTTAGGATCGACAAAACCTTCTGGTAGCATCATATACAACTCTTCTTTGAGATATCCATTTAGGAATGCAGTTTTGACATCCATTTACCAGATTTCATAATCATAAAATGCGGCAATTGCTAACATGATTCTAACAGACTTAAGCATCACTGCGGGTGTAGCGACCAGACCTCAAACAGTCTGATCTCTGTGCATCAGTGTCATCCCTGGATTAGTAATGCTGACACGCACAGTACTTGAAGGATTTATAACAGAGTAGCAATCACACACTTATTACATCGATAGTTCCAATGATGAACTTATTACAATAAAAATGGCTTAAGGCCATCTAACACGATAACAGCGGAAGGCTTGGAAGATAAGTGAGTCCATCAACTCCAACAGCATCACTGAGTATAGAACCACGACCTATAAGGCACCTTACTCGTCGTCTGAAAAGTCTGCAACATGAACGTTGCAGCCCACAACGGGTCAGCACATGGAATATGCTCGCAAAGTAACACAAGAGAGCAATGAAAGTAAAGCTATACTATATGCAATATGGCTGGTGGAAAGCTCTATGGTTACAGTTTTGGCGTAAAGCCAATTTTTCCCTACTTCAAAGGAATAGATTTTAATTAACTATCATGGTAGTTGAAACATCGTTGAGAAGATAGACATCCTCTCAACCCCAATTAAAAATCATCCTTAAACCCAACAATATTAATTAGAGTAACATGATAAGATTCACATGATGTCCATGTACTAGATACTCAAGACGTCCATAACCGGGGACACGGCTAATCATGATCAGTTTGTACACTCTGCAGAGGTTTGTGCACTTTTCCCCACAAGACTCGATCGCCTCCGTTTGTTTTCTCGCACTGCATGGTGTTTGAGAAACGGATGACCGAGACACAGTCTTTCCGAAGAGGTGCCCTTAACCAGATAGATAGGCCGGTACACCTACAATCCCTCTACATCTGCTAGCCCATCATGAAAAGGTTTCCCACAACTTACTCAACTATGCCAGAGCCCATATTGGCTTGTGGCTGCACACGGAAGTTTCTTGTATGAATAATCCCATGATCCCTTTGAGCCTGGGTGGCGGTCCAAAAGAAAAACAGGCAATCGCTGGAATACCCAAGTGCCTCAATCCACCCAGATGTGTGTTAAAGTTGCCACCTTAAGTTGAACCTTGAATTAAAAAACTCACATCTGTCATGGATACACTCACCCAATCCACGTCTACGAGCATAGCATGACCTAACAGCAAACGTAGAAGTAACTCCCAAAGGTTTGAATGTAATGCAGGTAATAGGTTCTACCTCAATCTACTTTCCAGTCCCACAAGTTAAAAGATCCTACTCATGCAATGTGTGAGGGTTTGACTAATGCAATGAAAACTGGGTAATTGGAAAGTATGATCAAAGTGTTACTTGCCTTGTTGATGATCCGCAAAACCTAGAGACTCAAAGTAGCAAGCGGCGCACTCCGGGTACTCTATCGCAAACAAACAAGCACACAATAAGTACTTAACTAATGCACGGTTAAAACTCAAATAAGAGATCTAACCAGAAAGTTCAACTTAAGAACTCCGGTTTGCGGATTGGCCTAAAGTCAAATTTTACAGTAGCCAAACTTTGTTCAAGTTGGTTAAACGTAAAGTGGGCATCAAGACGAAGATCTGGGATTTTGAATCACCTGATTCCGACTCTCGAGCGAAAAGTAAAACGAAAAACAAGATCAGGGCAGAAATCGCGATCAGAATAACCGCGGATAAATACCCCGAAAAAGTAAACGGACGAACAGGCTAACGAACGAACGTTCGCTGTCTGCGGCTAACGGACGAAAACCGTTCGTTAAAACGAACGTACGGACGAACGTCCGCTAAATAACTAAACCGAAGAAAACCGAACCGATCTAAACCTAATAAAAAAACAGATCTACGGTTTACAAAAACCGATCGGTTTTTTAAAAAAACTGATAACTACCTCGTAACGACGAACTCCGGCGAGACGACTGGTCCGGCGGCGGCGCGGCTGCGGTGGCGGCGGTGGCACGGCGAGGCGGCGGTGCGGCGGCGCGGGCGCAGGCGGCGAGGCGGCAGCGGCTGCGGGCGGCGGCGGCGAGGAGGTGGCGGCGGCGCGGCGGCGGCGGGCTGGCGGCGGCGGCTGCGGACGGCGTCGGCTAGGGTTAGGCGGTGGGGCTGGGCTGGCTTGGGCCGGGGGGGTCAGCTTATAAAGCCCGAAGTCCTGGGCCAGTACGACTCTAAGTTGGTTGCGTCCCTTTTTTTTAAAATAGAGTCCTGGCGCAGAAAAACTAACGAAAGAAACACTAAAAGGACTCCAAAAATCCCGAAATAAATTTTCACCGTCCTCTAATAATATTTAGGACAAAGTGAACATTTTTCCCGGACCAAAATGCAATTTTGAAAAACGCGCATTTTTCCTATGCAAATAAAATCGCAAATAAATCCAGAAAAATACCAAAAGTGATTTTAATATTATTTTTCCTCCAATATTTCTGTTATTTTGGAGAAGTCATATTATCTCCGCTCATATTTTGTATTTAGAAATATTTTTAGGAGAGAAAACTAATTAGAATCACACTGTCCTCGTACCGGTATTCGAGCGAACTCAAATACAAAAACAGTAAATTCCCAACTCTCTCCGTAGGTCCTTGAGTTGCTTAGAATTTCGAGGAACGCCACAAACAAAAATGCAAAGAGCATACAATGCAATTATGATCTATGTATAACATTCCAAATTGAAAATTTGGGATGTTACAAACCTACCCCCCTTAGAATGAATCTCGCCCTCGAGATTCGACTTGGCTAGAGAACAGGTGTGGGTGGTCCTTGCGTAGATCATCTTCTCGTTCCCAGGTGGCTTCTTCCTCGGTGTGGTGACTCCACTGGACTTTGCAAAACTTGATAACCTTACTGCGGGTGACTCTGCTCGAAAATTCGAGGATCTTAACCGGCTTCTCCTCGTAAGTCAGATCACTATCCAACTGAATTGCTTCCAGGGGTACTGTGTCTCTAAGCGGTATATCGGCCATCTCCGCATGGCACTTCTTAAGCTGTGAAACGTGAAACACGTCGTGCACTCCTGACAATCCTTCGGGCAATTCCAACTTATAGGCAACCTCTCCCATGCGTTCCAAAACACGGTAAGGTCCCACAAGTCTCGGGGCTAGCTTCCCTTTAACTCCGAAACGTTTAACTCCTCGCAGAGGCGATACTCTCAAGTACGCTCTATCTCTAATCTCATAGGTTATCTCCTTGCGCTTCAACTCTGCATAACTCTTCTACCTGGACTGAGCTACCTTCAATCTATCTCGAATCAACTTCACCTTCTCCTCAGACTCTTTGATCAAATCTGGTCCAAACAACTGTCGGTCTCCAAGTTCGTCCCACATTAACGGTGTTCGGCATCTCCTTCCATACAATGCCTCGAACGGTGCCATCTTCAAACTGGCCTGGTAACTGTTGTTGTGAGAAAATTCGGCATACGGAAAATTGTCGTCCCAAATAGATCCATAATCTAGTGCACAGGCTCTCAGCATATCCTCCAAAATCTGATTGACTCTCTCAGTCTGTCCATCTGTCTGCGGGTGAAAAGCTGTGCTAAACTCTAGTCTGGTACCCCAAAGTTTCATGTAACTGATTCCAGAACTTTGAGGTAAACTGTGTTCCTCTATCTGATACGATGCTCCTCGGAACTCCATGCAGACATACAATTCGGGTCATGTATATCTTTGCCAACTTTGCACTGGTATATGTGGTTTACACAGGGATAAAGTGGGTTACCTTCGTCAATCGGTCCACTACTACCCAGATTGAATCATATCCTGCTTTGGTCCTGGGCAATCCAGTGATAAAATCCATGCCAAGCTTCTCCCACTTCCATTCGGGTATCGGCATAGGCTGTAACAATCCTGCTGGCTTTTGATGTTCTGCCTTTACTCTCTGACATACATCACAAACTGCTACATAATCCGCGATATCTTTCTTTATACCAGTCCACCCGAAAATGTCCTTCAAATCCAAATACATCTTAGTATTTCCTGGGTGAATCGAGTATGGTGAGTCATGGGCTTCCTGTAGAATCAATTTCCTGATCTCCGGGTCATTTGGCACATAAATGCGGTTCTCAAACCATAAGGTGTCGTGTTCATCCTCACGAAAACCTTTAGATCTTCCTTCGCTCATCCTCTCCTTTATAGAGGCAACCTCCTTGTCAGTTTTCTGAGCTTCTCTGATTTTATCCATCAGGGTAGACTGGATCTCCAGGGTTGCTACATAGCCCCTCGGAACTATCTCCATACGTAGTTCTCGTAAGTCCTCGGCTAATTCCTCTGCAAATTCCTCCGTCAATAGGGTATTGACATGGCTCTTACGGCTTAGCGCATCGGCTACTACGTTAGCCTTTCCGGGATGATAATGCAATCTCATGTCGTAATCCTTAATGAGTTCCAGCCATCTCCTTTGCCTGAGATTCAGCTCCTTCTGAGTGAATATGTACTTCAAACTCTTGTGATCCGTATATACTTCACAATGGTTTCCAATAAGAAAATGTCTCCACGTCTTCAATGCATGCACTACGGCTGCTAACTCCAAATCGTGGGTGGCATAGTTCAGCTCATGAGGTTTTAGCTGTCGTGAAACATACGAAACAACTCTTCCTTCCTGCATAAGGACTGCTCCAAGTCCTCGACGTGAAGCGTCGCAGTACACCTCATAATCCTTACGTTGATGTGGCAGAATCAACACAGGGGATGAGACCAACCTTTTCTTTAATTCCTGGAAACTGGCCTCACATTCTTCTGTCCAACTGAACTTGGTGTCCTTCTTTAACAACTCCGTCATTGGCTTTGCAATCCTCGAGAAATTCTCAATAAATCTCCGGTAGTATCCTGCAAGTCCAAGAAAACTTCGGATCTCTCCAACTGTCGTTGGTGCTTCCCAATGGGTCACAGTGTCCACCTTAGCAGGATCTACTGCTATTCCTTCTTCAGATATAACGTGTCCGAGAAATCCGACTTCCTTCAACCAAAACACGCATTTGCTAAACTTGGCATATAACTGATGTTCTCTGAGCTTCTCCAATACCAAACGCAAATGCTCCGCATGCTCCTCTTCATCCTTCGAGAAGATTAATATATCATCTATGAACACCACGACGAACTTATCCAAATACTCCATAAACACTTTGCTCATCAGGTTCATAAAGTATGCCGGTGCGTTAGTCAGACCAAAAGACATAACGGTATACTCGTAGAACCCGTACCTGGTGGTAAAGGCCGTTTTAGGTATATCCTGCTCTCGGATCTTCAATTGGTGGTACCCTGATCGCATATCGATCTTCGAAAATATCTTAGCTCCTTGCAATCTATCGAACAGATCATTGATCATCGGCCGTGGGTACTTGTTCTTGATCGTTACTTCATTCAGCCCTCGATAATCAACAACCATTCTTAACGATCCATCCTTCTTCTCTACTAGAAGTACTGGCGAACCCCAAGGCGAAGAACTTGGGCGTATGAATCCTTTATCCAGTAACTCCTTGATATGTTTCTTTATATCCTCCAAATCCTTTGCGGGCATCCTATAGGGTATCTTAGAAATTGGCCCGGTGTGTGGCAAAAGTTCAATCAAAAACTCTATATCTCTATCCGGTAGCATGCCAGGTAACTCCTCTGGAAACACATACGGATAATCCTTCACTACTGGCACTTCCTCCTGAACAACTCCCGTGAGAGAATGTACCTGAGTCCTTATAGGCGAATGCCTAGATACATACTTAATCCTTTTTCTCTCCGAGGTGGTGAGCAAAATAGACTTGCTGGCACAGTCAATGTTACCTCCGTACTTCGATAGCCAATCCATACCTAATATCACATCCAATCCTTGTGATTCCAGGACTATTAGGTCAAAGGGGAAAGTGTGGCGTCCTATGATCAATGGCGTCTAAAAACATCCTTGGTGTGCCATATACTCTGCTCCAGGTGAACTTACTAACATGGGGGTCTTAAGAACTCGGGTGGACATCCTATGTCTATTTACGAATCCCCTTGAAATATATGAATGCGATGCACCGGTATCGAAAAGAACCATTGCGGTAAATGTCTTAACCAAAAACTTACCGACAACAACATCTGCTTGCTCTTCTACCTACTCCACAGTCACATGGTTCACTTTCCTTTGTTGAACGGGTTGGGCTTCTTTGCGGCGCTTCCATTGCCGTTCCCATTCTTAGCTTCTGGGCATTCATTGGCATAATGTCCATTCTTCCCACACTTGTAACAGGTGACATGGCTGAAATCCTTCTTGGTGGGTGTGGACGGGGTAGGGCGGCTCTGGTTACCATTTGCTCCATTTCAATTTCCATTCTTGGGACCATTGTGATTGTGCGAGCTACCTCCTCCATGGGTATGTTGAAACTGTCCTACCGTTTTAGGGGTAAAATGAGGCTTCTGCTGAGCTCCAGAGTTATACTTTCCTTGTCCATACTTCCTCTTGCGACTTTCAATCTGTTGGTGCTTCCTTTCAATCATTAGGGCGCGGTCAACTAGCTCCTGGTAGTTATTGAAAGTGGCCACCATCAACTATACACTCATCTCATTATTCAGCCCTTCCATGAATCTCTCCTGCTTAGCGGCATCTGTGGCCACATCATCTGGGGCATAACGAGATAGGGTACTAAACTCATCCACGTACTGGGCCACAGTATGGTTGCCTTGGCGCAAATTGCGAAACTCCTGCTTCTTCATACTCATAGCTCCAGTTGAGACATGGGCGGTACGAAAAGCTTGCTGAAACTGATCCCAAGTCACATTGGCTATGGGAAAAGTGGTTGTGTAATTCTCCCACCATGCTGCGGCTGGTCCAGACAACTGGTGTGCGGCAAATCGCACCTTCTCAGCATCCGAGCAATTGGCGGTGGTCAAATCCCTTCCAATCTTCTGTAGCCAGTCATCAGCCGCTATTGGTTCGATGCTGCTAGCAAACACGGGTGGTTGGAACCTTAAGAAACGTGTCAGGTTGTCCACGGGTGGTGGTGGTGGAGGAGGGTTGTTGGTGTTGTTGTTCTGGTTGTTCTGAGTGTTCTGGACAAGT
Source organism: Secale cereale (assembly GCA_902687465.1). NCBI lineage: Eukaryota > Viridiplantae > Streptophyta > Magnoliopsida > Poales > Poaceae > Secale > Secale cereale. The sequence goes on along the minus strand of LR738710.1, from coordinate 264,739,065 downwards.
AGTTGCATCAGGGTGTTCTGCTGCTGGATCAACTGGGTGAGCTTAGGGGGAAACTCAAATCTGGGCTCACGTCTTGGAGGCATCTGATGGGTGTAGAGGGAAGAGATTAGAATAGAAAAGAGGTCTAAGGGAAAATCACTACCCATATGCACATGAGACAAACACAATCATATCACACCAATCAATTTCAAGCAAGATCTTACAAATCTAACTATCGTTACAAAAGTGCTCTAAAACTAATATATGGGGGTAACTACTAGTCACAGGGAGGTCTTCTAGAAAAATTGATCGACAGAGGATTCCATGATATCCGCTCCAGCTTCATCTTCATAGTCTTCGTCTTTGCTATCATCAGGTTCCGAATCCGTGTCGTCAATGATGATGTAGTCTTTCGGTGGAATCTCCTTGGGTTCTTCTTCCTCTTCTTATTCTCCCATGAGTATCCCTAACTTCCGTGTCAAGTCATCATTCTTATCCACAAGTATTAGCATCTCCTCCTCGTATCCGTCGCGCGTAGACTTGAGTTCCTCTTCTAACTCCAAGTTTTTGTTTAGTGCTTTCTTCAAATCTATCATCCCTGCACACATCTGGTGCTCCTGGCGACGAATGTGATGGTTCAACTCCTGGATGAAGGCTGCAATGGATCTATCCTTCCGGGTGTTGATCATATCCCAATTCTCATCTCGGCGTCCACAAATTTGGTAGATGGTGTCCTTTAGCTCCTGCTTGTAGACTTCTCCAATCCTTCCCATAGCAATGTGGGCTGACATGCTCTTGCCTAGGCTTCATGTAGGCGCATTATAAGAAAATGCTATGAGTGCGGTGACGGGATTGAACGTCCTTCCTGGAACTTGGGCTTGAATCAACCAACGCTCCTCCTCAGGTAGAGTGGCGTTGTAGGTTCCGATGAAACTTGGTAGTCCAATGTTTAGATATTTGGTCACTTCCTTCAGGTGTCGTCCAAATGGTGTATCTTCATCAGGTTGAGTGAACTTGTTCTTTGCATCCACCAACCTAAAAGAGTAGAAAAGATGAGGAGTCAGAAAAGAGAAGAGTGAATAATGCTCTAGGATTTTAGCTTAGTGGTCGTGTCCTACAGTCAGCGTGTGCTCTGATACCATCTTGTAGCGACCAGACCTCAAACAATCTGATCTCTGTGCATCAGTGTCATCCATGGATCAGTAATGCTGACACGCATAGTACTTGAAGGATTTATAACAGAGTAGAAATCACACACTTATTACATCGATAGTTCCAACAATGAACTTATTACAATAAAAATGGCTTAAGGCCATCTAACACGATAACAGCGGAAGGCTTGGAAGATAAGTGAGTCCATCAACTCCAACGGCATCACTGAGTATAACACGATAGCAATCACACACCTATAAGGCACCTTACTCGTTGTCTGAAAAGTCTGCAACATGAACGTTGCAGCCCGAAAACGGGTCAGCACATGGAATATGCTGGCAAAGTAACACAAGAGAGCAATGAAAGTAAAGCTATACTATATGCAATATGGCTGGTGGAAAGCTCTATGGTTACAGTTTTTGCGTAAAGCCAATTTTCCCTACTTCAAATGAATAGATTTTAATTAACTATCATGGTAGTTGAAACATCGTTGAGAAGATAGACATCCTCTCAACCCCAATTAAAAATCATCCTTAAACCCAACAATATTAGTTAGAGTAACATGATGAGATTCACATGATATCCATGTACTAGATACTCAAGACGTCCATAACCGGGGACACGGCTAATCATGATCAGTTTGTACACTCTACAGAGGTTTGTGCACTTTACCCCACAAGACTCGATCGCCTCCGTTTGTTTTCTCGCACTGCATGGTGTTTGAGAAATGGATGACCGAGACACAGTCTTTCCGAAGAGGTCCCCTTAACCAGATAGATAGGCCGGTACACCTACAATCCCTCTACATCTGCTAACCCATCATGGAAAGGTTTCCCACAACTTACTCAACTATGCCAGAGCCCATATTGGCTTGTGGCTGCACGCGGAAGTTTCTAGTATGAATAATCTCATGATCCCTTTGAGCCTGGGTGGCGGTCCAAAAGAAAAATAGTCAATCGCTGGAATACCCAGGTGCCTCAATCCACCCAAATGTGTGTTAATGTTGCCACCATAAGTTGAACCTTTAATTAACAAACTCACATCTGTCATGGATACACTCACCCAATCCACGTCTACGAGCATAGCATGACCTAACAGCAAATGTAGAAGTAACTCCCAAAGGTTTGAATGTAATGCAGGTAATAGGTTCTACCTCAATCTACTTCCCAGTCCCACAAGTTAAAAGATCCTACTCATGCGATGTGTGAGGGTTTGACTAATGCAATGAAAACTGGGTAATTAGAAAGTATGATCAAAGTGTTACTTGCCTTGCTGATGATCCGCAAAACCTAGAGACTCAAAGTAGCAAGCGGCGCACTCCGGGTACTCTATCGCAAACAAACAAGCACACAATAAGTACTTAACTAATGCACGGGTAAAACTCAAATAAGAGATCTAACTAGAAAGTTCAACTTAAGAACTCCGGTTTGCAAAAAGAATCAACTCGAAAGACGCAACGAACCTCAAACTGCGAAAGAAACGAGCTCCGGCTTGCTAATTGGCCTAAAGTCAAATTTTACAGTAGCCAAACCTTGCTCAAGTTGGTTAAACGTAAAGGGGGCATCGAGACGAAGATCTAGGATTTTGAATCACCTGATTCCGACTCTCGAGCGAAAAGAAAAATGAAAAACAAGATCAGGGCAGAAATCGCGATCGGAATAACCGCGGATAAATACCCCGAAAAACTAAACGGACGAACAGGCTAACGAATTAACGTTCGCGGTCTGCGGCTAACGGACGAAAATCGTTCGTTAAAACGAACGTACGGACGAACGTCCGCTAAATAACTAAACCGAAGAAAACCGAACCGATCTAAACCTAATAAAAAAACAAATCTACGGTTTACGAAAACCGATCGGTTTTTAAAAAACCGATAACTACCTCGTAACGACGAACTCCGGCGAGACGACGGGTCAGGCGGCGGCGCGGCGGCGGCACGGCGAGGCGGCGGTGCGGCGGCGGCTGCGGCGCGGCGGCGCGGGCGCAGTCGGCGAGGCGGCAGTGGCTGCGGGCGGCGGCGGCGAGGCGGCGGCGGCGGGCGGCGGCTGTGGGCGGCGGCGGCTGCGGGCGGCGGCGGCTAGGGTTAGGCGGCGGGGCTGGGCTGGCTTGGTCCGGGGGGTCGGCTTATAAAGCCCGAAGTCCTGGGCCAGTATGACTCTAAGTCGGTTGCCTTTTTTTTTAAATAAAGTCCTGGCGCAGAAAAACTAACGAAAGAAATACTAAACGGACTCCAAAAATCCCAAAATAAATTTTCGCCGTCCTCTAATAATATTTAGGATAAAGTGAACATTTTTCTCGGACCTAAATGCAAATTTGAAAAACGCGCATTTTTCCTATGCTAATAAAATCGCAAATAAATCCAGAAAAATACCAAAAGTGATTTTAATACTTTTCCTCCAATATTTCTGTTATTTTGGAGAAGTCATATTATCTCCGCTCATATTTTGTATTTAGAAATATTTTTAGGAGAGAAAAATAATTAGAATCACACTGTCCTCGTACCGGTATTCGAGCGAACTCAAATACGAAAATGGTAAATTCCAAACTCTCTCCGTAGGTCCTTGAGTTGCTTAGAATTTCGAGAAATGCCACAAACAAAAATACAAAGAGCATGCAATGCAATTATGATCTATGTATAACATTCCAAATTGAAAATTTGGAATGTTACAGCGGGTGAGAAAATATCATCGTAGTCAACTCCTTGAACTTGTCGAAAACCTTTCGCAACAAGTCAAAATTTATAGACAGTAACATTACCATCGGCGTCAGTCTTCCTCTTAAAGATCCATTTATTTTCAATTACTTGCCGATCGTCGGGCAAGTCAACCAAAGTCCACACTTTGCTCTCATACATGAATCCCATCTTAGATTTCATGGCCTCAAGCCATTTTGCGGAATCTGGGCTCATCGTCGCTTCCTCATAGTTCGCAGGTTCTTCATGGTCTAGTAACATGACTTCCAGAACAGGGTTACCGTACCACTTTCGTGCGGAACGTACTCTGGTTGACCTACGAGGTTTAGTAGTAACTTGATCTGAAGTTTCATGATCATCATCATTAGCTTCCTAACTAATTGGTGTAGGAATCACTGGAACTAGTTTCTATGATGAACTACTTTCCAATCCGGGAGAAGGTACAATTACCTCATCAAGTTCTACTTTCCTCCCACTCACTTCTTTCGAGAGAAACTCCTTCTCTAGAAAGGATCCATTCTTAGCAACGAATATTTTGCCTTCCAATCTGTGATAGAAGGTGTACCCAACTGTTTCCTTTGGGTATCCTATGAAGACACATTTCTCCAACTTGGGTTCGAGCTTATCAGGTTGAAGCTTTTTCACATAAGCATCACAGCCCCAATCTTTAAGAAACGACAACTTGGGTTTCTTGCCAAACCACGGTTCAAAAGGCGTCGTCTCAACGGATTTAGATGGTGCCCTATTTAACGTGAATGCAATTGTCTCTAAAGCATAACCCCGAAACGATAGTGGTAAATTGGGAAGAGACATCATAGATCGCACCATATCTAATAAAGTACGGTTACGACATTCGGACACACCATTACGCTGTGGTGTTCCAGGTGGCGTGAGTTGTGAAACTATTCCACATTGTTTCAAATGAAGACCAAACTCATAACTCAAATATTTGCCTCCGCGATCAGATCGTAGAAACTTTATTTTCTTGTTACGATGATTCTCTACTTCGCTCTGAAATTCTTTGAACTTTTCAAATGTTTTAGACTTGTGTTTCATCAAGTAGATATACCCATACCTGCTCAAATCATCTGTGAAGGTCAGAAAATAATGATACCCGCCGCGAGCCTCAACACTCATTGGACCGCATACATCAGTATGTGTGATTTCCAGTAAGTCAGTTGCTCGCTCCATTCTTCCGGAGAACCGAGTTTTAGTCATCTTGCCCATGTGGCATGGTTCGCAAGCACCAAGTGATTCATAATCTAGTGATTCCAAAACTACATCAGCATGGAGTTTCTTCATGCGCTTTACACCAATATGTCCTAAACGGCAGTGCCACAAATAAGCTGCACTATCATTATCTTTTGGCTTTAATATTATGAATATGTGTATCACTACGATCGAGATTCAACAAAAACAGACCACTCATCAAGGGTGCATGACCATAAAAGATATTACTCATGTAAATAGAACAACCATTATTCTCTGATTTAAATGAATAATTGTCTCGCAACAAACAAGATCCGGATATAATGTTCATGCTCAACGCTGGCACCAAATAACAATTATTTAGGTCTAAAACTAATCTCGAAGGTATATGTAGAGGTAGCGTGCCGACGGTGATGACATCGACTTTGGAACCATTTCCCACGCGCATCGTCACCTCTTCCTTAGCTCATCTTCGTTTAATCCGTAGCCCCTGTTTTGAGTTATAAATATTAGCAACCGAACCAGTATCAAATACCCATGTGCTACTACGAGCATTAGTAAGGTACACATCAATAACATGTATATCAAATATACCTTTGTTCACTTTGCCATCCTTCTTATCCGCCAAATACTTGGGGCAGTTCCGCTTCTAGTGACCAGTCCCTTTGTAGTAGAAGCACTCAGTTTCAGGCTTGGCTCCAGACTTGGGTTTCTTTGCGGGAGTAGGAACTAGCTTGCTATTCTTCTTGAAGTTCCCCTTCTTTCCCTTGCCCTTTTTCTTGAAACTAGTGGTCTTGTTAACCATCAACACTTGATGCTCCTTTTTGCTTTCTACCTCCGCAACTTTGAGCATAGCGAAGAGCTTGGGAATAGTCTTCTGCATCCCTTGCATATTATAGTTCATCACGAAGGCTTTATAGCTTGGTGGCAGTGATTGAAGAACTCTATCAATAACACTATCTTCATCAACTTTGCATCCAAGTTGAGTCATGTGATTGTAGTACCCAAACATTCTGAGTAAGTGTTCACTGATAGAACTATTCTCCTCCATCTTGCAGCTATAGAACTTGTTGGAGACTTCATATCTCTCAATTCGGGCATTTTCTTGAAATATTAACTTCAACTCTTGGAACATCTCATATGCTCCATGGCGTTCAAAACGTCTTTGAAATCCCGATTCTAAGCTGTAAAGCATGGCACACTAAACTATCGAGTAGTCATCAGACCGTGTCTACCAGACGTTCAAAGCGTCTACATTAGCGGGAGGGGCTTGTCACCTAGCGGTGCTTCAAGGAAATAATTCTTCTATGCAGCAATGAGGATAATCCTCAAGTTACGGACCCAGTCCGTGTAGTTGCTACCATCATCTTTAAACTTAGCTTTCTCTAAGAACGCATTAAAATTCAAGGGAACGGTAGCACGGGCCATTGATCTACAACAACATAGATATGCAAAAACTATCAGGACTAAGTTCACGATAAATTAAAGTTCAATTAATCATATTACTAAAGAACTCCCACTTAGATAGATATGCCTCCAGTCATCTAAATGATCACGTGATCCAAATCAACTAAACCATGTACGATCATCATGTGAGATGGAGTAGTTTTTAATGGTGAACATCTTATGTTGATCGTATCTACTATATGATTCACGCTCGACCTTTCGGTCTCCACTATTCCGAGGCCATGTCTGTACATGATAGGCTCGTCAAGTTTAACCCGAGTATTCTACATGTGCAAAACTGTCTTACACCCATTGTATTTGAACGTAGAGCTTATCACACCCGATCATCACGTGGTGTCTCGGCACAACGAACTGTCGCAATGGTGCATACTCAGGGAGAACAATTGTACCTTGAAATTTTGTAACTGATCATCTTATAATGCTACCGCCATACTAAGCAAAATAAGAAGCATAATAAGATAAACATCACATGCAATCAAAATATGTGACATGATATGGCCATCATCATCTTGTGCTTTTGATCTCCATCTCCGAAGCATCATCATGATCTCCATCGTCACCAGCTTGACACCATGATCTTCATCGTAGCGTCATGGTTGTCTCGCCAACTATTACAACTACTACTATCGCTAACTAATACTGATAAAGTAAAGAAATTACATGGCTTTCGCAATTCATACAATAAACAGACAACCATAAGGCTCCTGTCGGTTGCCGATAATTTACAAAACATGATCATCTCTGACAATAACGTATAACTCATCACGGCTTGACCATATCACATCACAACATGCCCTGCAAAAACAAGTTAGGCGTCTTCTACTTTGTTGTTGCAAGTTTTACGTGGCTGCTACGGGCTTAGCAAGAACCGTTCTTATCTACGCATCAAAACCACAACGATTTTTCGTCAAGTCTGATGTTTTAACCTACAAGGACCGGGCATAGTCACACTCGATTCAACTAAAGTTGGAGAAACTTACACCTGCCAGCCACTTATGTGCAAAGCGCACGTCGATAGAACCAGTCTCATGAATGCGGTCATGTAATGTCGGTCCGGGCCGCTTCATCCAACAATACCGCCGAATCAAAGTATGACATGCTAGTAAGCAGTATGACTATTATTGCCCACAACTCATTTGTGTTCTACCCGTGCATATTATTGGGGAACGTAGTATTTCAAAAAAATTACCTATGATCACGCAAGATCTATCTAGGAGAAGCATAGCAATGAGCGGGGAGAGTGTGTCCACATACCCTCATAGACCGAAAGCGGAAGCGTTTAGTAACGCGGTTGATGTAGTCGAACGTCTTCGCGATCCAACCGATCAAGTACTGAATGCACGGCACCTCCGCGATATGCACACATTCAGCTCGGTGACGTCCCTCGTACTCTTGATTGAGTTGAGGCCGAGGGAGAGTTTCATCAGCACGACGGCGTGGTGATGGTGATGATGAAGTTACCAACGCAGGGCTTCGCCTAAGCACTACGACAATATGACCGAGGTGTGTAACTATGGAGGGGGGGACCACACGGCTAAGAAATCAACTTGTGTGTCTATGGGGTGCCCCCTCCCCACGTACATAAAGGAGGGAGGGAGGATGAGGGCTAGCCACAAGGGGCGCACCCAAGGGGTGGAATCCTACTCCTAGTAGGAGTAGGTTCCACCCTTTCCTAGTCCTAGTAGGAGAAGAAGGAAGGAGAGGAATAAGAAAAGGAAAGGGGGGCTAGCCCTAGTCCAGTTCGGTTTGGGATAGGGGGCGCGCGCCACACCTTGGTTTGTCTCCTCTCTTCCACCACTAGGCCCATGAGGCCCAATAACCTTCCGGGGGGTTCCAGTAACCCCCCGATACTCCGGAAAATACCCAATACACCTCGGAACCATTCCGGTGTTCGAATATAACCTTCCAATATATTAATCTTTATGTGTCGACCATATAAAGACTCCTCGTCATACCCGTGATCTCATCCGGGACTCCGAACAACCTTCGGTACATCAAAACACATAAACTCATAATACTGATTGTCATCGAACATTAAGCGTGCGGACTCTGCGAGTTCGAGAACTATGTAGACATGACTGAGACATATCTCCGGTCAATAACCAATAGCGGAACCTGGATGCTCATACTAGCTCCTACATATTCTACGAAGATCTTTATCAGTCAAACCGCATAACAACATACGTTGTTCCCTTTGTTCAAGATTCGATCGTCGGTATCATCATACCTAGTTCAATCTCATTACCGTCAAGTCTCTTTACTCGTTACATAATACATCATCTCATGACTAACTCATTAGTCATTTTCTTGCAAGGCTTATTATGATGTGTATTATCGAGAGGGCCCAGAGATACCTCTCCAACACCTGGGAGTGACAAATCCTAATCTTGATCTATGCCAACACCATAAACACTTTTGGAAACACCTGTAGAACATCTTTATAATCACCCAGTTACGTTGTGACGTTTGATAGCACACAAGGTGTTCCTCCGATATTCGGGAGTTGCATAATCTCATAGTCAGAGGAACATGTATAATTCATGAAAAAAGCAATAGCAGTAAAACTAAACGATCATAGTGCTAAGCTAACAGATGGGTCTTGTCCATCACATAATTATGCTAATGATGTGATCCCGTTGATCAAATGACAACACATGTCTATGGTTAGGAAACATAACCATCTTTGATTAACGAGCTAGTCTAGTAGAGGCATACTAGGGACACTCTGCTTTGTCTATGTATTCACACATGTATCAAGTTTCCGGTTAATACAATTCTAGCATGAATAAAAGACATTTATCATGATATATAAGGAAATATAAATAACAACTTTATTATTGCCTCTAGGGCATATTTCCTTCACTTGTCGCCACCCATGGTGGTGAAGACGACGTAGCAGGCGTTCAGGTTGGGGAAGGCTTTGTCGCACATGGTGCTGGCTACCGAGCATGGAGACGGCGGCGGAGGAGGCGGCGGGCCTGCACCCAGAGTCGGAGGAGGAGGCGGAGGAATGTCGCTCCTCATCAATCTCTTGGTGATGGCGCATTGCTGGAGCGTGTGCATGGACGGCCTTGCACCACTTTGGTGCTTCTAGGGAGCGTCGAGCATCTGCTCAAAGCTCCTGGCGGGTTGCCAAGCGGTTGCGCTGATGCCGGACGCCGCCTTGCTCGGTAGGCGGTGCTTTCTCGGTCAAGGCAACTTGGCGGTTGTCGTAGCGGGGAGCCGGCTGCTCACCCCTACGCTTGTTGTTCTGCTGGGGATTCTACTAGCGGCTATTCTCACCAGCCGGCTTGGAGGGCAGTGCCGGCATCGCCTTGCCGACACAGTCCAGCGCGACCTGGACCTTCATGGCGGAGTCGACGTTGGCATACTTGTCTGCCATCTCCATGAGTTTCGCCAGGGTGGTATGCTCCATGCGCAGGAGTTTGTGCTTGAGCAGGGTGCCATCCTAGCAGCCGCTCATGAAGTACTGGATGGCCTGGACCTCGTGGACCCCTCGCATCTATTCCGGAGCTCGGTCCAGCGTGCGAGGTACTAGTGACCGATCTCCTCCGGCCCCTGGACACACATGGCGAGCTGGCTGGGCTGGCCCGGACGCTTGTAGGTGCCAGTGAAGTTGCGCACGAACCCCTGCTCGAAGTTGAGCCAGGAGTTGATACTGCCAGCCGGCAGGCTGTTGAGCCACATACAGGCTAAGCCTTGCAGCATGAGGGGCGAGTAGCGGAAGGCTAGACACCGGTTGCCGTCGGCGAAGCTGCCAGCGGTGGTGTAGTCGACGGGCCAGTCTTCTGGCTTGACAGTGCCGTTGTACTTGGGCGTGTCACGAGGAAGCATGAACCCTTTGGTCAAGGGCTCGTCGCGGATGCGTGGGCCGAAACAAGACGGACCAGCTGCATCGTCTTCCTCAAGCTGGAGGGAGAGAGTCAACTGCTCTATGCGATGGCGGGTGTCGGCGTTGTCGATGTCGCGCGGACCCAGTCGGCTTGCGACTGGGCCCCGAAGAGCCGGCCCGACCGGAGCCGTCCAGTCACGCCGGTCGGCAGGCAGAGGGAGATCTTGATGGTGTCAGAGCCGGCCCATTGCCCAGGTCGCCGCCGCCCATCGCGGCTTGGCTTTGACGGGGTCGGGCTCCCCGGGTTCTCTCGGTCCGGTCTGTGCGGCCGGGTGGAGAAAATGCCTGCTGGGTATCCCGGAGCGCAGATGGGTCCTTCGTGCGGCACTAGCCGGACGCGGTAGGGTTGTCGAGGCACTTTGCCTTCTCTCTTTTGTCAAGGCATTTCTGCTGCTCGTTGACTGTGGCGAGGAGATCCCAGACACGCTGCTGCCACTGGAGCAGCTCTTCGCCCTACAGGAGCTCCAGGCCCTCCGTGTGCGTGCATGTTCTTGATGGGGGTATCATAGACGGGGGGTTCACGCCTAGCGCGCGCCCGAGGGCTCCTCCCCGGGCATGTACTTCGGCAACCCGGCTAGGCTCAGCCACGGTCAGCGTGACGCTGTACGCCGCATCGCGCTCCAGCTGAGCGGATTCCAGCTGGCGCTGCATGGCGGCAAGCATCATTCCCTTGTCTAGTAGGTGCACACACTCCTTGCCGAGTCGGGTGTAATGCCCAGGATGGAATTATACCTCCTACGTGTCGAGGCACGACTTAAAGGCATAAGTCCATCCTAGAATGATCTCAAGTTTGGTATCTTTGCACGACTCATGTAAAAGAGGGATTAAATTGCAAAAGGAGATAGTTGGCTTACACTCGCCACTTCACACAATACATTACATAAACAATCATCATACAACACATCACAGCCCGACTACGGGTAAGATCAAAAGAAAGATACCAAAACAACATAAAGCCACAGGTCAGGATCGAATCCTAGTAGAAACCACTACTGAACATCGAAACGTCACAAGCAAACGGCCACAAGCTTCATCGAGCTCCCAGTGAAGAACTGGACCAGCTCCTGCTTCAAACTCGGCTGAACCTGCATCTGGTGTGGTGAAGTAACTGTGAGCCACAGAGGACTCAGCAATCCCGTTCCCGGGTAACAAGACTATTTAAGCCTTGGGTGTGGACAAGGCTGAAGAAAGAACGAGAGGTGAAGGAACAAACAAGAGTCTGCAGCAGCAACTAGCACTAACTTACGTAATAAAGAGCGAGAAGAGAAGAGCATCGGTCGAAAGATGATCACGAAGTGATCCTAGCTAAAGCCGGTCAAACATAACCCCACCGTGTTCAACTCCCGAATCCCTATTCGGAAATTGACAGTCACGGTACACACGCTGGTAGTGTATTGAAACATTGTGTCAAGTTATCTACAACCGGAATTAACAAGCTCCCATCTGCCACATAACCGCGGGCACGGCTTTCGAAAGTTCAAACCCTGCAGGGGTGTTCCAACTTGACCCATTACAAGCCCACGATCCGCGGAGTCGCAACTCCATAGTTGGGAAGACCCGAGTATTCTCGGAATCCCGTGCTCAAGTTAAACCGAACTAAGGTAAGGCTAATCCAGCAAATCCTCCCGGCGTGTCGACACCCTGATAGTAGCCGCGCGTATCTAGGTCTCAGGACACGACCGGATGGGTGATGCTACAGGTTATACCAAATACCTCGGGTTGCCCCAAGGCGGCCCTGCAGGACCCCCGTTTGGGACCAACACCATCAGCATTGGCCCCCCCTGCTATGTAGAAAAAGGATCCTCGAGGGAGCGACCCCCTATGCAAATTAATTAATTAATTAAGTTGTTATTATGAGGCAAATAGTACCAAAGTTGGGACTTGCTGGAAAAGACTTAGCACTTAGCGGTTTATCAAGGGGGTCCCATACACCCCAACCGTGTTAGGAACGCATAATCAAGGAACATAACACCGGTTTATACGGTTCCTAACGGCATGAGTGGAACAAAACACCAAGCAAAAGGCTTAGCCTTCCACCCTGCCAGTATATAGATGATTTCATTTTTAAGCATATATGTAGTGTGATATAACCCAACCAAACTTCAACATGAAGCAAGCATCTTCAATCTTCACCTGCAACTAACAATGCTATAAGAAGGGTTGAGCGAAGCGTACTTAGCCAAGCAACGGTTTGCGTAGGTAGGGTGGTTAAACATGGCAATGGTTACAAGTAGGAGGCTGACAAGAAGAACATGGGCATCGAGGCAAATACTACAGAGCGATACTCTAGCAAGAGGCAAAAATAGTAATGGTATCCGGGTTAGGTCATCTTGCCTGGGATTCCACAAGGAAGAAGAACGGATCCAAGAAGAAGACGGAGCAACAGACGAGCGGATCCTCACAACTCCGGAACGAAACCGAAGCTAACAAGAGAAGCAACCGGAAAGAAAGAACAACACGGTAAACACACAAACATAGACAAGGCATACGATGCACAAACAAGTATGATGCATGTCCGGTTTAAATATGCATGGCATGGCAAAGTGCACAAACAATACTACAAGTTAAGTGGAGATCAATATGCAACGAGTTGCATATTGACGAAACACCACATGTTATTATTTAGTTGACTCTTGTTATTAACAAGACAAGATTAAATGTTTTTAGCATGGCAAGAGGTGAAACATAAAGAAACTACACTATTAAGGCATTTTAAATGAGGCCGGAAAAATAACAACAACAAGTCCGGAAAATCCCCATGAGCATGTTTAATAATTATAAGCAACAACAATTCACACATTATAATGTTGTTAACATGATGCGGATGACATGATCAAGTTTATGCAAGTTTTATTAAAAGGTTGACTTAAAGGAGATATGAAGCATTTGTCACCGTGGTGGAAAGGAAGGGGTGCCACGGCAACGATCCGAAATGAAGCATGGCAACATATCGGTACCGGCAACTCGGTGAGGGACCGGTGCAAAACAAAAGGTGGAGTGAACGAGTTGAACAAGAAGATGGGGTGATCCCGTTGTCGGGTTCCCACGAGTCGGCGACGAGGCAACCGAGGAGCTCAACAAAAGGTGGAACGGGGCACGAAGCACACACGGGAGACATTTCATACAACACAAGCAAGCATGCATCACACGGGTCACGTCTCGGGGTTATACCTTCGGAACCACCGTTTCGGGACGGTTCGAGACGTAGAGGAAGGAGTCGTAGTAGTGGAAGTAGTGGTACACGGCCGAAGAGGAAGAAGTCGTTCACGTGGCGGTAGTTGTACTCGGGCGACGGTAGAGGAAGTAGTGGTACTCGGCGACGGTAGTCGTTCAGGCGTCGAGTGTAGTTGTACATGTCGTAGAGGGAAGTAGTGGTTCTCGTCCATCGTGTCGTGGTACTTGGCGAGTCGGCGTTCGTAGGGGTACTTGTGGTCTCCGAACTTGTTGACGGTAGTGGTTCTCGCCGTAGGGGTACCTTCCGGGTCAAGTAGAGGTACTCGGTCGCGTAGTCGTACACGGGCGTTTTGTAGATGTTTCCGTTCTCTGCCAGGGTCAACACCAGCAAAAACCAACACAAAACAAACAAAAACGCAGCACGGCCGCTCGGAGACGAGGCCACGGCAGCAGCACGGAGAGGACACAGTGGCCGACGAGGGCGACCAAGGCGAGGAGATGCAGCGCTGCTGGCTGGTGCTCTCGCTGGAGGACGGAGCTGGTAGCACAGGACGAGGGGGCCTCTGGCCGCGCGAGGACGGGACGGGCGCCTGGGAGGACGGAGCCGGAGCCCTTGGTCGCCGGGCGACGGTAGAGCGCAGCTGGAGAGGACCTCGCGGCCCTGGAGGCGGCCGGCTCGTCGCGGGGAACGGAGGGAGATCGACGGGGCGAGGAAGGCCTGGGCGGCAGTTCCTGGTCGGCCCCGGCTCGGGTAAACGGCCGGCGGGTTGAGGCCGCGGGCCTGGCCAAGCGGGCGCTCGGGAAGGAGGCCAGAGGGCCGCGGTGGCGAAGTGCAAGGCGACGCAGAGAAGGACGGACGGAGGGCGCGGACGCTCGCGTCGGGGAACGAGGCCTCCGGCCCGGTGCTGAGGGATGCGGGACGCACGGGCGATGCCGACCGGCCCGTCGGCTCGCTGGGCGGAGAAGCAGAGCGGGCGAGGGAGAGGGTGAGGTGCGGGGAGAGGAGTGCGGTCGAGCCTGCGAAGAGCGAGGAGAACGGGCTCAAGCGAAGGGAGGCGAGAGCACTGGGGCGCGGGGTCGAGAGGATCGATGGGAGAGGCTGGCGGCGCACAGTGGGAGGAACGGAGGGAGCTGGTGCGGGGCTCGGTGCCCTAGGGTTTCAGCGGGGAGTTGGGCTGGAGTGGCCTGGTTGGGCCAAAAGGGAGATGGAAGATGGGAGATGGGTTGGAGGCCCAAGAGAAGAGGTGCGGCCTGGGCTGGGCTGCTCCTTTGCTGTTTTTAACTCTTAGACAGGAAAAAAAAACAAAAAGGAGAGAGCCAAAAAAATAAAAAGAAAAGAGGCAAGGAAAAGAATAAAATGATGGACATTTTTATAAGGCTTTACGGAATAATTCCAACCTCACAAAATAGTTCCAACAACAAAAGGGAAAAACAAACTAAAATAATTAGTTTGCCTTAAAGGAGTTTAAAAGGAGTCTAGATATTTAGGAGGAGCCTCGAAAAAACGGAAAGGAATTACAGGGAGGGTTTAGAAATAGAAACTCGAAGTGAAAAAGACATGGGGAAATTATGCAAGTGTGTCTGAGTAATTCCGAGGAATGGAATGATTATTAATATAGCTCCATAATTATTAGGAGGCTTTATATGTTATAAAGAGAAGTCGCCTTCCCTCGATTTAAATGGACCGAAGGCCCACACGAATTATTTAGGTTGAGATGCAAAAATAAAATATGACATGATGGCATGATGACATGATGCAATGCAAAAATAAATAACACAAGCACAAGAACCACACGGGCAACCCGGAACATCTGGAATCTTCTGGAAGCTTCTGGAATCTTCTGGGACGTCAGTCTCGGGCGTCACATCGGGCCCTGGCCTGGGTGGCGTCAGCGTAGGTGGCGATGGAGATGTTGAGGTTCTGCAACGTGGCGCGCATCAGGTTGGCCTTGGACGCGGCAGCCTGGGCTGCAGAGGCTTTGGCAGTGGCGCTAGTCGAGGAAGAGGTCGAGCCAGTGGTGAGTACCTCGACGTGGGTGCAAAGGTACCTCTGGGGTCAGCGAAGTCGACGGGAACGGGGGAGTCGGTGACGTCGAGCACCCCGCTGGGGTACTCGTCTGGAACCAGCACGATGGAGACATGGAACGCACTGAAGGGGCGATGGAGTCCGCGGCGATGCCGGCGGTGCCGTGCCACCTGCGGGGACGATGCTGTGCACGACGCTCTCACCTAAGTAAGTGAAGGGCCTAGTTTGGAACTTGAATCCTGCCAGCACCTCGAGCTGCCCCACGATGGGCGCTAACTATCGTGGCGGTCTCAGGGCAGATGCCATAGGATGGCTACAGAGTGGGACAGACACAAGGGCACCGGTGGGTTCCAGAGGCAAGGTTAGCATGCGCAAGTGTGAGACACGAGACGTACCCAGGTTCGTGGCTCTCCGGAGAGATAACACCCCTAGTCCTGCCGAGTGTGGTTTATACGAAGATGATACAAGCTTGCTCCTTGAGCTGTTCTGAGTAGGAAGGAAGACGGGCCAAAGCATAGGCTGCTCCTTCTCCTGGGTGTGTGTGTGTGTGTTCTACTGAGGATCGCCCCTATACATGGAGGGGCACCGGGGGGTCTTATAGGCTGGTCCCCCGGGGTTACAATGGTCATACTACACTGGCCTGGGGCCCAGACATTAGTGTTTGGAAGCCGGTGCTGGGACCTGCCAGGTACCAGGGTACGTCGGGTTCTCCAGGGAGCACTGTGCCTTGGTTTGCCATACATCACGAAGTGGTTGATCCAGGTCAGCTACAGTGCCGGGACGCCGGGTCACCATCGGTCCTTGTCGATGGGATGGAAGCACATTGTAACCATCCTTGCGCTGGTCAGCGGGGTAGGTGGGCCATTGTAGCCATGCTTGCCCCTCGTGGGGGCTTGTCTTGCCGTATACGTGGAGGGGACGGGCGCTGACCCGTCGCCGGGTTGTCGATTACGCCGTTGTCATGCTCGTTTGTCATATATGGATTCGCCTTCTCAGGAACGGCCGACAAGTGGTTGCCGGCTGGCCAAGTTGCCATATCTGGCCGGGTTGCGCCAGGAAGCAGGCCAGGGGCCGGGTTGAGGGGCGTTGCTGGCCATGATGTTTTTGGAAAGGTTCTGCGCTCCGTTGCCTGCCCCGGGTCCATCCCCCGACATGTTCACTGACAGAACTGTTCTCCTCCATCTTACAGCTGAAGAACTTGTTGGAGACTTCATATCTCTCAACCCGAGCATCTGTTTGAAATATTAACTTCAACTCTTGGAACATCTCATATGCTCCATGGCGTTCCAAATATTTTTGAAGTCCCGGTTCTAGGCCATAAAGCATGGCACACTTAACTATCGAGTAGTCATGAGATCAAGCTTGCGAGACATTCATAACATCTGCATGAGCTCCTACAGCAGGTTTGTCACCTAGCGGTGCATCAAGGACATAATTCTTTTGTGCAACAATGAGGATAATCCTCAAGTTACGGACCCAGTCTGTGTAGTTGCTACCATCATATTTCAACTTAGCTTTCTCTAGGAACGCATTAAAATTCAAGGGAACAGTAGCACGGGCCATTGATCTACAACATAGATATGCAAAAACTATTAAGAGTAAATTCATGATAAATAGAAGTTCAATTAATCAAATTACTAAAGAACTCCCACTTAAATCAACATCCCTCAAGTTGTCTAAGTGATACATGATCCAAATCAACTAAACTATATCCGATCATCACGTGAGATGGAGTAGTCTTCAATGGTGAACATGTACACGTTGATCATATCTACTATATGACTCATGTTCGACCTTTCGGTCTCCAGTGTTCTAAGACCATGTCTGTACATGCTAGGCTCGTCAAGTTTAACCTAGGTATTTTGCGCGTGTAAAACTAGCTTACACCCATTGTATGTGAACGTAGAGTCTATCACACCCGATCATCACGAGGTGTCTCGTAACGACAAACTTTAGCAACGGTGCATACTCAGGAAGAACACTTATATCTTGAAATTATGTGAACGGATCATCTTATAATTCTACCATCGATCTAAGCAAAATAAGATGCATAAAGGATAAACATCACATGCAATCAAAATATGTGACATGATATGGCCATCATCATCTTGTGCTTTTGATCTCCATATCCAAAGCAATGTCATGATCTCCATCGTTACCGACTCGACACCTTGATCTCCATCGTTGCATCGGGGTCATCTCGCCAACTATTGCTTCTACAACTATTGCTAACGCATAGCGATAAAGTAAAGCAATTACATGGCGCTTGCATTTCATACAATAATTTAGAGACAACCGGTTGTCGATATTACAAAACATGATCATCTCATACAACAACGTATATGACATCACGTCTTGACCATATCACATCACGAAATGCCCTGCAAAAACAAGTTAGACGTTCTCTACTTTTTGCAAGTTTTACGTGGTTGGTACGGGCAACTAGCAAGAACCGTTCTCACCTACGCAAAGTCCACAACGGTGATTATCAAGATTGCTATTTTAACCTTCTTCAGGGACTGGTTGTAGTCAAATTTGATTCAAATAAAGTAGGAGAAACAGACACCTGCCAACCACCTTTATGCAAAACAAGTTGCATGTCAGTCGATGGAACCAGTCTCATGTATGTGGACATGTAAGGTTGGTCTGGGCCGCTTCATCCCAGAATGCCGCCAAATCAAAATAAGATGTTGGTGGTAAGCAGTACGAACATCACTGCCCAAAACTCATTTATGTTCTACTCATGCATATCATCGACGCATAGACTTAGCTCTGATGCCACTATTGGGGAACGTTGCATGGAAAACAAAAAAAATCTATACACACACACGATCTATCCATGGAGATGCATAGCTACGAGAGGGTGAGAGCATCTTCATACCCTTGAAGATCACTAAGCGTAAGCATTTATCAACGCGGTTGATGTAGTCGAACACCTTCATGATATGTCCCGATCAAGTACCGAACGTACGACACCTCCATATTCAGCACACGTTCAGCTTGATGACGTCCTCGCCTTCTTGATCCAGCAAGATGGACGAAGTAGTAGATGAGTTCCAGCAGCACGACGGCGTGGTGACGGTGATTGTGAACTTGTTCCCACATGGCTTCACCGTGCACTATGAAAAAACTAGACGCATGATGAAACTTTGGAGAGGGGCGCCGCACATAGCTTAGGGATTGTCGTGGGTGTGTGGCGCCTATAT
>LR738710.1:264692737-264720209 GCA_902687465.1 Secale cereale | reverse complement strand
TATATATATGTATATATATGTATATATATATAGGTGGGGGAGGGGAGACAGTTAGGGTGCACCCCAAGGTGGTCAGCCGGCCCCTTGCACGCCTGCCCTAAGGCGCTCCTTCCTTATTTGCACACTTGGGGGGGAGGGGAGGAGAGGGAAGGAAGGGGGAGGCGGACTCCCCCCTTACTTTTCTCCCTAAGGCCTGCGGCCAGAGGAGGGGCGCGCCAGCCCCTTGTGGGCTGGTGTGCTCCCCTCATTTGGCCAATATGGCCCATTAATCTCCCGGGGCTTCTCGGAACCCTTTCAGGTGATCCGATAATTACCCGGTATATTCTGAAACATTTTTTGGTGACCAAATAGCATCGTCCTATATATCAATCTTTACCCTCGGACCATTCCGGAGTTCCTCTTCATGTCTGCGATCTATTTGGGACTCCAAACAACATTCGGTCACCAATTCACATAACTCATATAATACTATATCGTCAACAAACGTTAAGTGTGTGAACCCTATGGGTTTGAGAATGATGTAGACATGACCGAGACAACACTCTAGTCAATAACCAATAGCCGGACCTAGATGCCCATATTGGCTCCTACATATTCTTCGAAGATGTTTATCGGTCGAACCTTTATGACAACATACGTAATTCCCTTTATTTGTCGGTACGTTACTTGCCCGAGATTCGATCGTCGGTATCTCCATACCTAGTTCAATCTCGTCACCGACAAGTCTCTTTACTCGTTCCGTAATACATCATCTTGCAACTAACTCATTTGTCACTTTGCTTGCAAGCTTCTTGTCATGTTGTATTACCGAGAGGGCCCAGAGATACCTCTCCGTCACACGAAGTGACAAATCCCAGTCTCAATCCATGTCAACCCAATAGACACCTTCGGAGATACCTATAAAGCATCTTTATGATCACCTAGTTACGTTGTCACGTTTGATAGCACACAAGTTATTCCTCCGGTATCTGGGAGTTGCATGATCTCATGGTCTAAGAAACATGTATATGACATTAAGAAAGCAGTAGCAGTAAACTGAACAATCATATGCTATGCTAATGGTTGGGTCTTATCCATCACATCATTCTCCTAATGATGTGATCCCATTATCAAATTACAACGCATGTCTATGGTTAGGACACCTTAACCATCTTTGATCAACGAGCTAGTCTAGTAGAGGCTCACTAGGGACACGATATTTGTTTATGTATCCACACATGTATTTAAGTTTCCGATCAATACAATTCTATCATGAATAAGGAAATATAAAATAATAACAACTTTATTATTGTCTCTAGGGCATATTTCCATCATGTCGATGCTAGGGGACCATCGGCCTATCTTGTGGAGCTCGGCGTGTGCGACCTTGTCGTCGCCTGCCAGATCGTCGACCATCTTCTGCCATGCAGGGTGGTTGTCAATGGCATCGGCAGCGGCGTTGAGATGGTCGGCAAGGGTTTGCTTGTGGTGGAGTGGGAGGTGGGGAGTGTAGAGACCGAGGCGACATGAAATGGAAACGGGTAGTGGAGACTGGGGGCGATGGGTGGTGGTTTTTAATACAAATGGAAGAGAGAACGACACCACGCTTGACCGCATTTAAGGATGGCAATTTTACCCATGGACATGGATATCCATGGATATCCGACCCGTATGGACAGGGTTTGGATATGCTTTTGCGCCCATGGGCGGTGCCCAAACCCGACCCGATTACTCGTGGGTAAGGCATGGACATATTCTTGTACCCATGGATATATCCAAACCCGACCCAATTGTATGACTTAATGGCAATATTCTGCTATCCCTAACCCACAAACACATGTCCCATTGTAACTTCACCCATTATAATCTAAAACATTCAAAGAAAATTGCATAATCCCCACCGTAACTTTTATTAGTTGACATTCAATCCCCGCCTTAATACTACTTCAGCCCCCTTATGGTCTTTTATCTCATTGTTAAACATCTCATCATTAAGTATCATTCCCGTCTACTCTTCTTGCTAATCATGCATCCCAAGAGATGGTCGACACTGTCAGCTCCTATCTCCTTGTATGGTGGAGCACTTCAATAGCTAGCACCATGGCCTATGACAATGCAAATAACTATCCCATCGACCCCTTCGTCTATGCTTTTTCACACGCGAATTGATGCTTGGGTGCAACAACTTATGTGCATGTTGTGTTGTGTCTTATGTATATGTCTTGAGAGGACCCCATGGATATCCAACGGATATGGATATCCATCGGGTTTGGACATGGACACAATATTTCGCCCATGAGTTTTTTCATGGGCGGATAGAGATTGTCTTCATGGATATGGATATGAATTTGATATTGTTCAACCCGATCCAAACCTGACCCATTGCCATCCTTAACCGCATTAACAGGGGTAGTCTATCTAACTATAATAAAATTTAGCAGTGGGTATCTAACAAATCACTACTACTATCCCACTGGCATGGAACTCAAAAGATCGAACAAAGGGTCCTTGGTTCGATCCCCAGGACACCATTTTTTTAAAATGCTACATAAAATTCAGAAATGTGGCATGAAATTCAGTTAAACAAAACATCAACTAGTAAAAATATTTTTAACAACCTGGTCATCTTCAGAAATAAAGCATAAAATTCAGTAAACCAGAACATCAACTAGTAAGAATATTATAACAACTGGGTCATCTTCAGAAATGCAGCATAAAATTCAGTTAACCAGAACATCAACTAATCATTATCACACATAATTCATTAAAAGGGTGTTGAATGCCATTGTTTGACATCAAGAAGTAGGTAGTATATGACATTGTTTGCCATAAAAAATGGCAGTATAAGCCATTGTTTTCCATCCAGAAACAGGCAATGTATGCCACTGTTAGGCATCCCAAAATAGGCCAGTTCACAAGTTAAATTAATGTAGGCCTAAACAAAAAATGGCACTAAACAGTTCCACCAAATTAGGGATTAGGTGCAACAACATCTTCAGGAGGACCACTAAGATCTGGAATTAGGTTGATGTTGTCATCTCCAAACAATAGCCATGCAAGACCTCTCCCTGCATTTGCACCTCTTCCTCTACCTAAATCTGCATTTCCTCCTCTTCCTCTCCCCGTAGTTGCATTTGCTCCTCTTCATCTCCGTGCAATTGTATTTGATCCTCTTCCTCTACCTGCAGTCGCATTTGCTCCTCTTCCTCCAGCTGCAGTTGCATTTGCAACTCTTCCTCTCCCTGCATCTGCATTTCTTGGTCGTTTCCTTCCTCTTTCCCTACCAACAGCTTGAGATCCCTCTCCTCTATCAGGTTGTGTGCTTGCCCTTGTTTGCCTCCCTATGTGCATTTCTGTAGTCACTCTTGGCTGAGGTATTGCATCACCAGCAGCAGCAACAAATGAAGAAAGCTCAGGCAATGGCACATGAACCCTTCAGTACCTCTTCTTACAATGTCTCTTTGAGCCATGTTGAACACCATACTGGTTGGTGACTTAGTTGGGTCCAAACTAGGATCTGGCTAGTAAGGGAAGATGTTCTGTAAAGCATAAAACATAGTTGGACTCAGTTCAATTCGGTTAAATTTAGTTAAATTCAGTTAAGTCCACTTAAGTTCAGTTAACTTTAGTTAACTTCATTTTAATACAGTTATATGCATGCACTTATCTTCAATTAAATTCAGTTCAGCTGGAACACTGAAATTACCTAGATAAAAGTTGGTCATCATACTTTTCATCAAACTCTTCTACACCCTCCCGAATGATAGTTTCCCGACATTTGTAGTGACCTTTCCTGTTGTGATTAACTCTACCACATATTGAGCAGTGCATTGTAAGACCTTTTCTGTTCAAACCCTGACGCCATTCTTCATCTTCCCCTCTGGTCTCTGCTTCCTGTTTTTCTTGGGCCTCTCCAACTATTTAGTGAAGACATGTGGATGCACCTTATACCCATTATGTTTCTCCCACTCCTTTGGGTCTCCAAGAGGGACAAGAGTGTGCCCATATGCCTTGAGATATGTTTGAACAATATAGCATTCATGAACCATTGTCTCAGGATCAATTCTCTCCTCCCTTAAACAAGCTATAGCATGCCATATGGTACTCCCCCAACTACCATCTCCTACAATCACAAGTGTGAAAGCACAGGTTCACTGTGTAGCTAGAATTACTAGACTGAACTTTGAAGATCTCCTGGTGTAACACCCCATATGTAATACTTTCCCATTATGGCAATAATTTTTTCTCAATTTGATCCTTGTCCTTATCCTTGGGGGTTCTTGTCATTTGAGCTCATTATATTTTTGCATTGCCATGTCTTTCCTTTTTATTTTGCATCCATGCATTTCTTTCATCATCATGGCATCATGGCATCTAGTTTACTTCTTTGTTATGATGAGCGTGTGTAAGGCCTTGTGATGTTGTGTTGTGTGCGTGGTTCTAGCTATGCCTAGCTAAACCCTAGCCCCCTCCTTGTTTCACTCTTCTTCTTCTTCTTCTTCTTCTTCTTCTTCTTCTTCTTTCTTTCTTTCTTTCTTTCTTTATTTTTCTTTTCTGTCCTTTCTTTACTCCTTTGTGCAAGCCACCTAGCCAGGCCCATTATTGTTCTTTCTTTTCCTATAAATCTTGCACCGTGTCTACACCCTCTCTGCCAAATATCACCCCATTTAGAATTGATATGGTTGGGTTTTAAAATGACAAGAGTTTGAACCATATTCAAACTCCTTTTATTTTTCTGCCTCCAAAAATGTCCAAGTCAATTTTATTAAATAGGGCATAAATCACTGAGCATGAGGATATTTTTTTCCCTAACTCTTTTCCTTTTAGTCTGTGCTTTCCTTTTTCTTTTCTGGCTGAGGGTAAATGAAAAAGAAAAGAGTCAGCAGCACAGCAGTGGCCCTGGGCTTCCTCTCCTTCTTCCCCCCAGGCCCAGCCTCTACCGCGGCCCATCTCTTCCCCGCAGGCCCGACCGAGCGCTCGCAGTCGCGTCGTGTCTTTTCCCCCCTGGCCCCACCTATCTGTCTCACCCTCCCGAGTCTCCGTTTTCCTCCGTCTGCCGCGCCCAGAGGCAGAGCGCGCCCGCGCCGTCATGCCGTGAACTCACGGACGTCGAGGCAGGGTCGCTGCCCTCCTTTTTAAACCCGCAGGGCCTCCTCTAGGTTTTCCCCTTCGCCGCCGCCTCCGAGGAGATCTTCCCCTTCCCTCTTTCTCCTTCCCCACGAGTGACCGAGTGCAACCAAGAACACATTGCCGTCGCTGCCATCCTTCGGTCACCTCCAGCCGCCACCGTTGAGTCTCCGGCTTCCCCTTCGTCCCCGTCGTCGACTACTTCCCCTACAACCACGGATCGGGCGCCAACTCGCCGTAGCAGCGCATCTGCTTCCTCTCCGTCGTCGACCACCGTGACCATGCCAAGGTTCAGAGCTCGCTGTCGTCGTCTCTAGCCCGTCTCCGTCGGCTCCTTCCTGTCCTAGGGTAAGGAGGTATACCTAGCTCCTCCCCGTCTTCTCCTTGTCGCCCTTTGTGCACCCGCGCCGTCGCCAGGCCCGTGTCAACCTCGTGCTCACCGTGCTCCGGCATTCTCTAAAACTTCAGAGATCACCTGCCGTGCTCGCTCGCATTCGCGCCTCCTTCTCGCGCTCGCCGCTCCCCGTGCTCGCTCGCGCCCGCATCTGACCGTGCTCACGCACGCCCGAGCCCGCGCGCCCTTGTTCCACCACAGCAGCGCGCCCTTGTTCCACCATCGCAGCGCCACCACGTCCCGAGCCGAGCTGCCACTCGTGCTCGAGCAGCTCGTCCCCCCTTTGCACCCCCTGCTTCCGAGCCCCTCCGCGACCGAACCCCTCAGCCACCGCAGTGCCCGTTGCCGCCATTGTGCTCCCCGCCATCGACGAGCTTCTCTGGTTCGACCAGATGGGGATCTACACATGTGCAGAATACATCAAGAGGAGACAGACTCCTTATCTGTCGAGATCACATGTCTAGCCCAGTCGCTAGCGCCTTCATCAGTTATCCGCGAGACCTGAGTTTGAATCCGTTGCGGGGCAGTGGGTTTCGCCCCCCTTTTTAATTTTCGCGAGAGGCTGATAGGTAGGCCCCACTTGCCAGCCTCACAGTCCTTCTCCAGCCCCGCGCGCACCCACCGGCGCCAGCTCAGCATAGGCGGGCCCCCTCGTCAGTGACTTGGGCTAGCGCATCCCTGGGTCACTCTGACCCCTGTGCCTTGTTTTTCTTTTCTGTTTTCCTTTTTCTTTTTCTTTTTCTGTCTTTTTCCTGTTAATTTAATATCAGTGAAAATATGCTTCTGATGAAATAAGTCCTATATGAAAAGTGCTTAGAATTTTATGTAGATTATGAATATGTTGTTTGTTGCCATGTTTAAAAACATTTAAAATGTTGTTTGAATTTATTCTTGTTTTAAATATGCCTAAACTTGTAAAATTCATAACTAAATATCTATAACTCCAAATTTAACAAACTTTATATGCATTTGGGGTGGGAAAATGTGTAGAATATTTTGGTGATGTTGTTTAGCATGTTTGACAACTTTATCACAGAAGTTTTTCAGATCTGTCCCAAATGCAAATAAATTAATATGGGAGTTTCTGGATATTGTTGTTTATTATTTCCAGCCCATTTAAATGTGCTAGCATGTTGCTGTAATGTTAGTTGCACCCTTGCCATGTTAACCAACTCCTTTAAAACTTGTTGGATGCTTGTCTGAATAATCAACATAAACTTGGTAGTTGTTCTTTAGTTGTTCTCTTTCATGTGGGTGATCTTGTTGCTTTGATGATGTTGCTCTCTTGTGTCCCTAGGCTATGCATCATATCTACTCTTGTCCTTGTTCATTATGTTCATGCATCATGTGGTTGAGCATTGCATGTTGATTGATTTTGTTCTGTTGTTGCGTTGTTGTGTTTGGTTAGAGCCCGGTGATGATACGGAGTACGAGGTTCCTACCGAGGTTGAGTTTCAGGAGCAAGGTTACGATCCCTCCGTGGAATCAACAGGCAAGATGACCTTACCCAGATATCACTACTATCTTTGCATGTGCTAGATATCTCGCTCTTTAGATTATTGCCTCGATGCCTATGTCTGTTCGTCAGCCCTCCTATTGTTGCCATGAAACTCTCTAACCACCCACCTAGCAAACTGTTGTTTGGCTACGTAAGCATCGCTCAGCCCCTCTTATAGCGTTGTTAGTTGCAGGTGAAGATTTGAAGATTCTTACTTCATGATGAAGTTATTGTTGGGATATCACAATATATAATCTGTTAAACTAAATCATCTACATATTGGTAATGGGTGGAAGGCTAAGCCTCTTGCTTGGTGTTTTGTTCCACTCATGCCACCCTAGGAATCGTTAAACCGGCGTTATGTTCCTTGATTTTGCGTCCCTAACACGGTTGGGGTTTATGGGCCCCCTTCGATAACCCGCTTAGCGCTAAAGCTTTTCCAGCAAGGCCCAACATTGGTTTTCGTTTTCCTAATAACCAAAACTTGCATAGGGCGTTGCAAACCCGAGTTCTTAATTAACAACCCGGGCCAATGCTCCACATGAGTGTTGGTCCAAACTGGGCGGACTGCAGGGCCACCTTGGGGAAACCCGAGGGCTGGTATTTTCCTGTAGGCTGACCTATCCGGTCGTGGCCTGAGACTAGATACGCGCGGCTACTGTCAAGGTGTCAGCACACCGGGAGGTCTTGCTGGATTAGTTTTACCTATGTCAGAATATCTTGAGCACGGGATTCCAAGAATACTCGGGTCTTCCCACCTTGGATTTGCGACTCCGCAGATCGTGAGCTTGTAATGGGCTAAGTTGGGACACCCCTGCAGGGTTTGATCTTTCGAAAGCCGTGCCCGCGGTTATGTGGCAGATGGGAATTTGTTAATATCCGGTTGTAGATAACTTGACACTATGATCATAATACACTACCAGCGTGAGTAATTGTGGTGGTCTCTTTCCGAAGGGGTTCGGGAAGTGAACATGGTGGGGTTATGTTTGTCGTGAGTAGTTAGGATCACTTCGTGATCACTTTGACGGTCGTTGGCACTTTCTCTTTTCGCTCTAAACATGGAAGTTAGTGCTAGTGCTGCTGCAACCTTGTTTTTAGCCTTTTCCACACCTAAGGCTTTGATAGTATTGCTACCTGGGTTCGGGATTGCTGAGTCCTCCGTGGCTCACAGATTCTACACAACACCAGATGCAGGTACCGTTGAAAACTACACAGGTGGTGGTTCAGAGTTGTATTGGGAGTTCGATGAAGAGCGTGGGCGATACTACGTGTCTTACCCCGAGGATGAGTAGGGCTCTTACTAGGATGATCGGGACCTTGTGTTGTCTTATTTATGGTATCTTTCATTTGGGTCTTCGTCCGTAGTCGGACTCTGATGTTATTCGGATGATGTATGTTAATGTATTTCATTGTGTGACGTGGCGAGTGTAAACCAACTACTCTTTTATATTTTCATCCCCTCTTTTACATGAGTTGTGCAAAGATACCATACTTGAGATCATTCTAGTATGAGATTATGCCTTTAAGTCGTGCCTCGACACGTGGGAGGCATAGTCTCATACTGGGCATTACAAGTTGGTATTCAGAGCGTTCTCCGACCTAGGAGCCCCCCTGATTGATTGAATCATTGACGGTTGAGTCTAGGCACACACATGAAAATTTTTTGAGTCCTATATATATATCGGAGAGTAGGATTTATTTTTACTCCTCATCCCTTCATCGCTTTGGTGAGGACTCCTGACGATGTTCTATCTCTTCTACTCTAAAAAAATCACTATTTTTTTTAGGATCACGCGAGTATTGTTTGGATTGTTCCGATATCTTTGTGATGAGAACATTGTTCTCGATGTCTCCTATCATTTAGGGGTTGTGGCAGTGTCCTGGGGAGTTGAGCTCCGAGGTGTTGTCGTCACAAATGTATCGCAGCGGTTCTAGAATACTTAAGACGGCCGACATCGATAACTCTTCTATGTGGTTAGTGGTGAGATAACCCTGACATCACCCAGTACTGGGGAGGTATTTCGGGAGTATTGCCACAACTTGTATAGCAGATGCGTTTCGAAGGTTCGAGGTAAACGGTTTTCGAAAATGAATGGTTATGTGTTGAAGGATGGATACAGCTGGATGTAGGATTAGAGTTGAGTGCGCGGTGCTTCCCCTATATCCCCAACACCCGATTGCATAACCGGAAACCTTCAGAAATTAATAGGTGGGTTCTTCTAGTAGCTCGTAGACATTCTTCCAATGAGTGCATGATATGGAGTTCGGGGTTCAACATCAAGTGAAGAGGTTTTATGGGCGTTGTTCCAATCGGGAGTTGCATCTTAAAGGGTCCTTGGCTATGCTGATCCGGAGATTGCAAAACCCTTTTGTAACACGTCCCATGAGCTTTCAGCACGAATATGTGGAACGAAGCTTCTATCTACTCCTTGTTGTTTTATTTACCTTTTGTTATCCCAAGTGGCTTCTCGAGAAGATTGTTGTACCATTAAACTGTGGAATACATTCATTCATTTTGTTCGAATGTTCTTGTGAAGACTTATGTTGCAATTTCTAGCCGTTGATTGAGCTTACATATTTTCAATCAATGGCTAATAGTTGTCATCTCATTCAGGATGGCTCCTAAGAAGGTTCACAACGCTAACCCAGAGGGTGAAGAAGAGCGTGTTCCTGAACGTCCTCCTTCCCCTCCTCCTCCGTCTGAGGCCTGGAGAGCAATTACGCAAGCGACCAACCAGAACACCCTGTGCTTATGCAAATGATGCAGAACTTTTAATCCAACCAAGCAAATCAAGGTGGTCATGGGAACCAAGGCCAAGGCAATCTATTCAATCAACCTCACTTTGCAACCCTCAACCAATTCCTGGCAAACCAACCGAAGTCTTTCGGTTACTGTGTGGATCTGCTAGATGCTGAAGACTGGATAACAGACATCAAAAAGCACTTTCAATGCAGTAACGTGAGACCTGAGGATTATGTCAAGTTTGCCGCCTTCCAACTCAAAGACCAAGCTGCTGATTGGTGGAAACAGTACAAAGATTCCACAGGTGGTCGTGAGATCTCGTGGACTAACTTCTGCAAGGATTTCCGCTCTCACCACATTCCAACCAGTGTCATTGAAGGCATGCGTGAGCAATTCCGCAACCTGAAGCAAGGCACCATGTCCGTCTATCAATACAATGTCAAGTTCCAGAATCTCGCTCGCTATGCCAAGCAAGACATCCCAGATGCCAAGAGCAAGATTTATCAGTTCCGTGGTGGTCTGAAGGATGAACTCCAACTAGCTCTCACCTTGTTCGAGCCGGATGGATTTGACCAATTCTACAATATGGCTCTTAAGCAAGAGGCAGCCCAGCTAAATATTGAAGCTTCCAAAAAGAGGATCGGAGATGCTATTCACTCCTCCTCTTCTTCCCAAGTGGTTGCCAAGCAGCAGAAGTTTTGGCTACCGACTCCTCCAGTGCTCCGTCCTCCAAACAACAACAAGCACTCAGGTGGCCGTGGTTTATCCCATCCACCCAACCCAAGCAATCAGTCCAAGCCTCAGATTCAAGCTTCAAGATAAAGTGGTCCTTATCACCGGCCTCTCTCAGAAGTGGTTTGCAACAAGTGTACTCAGAAGGGTCACTATGCTAACAAGTGTCCCAACCCAAGGCGCCTTCCGCCTCCTCCACCTGTCAGCACTGCTATTATCAAGCACAATCCCAAGCATGCAAGAGTGAATCTGATGAATGCAGCTCAAGCAGAGAATTCTTCAGATGTGATACTTGGTAATCTTCCAATTAACTCTATACCTGCTAAAGTATTGTTTGATTCTGGTGCATCACTTTGCTTCATGTCAAGACCATTCTTTACCAAGCATGATTTCATTCGGCACCCTTGGACAAGGAGTTATCAATTATTTCTCCAGACAAACACATGAATGCTAGCTTGTATGCTCCGGATATATCTATTCATATGGGTGATTACCGTTTTATGGTTTCTCCAGTTATTCTCGGCAACTTCGACATTGATCTTATTCTTGGGATGTATTGGATCTCCAAGCATGATGCAAACATTGATTGTGCAAATAAGGAAGTCAAGCTTACTCATCCTGATGAAGACGTGATTATCTTCGCCTCTCGAGATAACACAATCAGGCTATTCTCTCTCAATGACAAGGGCGAGATTAATGCCATTTCTCAAATTCCGGTGGTCGATGAATATGAAGATGTTTTCCCTGAAGAGCTTCCAGGCATGCCTCCCCATCGTCAAGTTGAATTCGTCACTAAACTCGAGCCCGGTACTGAGCCAGCATGTCGGCGTCCGTACAAGATTTCCCCTGATGAGTTGAAGAAGCTGAAGAAACAACTCGATGAGCAAGAGCGTATGGGTCTAATCAGACCTAGTACTTCTCCTTGGGGCTGTGGTGTTCTATTTGTCAAGAAAAAGGATGGCACGGAACGCCTTTGCGTTGATTACCGGCCATTGAACAAGAAGACAATAAAGAACAAGTATCCGCTCCCCAATATCAATGAATTGTTCGAGCAGCTCAAAGGAGCAAAGGTGTTCTCGAAGCTCGATCTCCGGATGGGTTACCACCAGATCTGTATCCGTGAAGAAGATATTCCCAAGACCGCATTCAGAACGAGTTTTGGCTCTTATGAATACACGGTCATGTCTTTTGGCCTCGCAAATGCTCCACCCACCTTCTCGAGGATGATGCACTTCATATTTAACCCTTACATCAATGAATTTGTTCTCGTCTATCTGGATGACATCTTGGTATTCTCCAAGAATGAAGAAGACCATGCCAAGCACCTCCGTTTGGTCCTGGACAGGCTCCGTAAACACAAGTTCTATGCGAAGTTCTCTAAATGTGAATTCTGGCTGGATAAAGTCTTATATCTTGGCCATATCATCTCTGTCGAGGGCATTTCTGTGAACCCCGAGAAAGTTGAAGCTATTGTCAACTGGGAACCCCCGCAGAATGTCAAGCAACTCCGAAGCTTCCTTGGTCTCGCTAGATATTGCAGAAGGTTCGTTGACAACTTCTCCAAGATTGCCAAGCATCGTTCCAACCTGTTGTGGAAGAATTTCAAGTACTCCTGGACTCCTGATTGTGATGTGGCATTCAAAACACTCAAAGAGAAGCTCATTTCTGCTCTGGTTCTTACTCCTCCGGATGAGTCCAAGCCCTATGAAGTCTTTTGTGATGCTTCTTTGCAAGGTCTTGGTGGCGTTCTCATGCAAGACAAGAAGATTATGGCATACACTTCTCGGCAGTTGAAACCAAATGAGAGGAATTACCCCACACATGATCTCGAGCTAGCAGCAGTTGTACCTGCCTTGGTCACGTGGAGACACCTTCTGTTGGGCAGAAAAGTGGACATCTTCACCGATCACAAGAGCTTGAAGTACATCTTCACCCAGCCAAACCTTAACCTTCGCCAGACTCATTGGGTTGAGATGATCCAAGAGTATGATCCAACCATTGAGTACACACCTGGCAAGGCCAATGTCATTGCAGATGCCTTGAGCAGAAAGGCATATTGCAACAGTCTCCTTCTCAAACCGTTCCAGCCTGAACTTTGTGAATCATTCAGGAAGCTCAACCTCCAAGTTGTTCCACAAGGCTTTCTTGCAAACCTTCAAGTTGCTCCTACCTTGGAAGATCAGATCCGTGAGGACCAACTAAGTGATGCTATGGTGCAGAAAGTGAAACATGGTATTGCCAAGGGTACTCCCAAATACAAGTGCTATCGTGTTGATGAGAAAGACACCTTGTTCTTTGAGGACAGAATTGTCGTTCCTAAGGGTGATCTTAGAAAACTCATAATGAACGAAGCACATGACTCCCTCCTCTCGATTCATCGCGGAAGTTCTAAGATTTACAAAGACCTCAAGCAATCGTACTGGTGGACTCGCATGAAAAGGGAGATTGCCCAATTCGTGAATGAATGTGATGTCTACAGAAGAGTGAAGGAAGAGCATCAACGTCCAGCCGGTCTCCTTCAACCTCTACATATTCCCGAGTGGAAATTCGATCACATTGAAATGGATTTCGTCACTGGGTTTCCTAGGTCTAAGAAGGGGAATGATGCTATCTTTGTAGTAATCGACAAGCTAACTAAAGTAGCTCATTTCCTTCCCGTCAAAGAATCCATCAACGCAGCTCAGCTGGCAGAGCTGTACACCTCCAGAATTGTTTTGTTGCATAACATTCTGTAAGTGCATCTAGTGCCACCCCTAGTTGGTTTTGGAGTATTGACGACAAACCTGGTTGAGGGACTAATGTGTTTGTGAGAATTGCAGGATAACACAGGTAGTAGTCCCTCATTGATTCGGTTTACCTACCGGAGACGACCTGTGAGAACCCGGAATTAGCTTCCAGACCCTCCTGTGTATATTTGTCAACCCCAGGATCATTGTTGACAACACAGCGAAATGATATCATTGCACAATACGTAAAAGTATTACAAGTAGTATATTTGTCACAAGACATACCTAGCGAATTGTCTCATGACATTTACAATCAGAAAAATAGCGGAAAGTACAATGCGTAGCGACTCCATCTCAGCCACAGGCAGTCGATGTAGTCCATGTGACCTCACTCCTACGGATCGCCATAGCTGTCATAGTCATCACCTTCGTCTTCATGGATCTCTGTTGTCAACAAAATTATTGCCATGATTACATTACGTACTCAACATGCCTCCCACGGGGAAGGTCCTAACAACTACATGTGGCTTCAAAGGAAGGTTGTATGGCTCATCTGCATAAAAGCTAATTTTGTTTGAAAAACATATAGCAGTTGGATAATAGCAGTTTTAGACGGAAACATGTTTTGTCTCCAGAATAACTTTCATCAAAGTGAGGATCCTCGATCAACTCACACTCTTCATAGGTTCCTAGAATAGGGGAAAGAGGGAATAAGAAAGACAGGTCATGTACGTCAAGAAAGATTCATGTGTTATCCATGACTGTGGACACGGCTATTCGAATAGTTTTACACTCTGCAGAGGTTGTACACTTTACCCACACGACACAATCCCGACTTGTTGCCACTAGCCGTCGCTAGCGTAGTACACCATTTGGTATACTGGCAGGGAGATTGTGACGAGGTCTTTCATTAGACCAAACTTAATGTGCCAAGCCCACTAGGTTTCAACATGGAAGTAACCGCAGTTCACAGTCCGAGCCCCCTTTTGTGCCGAGGATACTCCTCGCAAGGCAGCTATCCCATCTGCGGTACGGCGATGACGACAATAAGAGTGAACTAACTAATTAACCAAGCCAGTGCCCATATAGCATGTGGCTGTACTGTTATCACAATCTTCAAATCCAAGACTTATTAGGCCTCATGCGGCACGGACGACTGATTGCCCCCTCCAACTCGTGAAGGGCAGCCAATCGCTCCTTCAATCCTTGATTTAGCTGTCGCCCGCACCAGTATTCAGATGGTAAGTTTCACCCAGAGTAGAAGAGGATAGAGGAAGACAACAAGGCCAACCGGCCTAGCTTAGCAATATTTCAAGTGTCAATGACTCAAAGGTCATTCAACAAAAGACCTATAGGGTGATAAGCATGGCTAAGCATTTCTACTCTACCAGAATAATAGTGTTCTACTCAGGTGTCAAATGAATAGGCGACAAGAGAATCAAGGTAATGTGTCAATGGACACGCTAGCTATAAGATTGAAAAGCATGCATATAGTAACCATAAAACACAATGCAATTTTGTAAACATAGGATAAGTATGATCAAAGAAGAGGCATGCCTTCGTTGTTGAGTCCTTCAGTAACCTGTTATCTCCATGTCCAACATCGTCACTCCCTACTCGTCGCTATAGCAAATGAAAAATAAATAAATACCAAAGCAAAATTAAATCCAAATAACGCCCAAAACAAATTAAGAGTTGATGGATAGCAAGATATTGATCAGATGGAGATCCAAAATGAGGTAGCATGATTGCAAGGTAAGTAGAGAGGACTCAATGAATTGACATGGTTTAGGTTAATGATGGATAATCAAGACTTCCCAACAAAACTAACGTTCTAATACTTATGCTATTGACCACAGGTAGTTCCCACTACACATCACGACTAACTACATAGGAAACTACTGTATAACCAATACAATGGCAACAACACACATGGAATGGAACCTAGGTATGCATTTTAACTACACAATCACATCACAGCATGATAAAGGTAAAGTTTAACCACAGATAAATATTTAGAGTGGTCGATAGCAACCAAACATATACATCAACTATATAATAATTCAAAAGGCAATAGTTCCATAAAGCAAACAAACAACCATTAGAAATCATACTAGTAAGCAATGAAACATCATACAACAACATGAATTGAGTTGGATCTAGATTTAAAACAAGAATAGAATAGAATCAACTTCATTATAGCAAACCAATTCATTTGTCGAACAATTAACAAGAAACAATAGAACAAATGGAACAAATGGATGCACACTATCTAAACATAATATGATTTAAGATTAATAATCATCCACAAGTAAATATTTGGATGAATCCAAATATTTATAATTGTTAACAATAAGCAAAGACTAAACATCAATCATAAGAACTATGTGCAAGCATTTCTATAATGAAAGACAAACCAATACTATGGTAGAAACTAATTAAACAACTTACTAACAATACACCTCTCACACAAGGTATGTGAGTATGGAATCATATAGATGTATTTACTAATAACACAAGCATTCAACATAAAAGTGCTCCTGAGAAGATACTAAACTATTACATGGTCTCAACAATAGAGGACAACTAATACCAATAACCACTAGCAATAATATTATCACCACATTCTTACAATAACAAAGGATGATGCATATACTGAGTGTGTGATCAGAGCACAACTTTACTCACATTACATATGACTCGTCCTAAGTATATGACTTATAGCAAGAAGTATTAAAACACTCATAAGACTAAGATGTAACGAAGTTAAATATCTGTAACGAAGAACTAAACTAAGCAACTGTACGCAACATCATAAGACATGAAAGATTACTTGTATGAAATATGTCTAGGCATATCCTAAGGCAATATAAAGGTAAACAAAATATATCAAACGCTAGGCATACAACAATGCAATAACAAGGTAAACTAATATGATATGTAATGATAGATGGTCATCACACGGGATACCACACTACGACACCATTACAATACAATGCAACACCTAACTGAATTTATATCGACTATCATAAATAGTAAACATGGAAATATGACACAACTCTATGAGACTAGCTAGTTGACATGCATGAACACGGAAGCATGATAGTAGCACACAACAATTGTTGTTTATAACATGCAAGCACATTGACACATCATACTAAGCATGTAGGCAAATTAAACAACTAGGTCATACCATCAACAATATCAAGCAATATACTATACTAGAATGAGTAATAAGATGGCATGCATTCCTATGTTGTACAACCTACACTTTGCAAATGCATAGTGGACAACTTAGGCATGATTTGTAACACACACTATGCATCTAGTTACAATCACACCAAACGATGTCATGATTTTAATCATGTAAAATAAATCCTACTTATATAATTATGAGATCAATAAACTACTAACAACATGTATCTACTAAAATGTATATCTAAGCTAAGACTAACCATGTGTGTAAACATAAAGTATAGACTAGCAGCGATATAACACAAGGTAGTTATACAAGCAAAACACGAATTCTACTTTGAGCAAGTGTTGTATGGCAATCAACCATGTAATCTTGCATAACAATCATCTACAACACAGAGGAACAACTAAGCATTAATATTGTCCCCCAATAAACTACAATGTACTCGTTTCCAATATCAAGGCATCTCATTTGACATATAGCACAAAGTGAAATATGCAATAACATATATTAGAAACAATAAATAAGCTTCTATGATAGACATGGCACGAGTTCAAACCAAAACAACATGGGGCATGAATGATAAAGAATAGGTAAACCATAAGTACGATATTTCCATGCTAAACAAAAATGAAAATAAATCAAACATAAAATATTCTATAATCATGCAAAGCCTAAGATAATCCTACGTAAACCTACACATGGTAATAAATCAAAAAAACATGTACATAGGCATATCATACGAATACGTGCCACACGAAAGAAAAATATCACATGAAACAACACGTTCAACAATATTTAGCAACTCACAGAAAAATCTAGAATAATAGTACAAAATACTAAAGATGGAACTAATTCACAAAATTAGCACACATGCATAAAAGAGAACTATACATTGTACCATAAATCATCAAGCGGAAACAATACCTACAACTATTTAAACAAGAGTAAAGTAATTCTAGTAAATCATATGTTACTCCTACGATTATGAAATAATTAGGAACGACTCCTAGGTATACATCACACAAGTAAAAATAAATAGTGTAAGAAACATGCACGTATTGCAATTCCCATTTGAACTATACGAGCGTCTAATATGATATACGTAAAATCTAAACCACAAACGGGTTCCTATAACCACTTAAAACGTTTCATCTATTGGGATCAAGATCACACGATGAACAAAAATGATGGAAATATGTCTATAATATTTGGTTGGGGCGACAGATAGCATCGACACGCCCAACGACAAAAATATGAAGAACTATGATGTCTAGGAGATAACACGAGTGATGTTGAGAAGGTGTGCAAGAGGAATTTGATGGAGGCTCACCGAGTTTGACGGAACGGTACGACGAACTTGATGAACAGTGTACGCGGACATGCAGAATTATTCGTGTGTGGTTGACGAATCAAGTTCTTTCTTCTCTGAATGGATTCATGGCATGGATGATGATCTTCTGGCGCGAGGGTTTGTGTTGTGATGGTCCCAGTCACCGGGATCAAGCATAGGTGTCCATGGAGCTTCATAGTTCAGGGAGAGATCTTGGGTAGGGAAGGAAGGGAGAGGGCAGAACAAGTGGTGGGATTGAAAGAGGAGATCAAGACGCACTTCTACATGTAGTCAAAATGCGAAACGGCTGAGAGTTGAAGGAATTGGAGGAGGGGTGTGTGGTGGCTGTAGGTTTTCTCTTCTGTTCTGTAAGTTGAGAATGAACGTAGAAGAGGTAGGAGAGGAGGTTTCCCTCGGTGGGAGATGGGATAGTGGAAAGAAATATGCCAAGGGAGGAGTCAAAGGGATGGAATTAAAGGAGAAGGGCAGGAGGTAGCTTCATGCGTGAGTGCTTGGCAGTTTTTCTTTGTGTACATTTATCTTTTCTGTAGGTGCTGGCGTACACAGAGGAAGGAGAGGGGTTGCTTGGTTGGGAGAGGTGGGCCAGTTTGGCCAGCCCATGAGGAAGAAGGCGAGCAGCAAAAATAAAGAGCAGGAGAAGTTGGGCTGCAGCCCAGGAGAGATAGGTAAGAAAATGGAAATAAAAGAATGAGGTGGGCTTGCCCCATTCGATTGGAAAATTTTAGATGTAAAAGAGAAACGGATTGGGCCTAGGAAATTATTTCCAGAGTTTGGCAAGGAGAAAATGAAATGATTTCCTTTTAGGAAAGGAAACTCTAGAAGGGGATTACAAGCTCGAACACATATCAAACGAACTGAGAAAATCCAAAAAGTGCAGACACGCTTTCTTAAATATGGTGCAAACAAAACTAAATCCAATTAGAAGAAAAGAATGAAACACAAATAATTTAAGTTTACATTAGATCAAATTAACTCCACCAAATTTGTGAAAACTCAATTTAAGCTTTATTAACAAATAAAACAAATGAAATTTTCTCGCCCTGATTTTTAGAAAACTTTTTTTTCTTAAACATTCCGAGAATCGGGATGTTACACGACCCCTAAAAATGTATGAAGACATTGACATCAGTGGTGGTATATGAAGATAATCCTATTGAAGACTATGACAAGAGAAGACATTGTGTGAAGACTATGGAGAGCGAAGACTTAGACGTTTTATTGTTTCCTTTTCTTCTTTGTTTAGTCATAGGAACCACCGTACTGTTAAGTGGGGTCCAAGTGATCTAAGTCAGAGTGACTGAAGTGATGCTCAACCAAATCCTATGTCTTCGAGCAAAGACAATGAGAGCAAATCTTATCCAGAGTTGGATGAGTCAGCTTTACTTGTAGCCCAAGTAAAGTTGCCGTGTGAGTATTTGAAATCTGACCGTTGGAACACGTGTCAGTTCCTTAGTGACCTAGGGTCACTTCGAACAAATCAGGTCGGGTTGCCCCGTGGCTATAAATAACCCACCCCCTACACCATAAATTGGCGGCTGCTCAGAGTTATTACACGGCTTTTGTCGTTTGAGAGCAACCCACCTCCGAAGCGTTTGAGAGAGAAATCCTTGCGAGGACAAAGCCAAAACACCCAGAGTCAAAGAGTGTTAGGCATCACTGAAGTCTTTCTGTCTGTGTGACCTGAAGACTTATTACACTTGAGGACGGTGTTTCCTCCAGCCGGTTAGGCGTCGCGTTCTGAGCATCCAAGAGTCATTGTGGATCGCCGGTGACCGAAGTCTGTGAAGGTTTGCAAGTCTACCTTGAAGAC
Organism: Secale cereale; assembly: GCA_902687465.1. NCBI lineage: Eukaryota > Viridiplantae > Streptophyta > Magnoliopsida > Poales > Poaceae > Secale > Secale cereale. The sequence goes on along the minus strand of LR738710.1, from coordinate 264,700,650 downwards.
TTACTAGAGTGATTAGGCGAGGACTAGGTGTCCTTAGCACAAGGGGAATAAGGTGAAGACGCGGTCTTCTAAGTTAAATCTCAGCCTCCCTAACCAGACGTACAGTTGTCACAGCAACTGGAACTGGTCTAACAAATCACTGTCCTCCTCGAGCTACTAGTTCTATCCTTTCCTTCCCTTTACTGACTGTTCTATGTTGTGAAGTCATTGCCTGCTTGCCTTATCTGATTGACTTCACTGAGTATCCACTTGTTGTGATTGGCTTCATTCCTTCTTCCATCTTGATCCCTACTGCCTAGCTGCAATTAGTTTTCGTGCTTTCACTTCATTGAATACATGACTATGGCTTGTCTAGTGTAGTCTACTTTCCGCTGCATACTAATAGGATTGAGTTTATCTTTTGTCTTCAAAACTACCATGTTTTGAAGAATTTCATAAATATTGCCTATTCACCCCCTCTAGTCGATATACTGCACTTTCAATTGGTATCAGAGCAAGGTACTCCCTTGTTCTGTGTGATTCGGTTTAACCACCTGGAGTTTTAGCTATGTCGACTGCAGGGATAATTAAAGTCCCCGCTGCATGCCCCGTCTTCGATGGCACCGAATATCCCTACTGGAAGAACAAGATGCGCATGCACCTTGAAGCCATTGACGTGGACCTCTGGTTTGTCATCAAGAACGGAGTTCCCAAGACTGGTGAAGGTATCACCCCGGCTAATGTCAAGAGGCTCGTTCAACTAGATTCAACGGCCAAGAACATCATCTGTGGTCATCTGACCAAAGGACAATATGGTCGTGTAAGTGCTCTGGAAACATCAAAGGAAGTCTGGGACTGGCTCTCAAAGGTCAACGAAGGGGTCTCAACCCAGAGAGATCAAAGGATCAGCGTCCTTCGCAATCTCTTCAATCGCTTCAAAAGACATGACAATGAAAATGTCCAGCACACATTCGATCGTCTCACTGACATCACTAATGAGCTTCAAGCACTAGGCGCCACTGAGATCACCAAGCATGAAATCGTCAAGACCCTCCTGAGATCACTTGACAGCTCATTTGATATCCTTGCCCTAAGAACGCCCTGATTTCAAGACTCTCGATCCGTCTGACATACTTGATAGGCTCAACACACATGAGTTCCAGCTATCTGAGAAACGTGACATCTATGGTCCCAACTATGGCAGATCTCGCGCCTTAAAGGCAAAGGCTGCTCCTTCATCTGAAGAAGAATCTGACTGTATTTCTGATGATCCTGAAGACATTGGAAAGGAGCTTGCCATGCTTGTGAAGAAGTTTCAGAAATTCACTAGGAAGAAAGGCTTCAGAAAGTCTTCACGATCCAGCTCAAGAAATGATGAAGCTTCTACCCATGACTACAAGAAGAGAACATGTCATAAGTGCAAGAAACCTGGTCACTACATCTCTAAGTGTCCTCGGTGGGACAATGAGAAGAAGAAGAAGAAGAAGAGAAAGGAATATGATTCTGATGACAAGAAACAGAAGAAATACTCAAAGTCTTCTTCCAAGTCTTCATCAAAGTATTCATCACACAAGAAGAATTCATCTGGCAAGGCTCGCGCGTTTGTTGGCAAGGAGATGGATTCAGAGGAGTCTTCTTCTAATGAGGAGGAGGTGGAGTCGGAGGAGGAGTCTGATTCTGGTGCTGCGAGTCTGGCTCTAGCCACTGCCTATGTGGCCAAGGTCATCTTCAACACTGAAGACAATGGCCCCGTCCCCAACATTGTTGATGAGGACTACGACTCTGCTCCCACCTACTACTTCATGCCACGCGGTGCCAAGGTAAAATCACGCGATGCTTACTTTCAAACATCTAGTGAAGATGACTCTGATTGTGAATCAAAACCTAGCTACAAAACACTTGCTAAAATTGCCACTGAACAGCAGAAAGCCATGGAACATATTCAAAAACGGTTAGACAAAAGTGATGACCTGTTGGACGCGGAAATGACCCGTTCTCAGTCCTTAATTGAAGACATAAAAAATCTTCATGTTAAGTACAAGGAACTTGAAGGTCTTTACGAATCGCTCTCAAAAACTCATGAAAAGCTTTCCCACGATTACATTCAAAGGAAGCGAGATCTTGAGAAATTGAAAGTGGCTCATGAAGATCTTCAAAAAGAAAATGAGTCACTCCGCGCACAACTGATCTGCTCCACTCACGAAGAGTTTGAACCACCATGTCTAAAATGCATTGAGCGTGATAACGCTACATCTGTTGTTGAATGTTCTACTGCTGCCACTGTTGCAATATCTTCAACTACTGATGTGGTAACTAACCCCTCTGCTGAGGATACCACTACTATTGCTGATGAAAATGCTAGGTTGAAGACTTTGCTTGAAACAGGGATGTACAAAAGCCTCAAAGGGCATCAGAATCTATGTGATGTCCTCAAAAAGCAGATACTAAACCGAAACCCTAGGAAAGAGGGTGTTGGGTTCGACAGGAAAATTAATGTTGATGGTTCATACTGGAAGCCTGAGCAGTATCCCAAAACCACATGGGTTGCTGCAAAGGAACCTTTAGTGGATCCATCTACCCTATCTGGCTTCACTTGTGCTAATCCTCTTATCATTTATGAATCATTTGATGCAAACTATAAACTGTTTAAGAATCAAAATGGTGAAGTGTTTGCCAGGTACATTGGTACTAACTGCACGGGCCACCTATGAAGAAGATCTGGGTACCCAAAGGTTGTCTTGAGAAACTTCCAGCAAACATCATCTTGACACCTCTTGGGAAGAAGACAAACCCCAGACCAAAGGCTTCATATGGTCCTAAGGCTTCATACAGACAAAGGACTCACCTGAGTCACCCTATCGCGAATGTTTTGCAGGGAAACCATACTCAGACCCATGAATATGAGCGTGTTTCTTCAAACCGCTATATTCATAAAACAAAGAATTTTTCTGCCTATTCTTATGAGTATTATTCTCCTCCTGCAAGATTATTTGCTAGGGCTCCAAAGCCAAAATTCTCAGATGCTGCTCTTAGACTCATTGCTTCTAAGCCACCCCTGAAGATGTGGGTGGTTAAGAAGAACTAACTTTCTCTTACAGGGAAAGGTCTCCAGCCGAAAATCAAAGGCGTCTGATGCTATTGCTGGGGACCTAAAACACTTGTTGGGCACAAGATCAAATGCCCAAAATGACTTACTGCTCATATTGCTCATGAATCACTTGCTAAACATCTTATCAGTCCTAACTTTGGTCTAAGCTTTCATAATCCACTTACGTCAAATGTTTATGCTTCATAATGGCTTTTGGTGAAGCCTATCCTCCTAACTGCATTGTAGGGAGTGACACCGAAGTCTTCAGAATGGATTATGGACAGCGGATGCACAAATCATATGACTGGAGATCGAAATCTTCTCATGGACTCAACCTTACGTCCATCTAACAAGAGTCGCATCACATTTGCTGATACTGGTAAAAGCAAAGTGTTGGGTCTAGGTAGAGTTGCAATCTCAAGAGATCAGCACATGAATAAAGTCATGCTTGTTGAATCTCTTGGTTTCAACTTAATGTCTGTCTCAATGCTTTGTGACTTAAACATGATTGTGATCTTTGGTAAATTTCATTGCCTTGTACTAATGGAATCTGACAAGTCTTTAGTATTTGAAGGATACAAAAAAGGTGATCTGTATATGGTAGATTTCTTAGCTGGACCGCAGATGGCCGTATGTCTTCTAGCAAAAGCTTCAGAGTGCTGGCTCTGGCATCGGAGGCTAGGACATACCGACATGAGGAACTTGCACACTCTCGCAAAGAAGAAGTATGTCGTAGGCATCGAGGAAGTCAAGTTCAAGAAAGATCATCTATGTGGTGCCTGTGAAGCTGGGAAGATGACTAGAGCCAAGCATCCCTCGAAGACAATCATGACTACATCCAAACCCTTCGAGCTGCTTCACATGGACTTATTTGGCCCTACTCACTACTCCACGTTCTCTAACACAGCCTGTCTCTATGGCTTCGTCATTGTTGATGATTATTCAAGATACACATGGGTGCACGTAATACTCTACAAGACTGAAGTGCAAGATGTCTTCAGACGCTTCGCCAACCGTGCCATGAACAACTATGGCGTCAAGATCAAGCATATCAAAAGTGACAATGGCACTGAGTTCAAGAACACTAGCCTTGATCTTTATTTGGATACAATGGGAATCACTCATGAATTCTCAGCCCCGTATACACCTCAGCAAAATGGGATCGTTGAGCGCAAGAACGGAACTTTAATTAAGATGGCTCGAACGATGCTCGATGAATACAAGACACCAAGAAGGTTCTGGCCCAAAGCTATTGATACTGCATGCCATATCATCAACCATGTTTATCTTCACAAGCTTCTAAAGAAAACGTCCTATGAACTCCTCACTGGGAAGAAGCCTAACGTAAGTTACTTCAAAGTATTTGGAGCTAAGTGCTGGATCAAGGATCCACATCACAAGTCAAAGTTTGCACCGAAAGCACATGAAGGCTTGATGCTCGGATATGGAAAGGAATTACACTCCTACAGAGTCTTCAACATCTTTCTCTATAAAATAGTTGAAACTGTGGACGTGTGTTTTGATGAGACAAATGGTTCACAAAGAGAGACCCTACCAAATGTGCTAGATGAGGCTTCACCAAATGAATCTATCAAGCTAATGGGAACTGGTGAGATCATGCCTGCTGAAGCACAACCTAACGAGGAACTCATCATCTCTGCTCCAAATCAACCTGACGACAATGCTCAGTCCAAAGACAACCCTCCTGACGATGACAATGTACAGCAGGAGCAAAATCTTCGTCCACCTCATCCTCGTGTTGCAAATGAAGTACAAGTTGAGAAGATAATTGACAACATAAATGCTCATGGTCCACTTACTCGTTCAAGAGTAACACAACTAGCAAATTTCTGTGGGCACTTTGCATTTGTATCAATATCTGAACCCAAGAAGGTGGTTGAAGCTTTTATGGAACCTGAATGGATTCAAGCAATGCAAGAAGAGGTTCAACAGTTTGAGCTGAACAACGTGTGGGAACTTGTCAAGCGTCCTGACCCTCGCAAGCACAACATAATAGGCACAAAATGGATCTATCGCAACAAGCAAGATGAGCATGGTCAAGTGGTCAGAAACAAAGCTCGTCTCGTCGCTCAAGGATACACTCAAGTCGAAGGGATTGACTTCGATGAAACATTTGCTCCTGTGGCTAGACTTGAAGCTATTCGTATACTGCTAGCCTATGCAAATCATCACAACATACTTCTGTATCAAATGGATGTAAAGAGTGCCTTTCTCAATGGAAGGATTGAAGAAGAGGTGTATGTTGCACAACCACCTGGCTTTGAAGATCCAAAACGTCCGGATATAGTATACAAACTCAACAAGGCACTGTATGGCCTAAAACAAGCGCCTCGTGCTTGGTATGACACACTCAAAGACTTCCTGAAGAGCAAAGGCTTCAAACCTAGATCCCTAGATCCCACACTCTTCACGAAGACATATGATGATGAACTATTTGTCTGCCAAATCTATGTGGACGACATTATCTTTGGCTGCACTGACAAAAGATACAGTGATGAGTTTGGTCACATGATGCAAGAGCAATATCAGATGTCCATGATGGGTGAGCTGAAGTTCTTCCTTGGTCTTCAAATTCGTCAGCAAAGCAACAACATCTTCATATCTCAAGAGAAGTAGCTTAAAGACTGCCTGAAGAAGTTTGGAATGCAAGACTGCAAAGGGTACTCGACGCCAATGCCTGCTAAACACCATCTGGGTCCCAACGCCAATGGTAAAGAGTCTGATCAACATGTATACCTCTCCATGATTGGTTCTTTGCTTTATTTATGTGCATCTAGGCCAGATATTATGCTTAGTGTTTGCATGTGTGCTCGATATCAAGCGGCACCAAAGGAGTCGCATCACTTAGCTGTGAAGCGAATACTTCGATATTTGGCTTACACCCCAACACTAGGATTGTGGTATCCAAAGGGCCCAGAGTTTGATCTAGTTGGATTCTCAGATGCTGATTATGACGGTGACAAAGTTGATCGCAAGTCTACATCAGGCACATGTCATGTCACTTTCTAGGACGATCTCTTGTCTGTTGGTCTTCAAAGAAGCAGAACTGTGTATCACTCTCCACTGCTGAATCTGAATACATTGCTGCTGGATCTTGCTGCGCTCAGCTTCTCTGGATGAAGCAAACGCTCAAGGACTATGGCGTCCATCTGAAGCATGTGCCACTCTATTGCGACAATGAAAGCGCTATCAAGATTGCCAACAACCCAGTTCAGCACTCGAAGACAAAGCACATTGAAATTCGTCATCACTTTCTCAGAGATCATGTCATGAAGGAAGATATTGATATCATACACGTCAACACTGAAGAGCAACTGGCAGATATCTTCACAAAGCCCTTGGATGAGAAAAGGTTTTGCAAGTTGCGGTGTGAGCTAAATATCTTAGAATCCTCAAATGTTCTGTAATCAGGCACACATCCTAACACTTATGCATATTGATGACTTAGATGTGCAACACACGAAGTAAAGGGGTGTTATGAGAATAGACCCACCATATATATATGGTGGGTCTATTCTCATAACACCCCTTAAGAGCTTATTCTCATAACACCTAACATTATTCTCATAACACCGCCCACACCCCTCCCCACCCCTCCCCACCCAGCCTTCTAGCGCGGAGGCGCCCGCACACCAGGGCCCCCTTCCCACCCCGCCTCCCTCCCTCCCCCACCATCTCCACCCTATCCCCACCTTCTTCCCGAAGGCGCACCCCACTCCCCGGCGACCACGACCGCCTCCACATGACTCACATCCCCTCCTTCCACCACCGCTCGCCCCGCCCCAACCAACGCGCCACCGCGCACCACAAATTGCCGAACGCCCCGCCTCAACCAGTGATCCGCCGCGCACCACCGACGACCACCGTCCCACCAGGCCACCACATCCATCAAGCCGCCTCGGCCGGATCCATCGGGTGCTGAAATCCCGCACCAGCGAGTGGATGAGCCGCCTCCCCCGCACCAACCCATCCGGATTCGGCTGGGCTGCCCCCGCGCCCACCTTCCCTTCACCTCCCTCTCGAGCACCCCTCCCCCCTTCTTCTACTCCGTCAATGAAGAAAAGCCACGGCCATCAAGGTGCTCTTCCACCTGGCTCCTCCCTGCGACCTCTTGCTGAGCCGCGGCGGCCAGATCCACCCTCCCGGATCCAGTCAACGACCTTCCTTCTCCACTGCATCGACATGCAGGAGGTTGAGATGGCGCTCGTCGGCGAGCAGGGTGTCGCCCCACTCCAGGACTGCCGAGGTTGAGCGGATCCAAGCTCCTCCCCTTCATCATCTCTGGTGCGGGGGTGTCGGTGCAGTTCGTTTCCCAAGCGGCAAGGCAGTGCAGCACGACGCTTGATTTTGTTCACGTCTCTTTCTTTATTTGGGCAGATGTTCAAGTGCAATCCTCTTTTAATTTGGGCAGATGTTCATGTACAATTTGCGCGGGCGTGTGGTATGTCGGGCATGAGGGCGACGACGTGCAGCGATGATATGCAGTCCACCGGCACACCATGCAGTTTGCACAGTGCATGCTTGCAAAAATTGCAGTTAGGTGCACGCAGACATTCAGTTAATTGGAGCGCGATTACAGTTCTGTGGTGCAGGTGGTATTTTTTATTTGTATAGAAAAATGTTTCATCTCGTCAGACATTGTAGCCTATTTTATTTTGAATATGCAGTTCAGTGGCATAGTCTAGCTTGCAGGTGCAGTACGTCGCTCGAGGTGTGATCTACTACAGCTAGGCTAGTCCTCAATTGTGGTTCGGCTCGCGACAGTGTTGATTTTATGTGTGTGACTGTGTAAACATAATGAATGGATATATATATATATATATAT
>LR738710.1:264653282-264692727 GCA_902687465.1 Secale cereale | reverse complement strand
ATATATATATGTTTCGAAGCTCACTTTTTTGTCTCACGTGGTACACTATAAAACTCCTCTGTGGTTCACAATATCAATGCAACACCTGCAGTGCAGTTAGGTACACACCAGGTTTGCTCCACTATACAAGCTACATTTAAAAAACAAACAAATGCAGTGCACTTTGGTCTAAAAAGTCCATTGCAAAGGACTCTTTGAAGCTCACTTTGTTCTCTCCACGAAAGTTGGCCATAAAAAAACCTTTGTGGTTCACTTGCTGATCAAAAACAAAAACACATCGGAAAGCAGCTCACTTCTCAACACTTCTCAACGCGCGTAAAATTAATTAGTACGAAAAAAGACAACAGCAAATCATGAGGTTCACTTTTTGGTAGTGTTCCGCTTCACTTTCGGGAGTGTTGCGGTCCACTTTCCTTCGGAAAAAAAAGTTGGAAAAAAGACAACAAAACTCCTCTGAGAAAAATCTACGTCCAACAAAATAAATCATGAGGTTCGATTGACTGTAAGATGCAGTGCGTTTTTCAGTTTGAAGCAGTGCGCTTTTTTGTCCGATGCAGTGCACACGTCGATTTTGTTGTCGCGAAAAACAGAGTTTCCGCGTTTTTGTAATTTCAAAACTGCTCTTAAACCGTAATGAATTAGAGGGAGTGTTCTACGTGAAAAAGTAGCGTCTCGGCGATATCTTTCCAACGGTGTATCATTTGGATCATTTCGACCAACGTTTTGTAAAAATTTCACGAAAAAACGGCCGCTGCTCTTCGTAGTCAACCGCACGATTTTCAAATTTAACTAAAAAGCGTAAGGAATCTCAAAAACATTTCAACATATGAAAGTTGCGCCTCGTTCGTAGCTTTCCAACGGTATATTACACGCCTTGTTTCAACAAACGGTTAGAAAACTGAAGTGAAAACAGTACCGAAAATTTGAAAAAATTCGAAAAACACAATTCCGCGATTTAGTAAATTCAAAACTGCCCTTAAACCGTAGCGAATTAGAAAAAATAATAAATACAAAAAAGATGCGCGCCGACGATACCTTTCCAACGGTGTATCATATGTTCCATTCCGACGAGCGGAACGCAAAAAAACGCTCGCTGCCATTCGTTGTGAGCCGCACGATTTTAGAAACTGCTCTTAAACTATGATGAATTTTGAAAAGTGTTCAACATGGCGAAATTGCGTCTACTCCATAGCTTTCAATGGTATATTACATGCATAATTCCGATAAACGGTTAAAAAACTAGAGCAAAAAGGTACCAAAAAAACAACACGTACAGTTTTTTCAAACATGAAGTTCGCTGGTCTCTATGGTACAGTGCGCATAGCTTTCCAATGCAGTATTACAATGCAGTTCGGAAGTGTTATGAGAATATTATTCTCATAATGTTATGAGAATAGACCGGCTGTGTGTGTATATATATATATATATATATATATATATATATATATATATATATATATATATATATATATATATATATATATATATATATATAGAGAGAGAGAGAGAGAGAGAGAGAGAGAGAGAGTTGTGTTATGTCCTCTACAGCATTCACTTATAGCTATGTCTTCTTATTTGAATCTTTTGAACTAAGTGAATGTGATCGGACCCTAGCCTCTCTATGCTTTCTCATCTCACACTCTGTCTGTCCAAATCATATGCATTCTGTTGGAACTGTCGAATATCTTCTCCGCGTCCTTGTCAGCAGAAGATACGAAGACAAACTTTAAATCTGATTTTAATGCTCTATCATTTATGCTTGAAATCCGGAGAAGCCGGAACGACCACTCCAATAGTCGTGGTGTACGTGGGATCGTGGGACAACTCCCAATGCGTTACATGACCGCCACGTGTCCCTCGTATGTGAACTGCCAGGGGCATCTGCGTAATTGCGATGTGCCGTCTCTCATGCTTATAAATGCATGTCCCATCACGGTCAAAAGTTCTTCTACCACCTCTCCACCTAGACCAACCCTAGCGCCTCCGCTAGCTCTCGACGATGCCGACGACGAAGCGCTTCGCTGCCGCAACCTCGTCGACACCGTCCTCAAGTCGACCGCGGACATCGTATACTCTACCGTCGCCGTAGCTGTCCTCCGTCGCCAAGTTAGGGCACGGAAGATCGAACTGCTGGGCATCCAACTCCTCTCTGTCTAAGCAGTTCATCGTGTGGTAAATAAAACTTTCCTTTTACCATCTTCTTGATCCATAAAGATTCATCATTTTTACCACAAGAGGTTTCTGCCTACACAAATATATAGATCTATCCTGTCTGCATCTCATATCTTGCGTAGTACATTCACATATGCTTCAAACATAGTTAGATTCCTCACTTGTACCTATTCGTGGATTCATACAAATCTGGAACCAACTCTCATCATATGAGCGAATGTCTTCACGCTATGAGGTCAAAGTCTTCAAAACTATTTTATCTTCAAAGACTTCTGAGAATGCATATGACCTCTTCCCCTTCCCTCGCATCTCTAATGTTGTCACACGTACATGTCCGTGGGAGAATCCCTTGGTTCTCATAGTCTACATTCATTTGCAGAATTCTTGCAGCATCACATTCACTCCCCTGAAGACAGTTCCTGTCTGACCAGCAGACTGAAGCATTTGCCAGTGCTGAATCCATTCAGTTTGAAGCCCTTCAGATTGAAGCCAATGGCAACTGACAAGACAATTAGAAAGGGTGGCAGACAGGGCCGTGGCAACACCTCCAAAGATTTGCCTCCTGATCTAAGTGAGATGTACAAGACTGATCCAGAGGAGGATTATAATCAGAGGAAGACACGAATCCAATGGATTCGAAGATATTGGGCTGAACAGTGGGTCAAGTACAGGTTCGTGACCCAAGAGTATGCTGAAAAGAACGCCATCAAGCATCCATGGGAATATATCACCTATAAAAATCTTCCACCCAAGACTCGTGCTGAAGCCATTGCTCAAGGCTTCTACCCATGCATGGTCAGAGGGCCTCAACCTACTGATGCTGATCCTACTACTCTGCTCTGGTGTCGCGACGACAATTTGTTCAAGCGAAATCTTCAATATGCCAAGAATTCAGCCAAAGAGAATAAGAAGAACTGGGGATTGGACTTCAATCCTGGCCCCTCTGCGCCCCACGCTGATGGCACGCGTGAAGCTGAACCAAACCTAGTTGGGCCCTTTTACAACTTAGAAGGCCTCATCAGTCACATCAGGGTTCAAGGGGCGGATGTGGATCAACCTGCAGATGACGCTGATTTTGAAGAAGCGCCTGCAACCCCGAAGCCCAAGAAGAAGAAATCCAAGGCTTCGAAGACCACTCCACCAATTGCTTCTAGAGTGAAGCCTTTGGCCACTGCTCCACCAGCACCAAGTGTGCAGTCTGGGGAGCACTCTCGCATCTCCAAGAGCAGACATCTAAGGAGGAAGCCCTCGCACAACCCCAGTCCAGCTCTCACTCCTGACGCTGTTCTGAAGACTACCAATGAGGCCCTTGATCTCTCGAGCGATGAGGATCTTGGTGACGATGCTCTGGAGCAACTGATCAAGAGCAAGCAAGATGCTGAAATCTTCAATGATTTGCCGCTCTTCGACGTGGAAGTGCTCAACAATTTCATTGATGAATGGTTTGACACCCCCAACCTCAGCTTCGACGATCTTCAACTTCCAATTGGCCTCAGTGTCTCCTTCCATGGCGCCATTGCTTCTGAGCTAGCTCTGGCTCAGAGAATTGTTGAGCTGAAGCAAAAGATCGATTATGAAAAGGCTCAGTTCAAGAAGCATGTGGACAAGCTCAGCGTCCAAGAGATTCAGAACTTCAAAGTCATGATGCATGAGCTCAAGGAAGCCTTTCACCAGAGGCGTGATGAAGCTAAAGGTTCTCGTGAGCGAATCAAGGACTTGGCTGCCAAATGCATTCAAGCTTTCAATGAAGCTGAAAAGCGCAAGGCCCTTGGGCGTCCTGGCATTGACCCAAGGATGGCTGCCAAGAAAAAGAAGAAGCAACATGTGCCCGAAGCTGAAGAATCAAGGCAGGAAATGCCTCGCATAGTCTTCCCTACCAACATGACTGGCACGAAGCCTAAGGTCACCCCAACTGCTTCGGAGCTGAAGAAGACAAAGGTGGCTGAAGCAGAAGCTCGCAAGTGCAAGCAAACTACTGATGAAGCTCCACCCACCAAGAAGCGCAAGACAAAGAAGGATAAAGCTGCTTCCAAAGAGCCTATCTTTTTCGAGCCCATATCAGTTGCTCGCCCTGCATCTACCCACAGAGAACGACGCATGACAGTCCATGAGCCTGCTCCCACAGAGGCTGAAGACATTCCAGCTGTTAACCCCACCATAGCTGAAGACATTGGTCCTCATGACAATGTTGAAGATGATGAAGTCCTTCCTCAGATCGAGTACAACATTGAATCTTCGCCTGTTCTTACGAACAGCGAACGCATCAGCATTGGTCGTCCATTGACGCCAATTGCACAGGATGACTCGTGGGCTGATCACCCACAAGATACACCAGCCACACCTCAACCAACTCAAGCAACAGTTCGGTGCTTGAAGATGAAGACTTTGAGGCCCAACAACCTCCATCCCCTCAGGCGTCGCCAGCATTTCGCAGGCTTCGCAAAGGACCAAGGCCTCAAGTCGTCACCCCAAGTGTTCCAGAAGGAGTAGAGCAACAATCTGTACCTGACGCTGCTCCTACTGTGAACCCCTCAGAATCTGAAGCCAAAGCGGCTAAAGATATTCCGGCTGCATCAGCCAAAGAAGAACCACCCCAAGAAGAAGAACAACCCCAAGCAGAAGAAGCACGTGATGCCACACCCCATGTTCTCAAGGAGAACGTGTCCGACCCTCCAGCTCCTGAAGTGGAGGTTACAAACTCAGATGCTACCACCACCAACACTGAAGCTAATGATGTGGTCATGGCTGATTCTAATGTGGCACCTGAAGACATAGTGGTGCCTGAAGTGACGGCGCCTAAAGCAAGTGTTGCACCTGAAGCAAATCTGCAGCCTGAAGCCACTGCCTCTGCTCCTATTCCGCCTCCGAGGCCCCATACAATTGAGAAAGCATACAACCAAGATGATCAGCTCATTACTGTCCGATGGCCTATCTGACTCCAGCACCTGTTACTGGACCGCATGCTGCTGGTCCTCAGTTTGATCATCACGTTGAGCATAGGCCTCAAGTTCAGAAGCCTAAGCCAAGACTGCCAAGGTTTCCAGGTATTGCAACCTCTTAAGGGTCATTCAATGCAAATAGCTTCACTGCGCACAACACATTCTTTGACAGCGCCAAGAACCCATATTCCAAGCCAAGAATATCATCAGATAGGTTCTGGAGCCATCAGAAGTGCAGTTATTACTCAAGAGTACTCTATGATCAAGGGCTCATTTTCCCTCATATGCGTCTTGACACTGAAGCTATTGCTGGACTGCCCTGTCTGGAGGAAGCTCTTGATTGCTTCTGTGATGCTGGCCTGCTAAATTTTGTAACTGACAAGGAACATTGGAATGAAGAGCTGCTTCTGCAATTCTATGCAACCCTCCACATTCCAGGCTACAGCAGGGATCCGAAGACATGGGTCCTTGAGTGGATGACAGGCAATGTCCATCATGAAGCCAAAGCCTTTGATCTCATTGAGCTTAGTGGCCTGCCCACTCCAGGAGACCTGTATGAACCTTGCTGTCAACTGCACAATGAAGCCTTGGAGAGTATATTTCAGAAGCGCAAGCCCAACATGAGCCAAATGCTAAGCATGATGAAGCCTCTGCCAAGTGATGCTGAATATCCTGAGAAATTCTTTGTTGAAGACCTAGAGTACCTGCCACGCACCATCTATCATATCATCAGGCGTACTCTATGGCCTGTCAAAGGACATTCTTCATCAGCCAAGCTTGAAGGCACCATGAAGACTTTGGTATTCTCTATCTTCAATGGCATCAGCTTCAATGCTCAAGATTTCTTCATTAGGCAATTGGCTATGTCTGGCTCTGATCTGTTTGGTCTGAAATTCTATGCCCCATGGATTATGCGCCTCATCAAGCTTCATTCAGCTATCACCTATCAGTCCTCTGCTCGCAACCATCATATATTCTTGCCTGAGGTTGATATGTCAGCTGAAGCTATATACCAAGAGCCTGCCAAAGAGCCTGTTAGTCTTCACAACGCTGATCACCAGAGCTTCACTCAGCAAATTGAAGGAGTTCCAGCAGTCTCTCGCATTTATCCTCTGGCTGGCCGTACTCGTCTACCTCGACAAGCTGAAACCAAAGCTACTGAGAGCGCCATTGCCCAAAGGCCTCAGAAGCGATCTCGTGTTCTTAATAACCGAGAGCTTCTGGTTGCCCTCCATCAGAAACAGGATAAGCATCACTACTGGCTAAAGCATCAGATGCAAAGCCTCTTGGTGGACGTCAATCGCATTCGCAATCTTGCCACCAAGAATGCCTTTGTTGCTCATGAAACCTGTCGGAGGTCTTGGAAGAGTTTAACCTTGCTGAGTGCTGAAGCGGATCTTCAAGACGATGGCTTCACAGAGAGATTCAAGTTTGACCACACTCCTCCAAGGAATGTTGTTATGCGTCGAACTCCGTCTTTTGAAGATTCTGAATACTCCTCCTCCGCTGCAACAATTGACGTCAGGGTGATAGATAATCAAGATGATGCTACCTCACCTCCTCCTACTTCAGCGCGTATCGACACTGCACCAACTACTTCTGCACCGCCAAACACCAATGTCGACCCTACATCCTCCCCTGCTCCAACTGGGAACGAGTAGAGGCTCTATGTCTTCAAACCTTTTTGGTCCTTACTGACAAAAGGGGGAGAAGCATATGAGTTGATAGTCTTCAAGCGGGTCCATATGGGCGGGTGCTTTATATTTTGCCTAGTGATTACAACTCTCGTTTTTACTACATTTGGTTCTTTGAGTTGTAACACTTAAACTGATGGTCGTCTGCTACGATTTTTGCTACTCTGTAATGCGATGATAAATTCCGCATCTGCTAACTTATATTCCGCACTTAGTCATTATTGCAGACGTCCATTTTTCATTATGCATGTCATTATATTTGACATATCAATTGTGCATGATGAATTGTCTTCATAATTTGAAGAGGATCTCCACAAGTACAACCTGCCATGTGCATTTGCATTCAAAGGCAAATCAACTATATGCACATCCTCAGGGGGAGCCTTTTGCTACTTATGAAGACAATACCTTTATCCTTTACAATTTCACATACTTTTATCCCCGTTGAAAACTTCAACTAGTTTGTCATCAATCACCAAAAAGGGGGAGATTGTAAGTGCATCTAGTGCCACCCTAGTTGGTTTTGGAGTATTGACGATAAACCTGGTTGAGGGACTAATGTGTTTGTGAGAATTGCAGGATAACACAGGTAGTAGTCCCTCATTGATTCGGTTTACCTACCGGAGACGACCCCTAAAAATGTATGAAGACATTGACATCAGTGGTGGTATATGAAGACAATCCTATTGAAGACTATGACAAGAGAAGACATTGTGTGAAGACTATGGAGAGCGAAGACTTAGACATTTCGTTGTTTCCTTTTCTTCTTTGTTGAGTCATAGGAACCACCGTACTGTTAAGTGGGGTCCAAGTGATCTAAGTCAGAGTGATTGAAGTGATGCTCAACCAAATCCTATGTCTTCGAGCGAAGACAACGAGAGCAAATCTCCAGAGTTGGATGAGTCAGCTTTACTTGTATCCCAAGTAAAGTTGTCGTGTGAGTGTTTGAAATCTGACCGTTGGAACATGTGTCAGTTCCTTAGTGACCCAGGGTCACTTCGGACAAATTAGGTCGGGTTGCCCAGTGGCTATAAATAGCCCACCCCCTACACCATAAATTGGCGGCTGCTCAGAGTTATTACACGGCTTTTGTCGTTTGAGAGCAACCCACCTCCGAAGCATTTGAGAGAGAAATCCTTGCGAGGACAAAGCCAAAACACCCAGAGCCAAAGAGTGTTAGGCATCACTGAAGTCTTTCTGTCTGTGTGACCTGAAGACTTATTACACTTGAGGACTGTGTTTCCTCCAGCCGGTTAGGCGTCGCGTTCTGAGCATCCAAGAGTCATTGTGGATCGCTGGTGAACGAAGTCTGTGAAGGTTTGGAAGTCTACCTTGAAGACTTACCAGAGTGATTGGGCGAGGACTAGGTGTCCTTAGCTCAAGGGGAATAAGGTGAAGACGCGGTCTTCTAAGTTAAATCTCAGCCTCCCTAACCAGACGTACAGTTGTCACAGCAACTGGAACTGGTCTAACAAATCACTGTCCTCCCCGAGCTACTAGTTCTATCCTTTCCTTCCCTTTACTTACTGTTCTATGTTGTGAAGTCATTGCCTGCTTGCCTTATCTGATTGACTTCACTGAGTATCCACTTGTTGTGATTGGCTTCATTCCTTCTTCCATCTTGATCCCTACTGCCTAGCTGCTATTAGTCTTCGTGCTTTCACTTCATTGAATACATGACTATAGCTTGTCTAGTGTAGTCTACTTTCCGCTGCATACTAATAGGATTGAGTTTATATTTTGTCTTCAAAACTACCATGTTTTGAAGCATTTCATAAAAATCACCTATTCACCCCCCCCCTAGTCGATATACTGCACTTTCACATTCCTCAAGTCATCTCCTCAGACCGTGGAAGTTTGTTCACATCCAAGTTTTGGGACTCCTTTCAGTCAGCCATGGGCACAAAAGTTCGCTTCAGCACTGTGTTTCACCCTCACACTAGTGGTCAAGTCAAAAGAGTGAACCAGATCCTCGAACACATGCTGAGAGCTTGTGTCATCTCTTTCGGTATTAAGTGGGAAGATTGTCTCCCGTTTGCCAAATTCTGTTACAACAACAGTTTCCAAGCAAGTGCCGGCAAAGCTCCTTTTGAAATCCTCTATGGTAGAAAGTGACGTACCCCGCTCAACTAGTCCGAGACTAGTGAACGCCAACTTCTTGGCAATGATTTGATCTCAGAAGCCGAAGAAATGTGCAAAGTCATACGTGAGAATCTCAAAGCCGCTCAATCTCGTCAAAAGAGTTACTATGACGGCAAGCATCGTGATTTGGCTTTCAACATTGGAGATCATGTCTATCTCCGTGTTTCTCCTATGAAAGGAACCCAAAGATTCGGTATCAAAGGAAAGCTTGCTCCGAGATACGTGGGCCCTTTCCAGATTCTTGGCAAAAGAGGCGATCTAGCCTACCAACTCCAGCTTCCCTCCAACTTTTCAAATGTTCATGATGTGTTTCACGTGTCTCAACTCCGCAAGTGCTTCAAGACACCTGAACGCACCATTCCGTTCGAGGAGATTGATCTTCAACAAGACTTGTCTTATCGTGAGCACCCTGTTGCTATTCTTGAAGAAACTGAGCGAAAAACCCGCAACAAGTCCATCAAGTTCTTGAAAGTTAAGTGGTCACACCATACCGACCGAGAAGCTACGTGGGAACGAGAAGATCACCTTCGTTCCGAGTATCCTTCCTTCTTCTAGTCCTAGATCTTGGGACAAGATCTTTTTGTAGTGTAGGAGAGTTTGTAACACCCCATATGTAATACTTTCCAATTATGGCAATGAAGCTTTCTCAATTTGATCCTTGTCCTTATCCTTGGGGGTTCTTGTCATTTGAGCTCATTTTATTTTTGCATTGCCATGTCTTTTCTTTTTATTTTGCATTCAGGCATTTCTTTCATCATCATGGCATCATGGCATCTAGTTTACTTCTTTGTTATGATGAGTGTGTGTGAGGCCTTGTGATGTTGTGTAGTGTGTGTGGTTCTAGCTATGCCTAGCTAAACCCTAGCCCCCTCCTTCTTTCACTCTTCCTCTTCTTCTTCTTCCTCTTCTTCTTCTTTCTTTTTCTTTTCTGTCCTTTCTTTACTCCTTTGTGCAAGCTACCTAGCCAAGCCCATTATTCTTCTTTCTTTTCCTATAAATCTTGCACCATGTCTACACCCTCTCTGCAAAATATCACCCCATTTAGAATTGATTTGGTTGGGTTTTAAAATGACAAGAGTTTGAACCATATTCAAACTCCTTCTATTTTTCTGCCTCCAAAAATGCCCAAGTCAATTTTATTAAATAGGGCATAAATCACTTAGCATGGGGATATTTTTCTTTTTCCCTAACTCTTTTCCTTTTAGTCTGTGCATGCACTTAGTTAACTTAAGCTCAGTTAACTTTAGTTAACTTCATTTTAATACAGTTATATGCATGCACTTATCTTCAATTAAATTCAGTTCAGCTGGAACACTGAAATTACCTAGAGAAAAGTTGGTCATCATAGTTTTCATCAAACTCTTCTACACCCTCCCGAATGATAGTTTCCCGCCATTTGTAGTGACCTTTCCTGTTGTGATTAACTCTACCACATATTGAGCAGTGAATTGTAAGACCTTTTATGTTCAAACCCTGACGCCATTCTTCATCTTCTCCTCTGGTCTCTGCTTCCTGTTTTTCTTGGGCCTCTCCAACTATTTAGTGAAGACATGTGGATGCACCTTATACCCATTATGTTTGTCCCACTCCTTTGGGTCTCCAAGAGGGACAAGAGTGTGCCCATATGCCTTGAGATATGTTTGAACAATATAGCATTCATGAACCATTGTCTCAGGATCAATTCTCTCCTCCCCTCAACAAGCTATAGCATGCCATATGGTACTCCCCCAACTACCATCTCCTACAATCACAAGTGTGAAAGCACATGTTCACTGTGTAGCTAGAATTACTAGACTGAACTTTGAAGATCTCCTGGTGTAACACCCCATATGTAATACTTTCCAATTATGGCAATAAAGTTTTCTCAGTTTGATCCTTGTCCTTATCCTTGAGGGTTCTTGTCATTTGAGCTCATTTTATTTTTGCATTGCCATGTCTTTTCTTTTTATTTTGCATCCATGCATTTCTTTCATCATCATGGCATCATGGCATCTAGTTTACTTCCTTGTTATGATGAGTGTGTGTGAGGCCTTGTGATGTTGTGTTGTGTCCATGGTTCTAGCTATGCCTAGCTAAACCCTAGCCCCCTCCTTGTTTCACTCTTCCTCTTCTTCTTCTTCTTCTTCTTATTCTTCTTCTTCTTCTTCTTCTTCTTCTTCTTCTTCTTCTTCTTCTTCTTCTTCTTCTTCTTCTTCTTCTTCTTCTTCTTCTTTCTTTTTCTTTTGTGTCCTTTCTTTACTCCTTTGTGCAAGCCACCTAGCCAAGCCCATTATTGTTCTTTCTTTTCCTATAAATCTTGCACCATGTCTACACCCTCTCTGCCAAATATCACCCCATTTAGAATTGATTTGGTTGGGTTTTAAAATGACAAGAGTTTGAACCATATTCAAACTCCTTTTATTTTTCTGCCTCCAAAAATGTCCAAGTCAATTTTATTAAATAGGGCATAAATCACTGAGCATGAGGATATTTTTTTCCTAACTCTTTTCCTTTTAGTCTGTGCTTTTCTTTTTCTTTTTTGGCTGAGGATAAATGAAAAAGGAAAGAGTCAGCAGCACAGCAGTGGCCCTGGGCTTCCTCTCCTTCTTCCCCCCAGGCCCAGCCTCTCCCGCGGCCCAGCTCTTCCCCGCAGGCCCGACCGAGCGCTCACAGTCGCGCCGTGTCTTTCCCCCCTGGCCCCACCTGTCTATCTCACCCTCCCGAGTCTCCGTCTTCCTTTGTCTGCCGCGCCCAGAGGCAGAGCGCGCCCGCGCCGTCGTGCCGTGAACTCACGGACGTAGAGGTCGGGTCGCCGCCCCCCTTTTTAAACCCGCAGGGCCTCCTCTAGGTTTTCCCCTTCGCCGCCGCCTCCGAGGAGATCTTCCCCTTCCCACTTTCTCCTTCCCCACGAGTGACCGAGCGCAACCAAGAGCACGTCGCCATCGCCGCCGTCCTCCGGTCACCTCCAGCCGCCACTGTTGAGTCCTCCGGCTTCCCCTTCGTCCCCGTCGTCGACTACTTCCCCTACAACCACGGATCGGGCGCCAACTCGCCGTAGCAGCGCGTCTGCTTCCTCTCCGTCATCGACCACCGTGACCACGCCAAGGTTCAGAGCTCGCCGTCGTCGTCTCCAGCCCGTCTCCGTCGGCTCCTTCCTGTCCTAAGGTAAGGAGGTATACCCAGCTCCTCCCCGTCTTCTCCTTGTCGCCTTTTGTGCACCTGTGCCGTCGCCAGGCCCGTGTCAACCTCACGCTCACCGTGCTCCGGCATTCTCTAAAATTTCAGAGATCATCTGCCGTGCTCGCTCGCATCCGCGCCTGCTTCTCGCGCTCGCCGCTCCCCGTGCTTGCTCGCTCCCGCATCTGACCGCGCTCACGCAAGCCTGAGCCCGCGCGCCCTTGTTCCACCACCGCAGCGCCACCGCGTCCTGAGCCGAGCCGCCGCTCATGCTCAAGCAGCTCGTCCCCCCTTTGCACCCCCTGCTTCCGAGCCCCTCCGCGACCGAACCCCGTAGCCACCGCAGTGCCCGTCGCCGCCGTTGTGCTCCCCGACGTCGACGAGCTTCTCTGGTTCGGCCAGATGGGGATCTGCACCTGTGCAGAATACATCAAGAGGAGACAGACTCCTTATCTGTCGAGATCACCTGTCTAGCCCAGTGGCTAGCGCCTTCATCAGTTATCCGCGAGACCTGAGTTCGAATCCGTTGCGGGGCTGTGGGTTTTGCCCCCCTTTTTTAATTTTCGCGAGAGGCTGACAGGTAGGCCCCACCTGCCAGCCTCACAGTCCTTCTCTAGCCCCGCGCGCACCCACCGGCGCCAGCTCAGCGTAGCCGGGCCCCCTCGTCAGTGACTTGGGCTAGCGCAGCCCTGGGTCACTCTGACCCCTGCGCCTTGTTTTTCTTTTCTGTTTTCCTTTTTCTTTTTCTTTTTCTGTCTTTTTCTTGTTAATTTAATATCTGTGAAAATATGCTTCTGATGAAATAAGTCCTATATGAAAAGTGCTTAGAATTTAATGTAGATTATGAATATGCTGTTTGTTGCCATGTTTAAAAACATTTAAAATGCTGTTTGAATTTACTCGTGTTTTAAATATGCCTAAACTTGTAAAATTAATAACTAAATATCTACAAATCCAAATTTAACAAACTTTATATGCATTTGCGGTGGAAAAATGTGTAGAATATTTTGGTGCTGTTGTTTAGCATGTTTGACAACTTTATCACAGAAGTTTTTCAGATATGTCCCAAATGCAAATAAATTAATATGGGAGTTTCTGCATATTGTTGTTTATTATTTCCAGCCCATTTAAATGTGCTAGCATGTTGCTGTAATGTTAGTTGCACCCTTTCCATGTTAACCAACTCCTTTAAAACTTGTTGGATGCTTGTCTGAATAATCAACATAAACTTGGTAGTTGTTCTTTAGTTGTTCTCTTTCATGTGGGTGATCTTGTTGCTTTGATGATGTTGCTCTCTTGTGTTCCTAGGCCATGCATCATATCTACTCTTGTCCTTGTTCATCATGTTCATGCATCATGTGGTTGAGCATTGCATGTTTTCCGTTGTTGCATTGTTGTGTTTGGTTAGAGCCCGGTGACGATACGGAGTACGAGGTTCCTACCGAGGTTGAGTTTGAGGAGCAAGGTTATGATCCCTCCATGGAATCAACAGGCAAGATGACCTTACCCAGATATCACTACTATCTTTGTCTGTGCTAGATGTCTCGCCCTTTAGATTATTGCCTTGATGCCTATGTCTATTCGTCAGCCCTCCTATTGTTGCCATGAAACTCTCTAACCACCCACCTAGCCAACCGTTGTTTGGCTACGCAAGCATCGCTCAAGCATCTCTCAACCCCTCTTATAGCGTTGTTAGTTGCAGGTGAAGATTTGAAGATTCTTGCTTCATGATGAAGTTATTGTTGGGATATCACAATATATAATCTGTTAAACTAAATCATCTATATATTGGTAATGGGTGGATGGCTAAGCCTCTTGCTTGGTGTTTTGTTCCACTCATGCCACCCTAGGAACCGTTAAACCGGTGTTATGTTCCTTGATTTTGCGTCCCTAACACGGTTGGGGTTTATGGGCCCCCCTCAATAACCCGCTTAGCGCTAAAGCTTTTCCAGCAAGGCCCAACATTGGTTCTACATTTGCCTAATAACTAAAACTTGCATAGGGCGTTGCAAACCCGAGTTCTTAATTAACAACCCGGGCCAGTGCTCCACATGAGTGTTGGTCCAAACTAGGCGGACTGCAGGGCCACCTTGGGTAAACCCGAGGGCTGGTATTTTCCTGTAGGCTGACCTATCCGGTCGTGGCCTGAGACTAGATACGCGCGGCTACTGTCAGGGTGTCAGCACGCCGGGAGGTCTTGCTGGATTAGTTTTACCTATGTCGGAATATCTTGAGCACGGGATTTCGAGAAAACTCGGGTCTTCCCACCTTGGAGTTGCGACTCCGCAGATCGTGAGCTTGTGATGGGCTAAGTTGGGACACCCCTGCAAGGTTTGATCTTTCGAAAGCCGTGCCCGCGGTTATGTGGCAGATGGGAATTTGTTAATATCCGGTTGTAGATAACTTGACACTATGATCATAATACACTACTGGCGTGAGTAACCGTGACGGTCTCTTTCCGAAGGGGTTCGGGAAGTGAACACGGTGGGGTTATGTTTGATGTGAGTAGTTAGGATCACTTCGTGATCACTTTGACGGTCGTTGGCACTTTCTCTTCTCGCTCTAAACACGGAAGTTAGTGCTAGTGCTGCTGCAACCTTGTTTTCAGCCTTTTCCACACCCAAGGCTTTGATAGTATTGCTACCCGGGTTCGGGATTGCTGAGTCCTCCGTGGCTCACAGATTCTACACAACACCAGATGCAGGTACCATTGAAAACTACACAGGTGGTGGTTCAGAGTTGTATTGGGAGTTCGATGAAGAGCGTGGGCGATACTACGTGTCTTACCCCGAGGATCAGTAGGGCTCTTACTAGGATGATCGGGACCTTGTGTTGTCTTATTTATGGTATCTTTCATTTGGGTCTTCGTCCGTAGTCGGACTCTGATGTTATTCGGATGATGTATGTTAATGTATTTCATTGTGTGACGTGGCGAGTGTAAGCCAACTACTCTTTTACATTTTCATCCCCTCTTTTACATGAGTTGTGCAAAGATACCATACTTGAGATCATTCTAGTATGAGATTATGCCTTTAAGTCGTGCCTCGACACGTGGGAGGCATAGTCTCATACTGGGCATTACACCTGGCTAGCTTCTGATACATGGCAATTTGCAGCAAACTCACTGTTCTTGTACAATTTCTTCTTGATCTTAGGGCATATTCTCTGGTGAGTCCAATTTTCTATAGCTTCTCTCTGCTTACTCACTAGCATGTGCATGATCTTGTAAATAATGTATTCAATCATACTAAACACTGGCATCTCTCTGCCATCAAGGATGTAGCTGCACAAAGATTGGAAGAATTCAGTTAAGTATGATGTGGTAAGCTGAAGTACAGATATGTTGAAAGCATAGATAAAGAACTGAATTTAACAACTATGTACATGTTAAACACTTCAGAGTTATTATTCAGCATAATATCACATTTGGGAAATTCACTGAATTATGCTTTGCACCAACTCTTTGCCTCTAGCCTTTCAGTCCAATGAAATGCAGCTGGGCAGTGATCACTCATTTGAACCTGATTTTCATGTGACAGCAATCAATGAATATAATAGGCCTGCAACCCTTTAGTCACCCTCTCTTGCAAGTATCATAAGACCAATACAATGTTTTGAAACACTTTCTACCCAATGGAAACTTGGTATCCTTGACAAGTTCAATAGTAACCAGAAATGTAGACCTAGGGTTTTTGCTCCTTAATTCATGCCCATAATCCCATAACCTACTGAACCGCTCCTCCTCATCACCATGGATCTGATAAAGTGCATGCTTTCTAGACCTTGCTAGCTTCCATCTGTTAGGACTAACATTGAATTCACCAGTTATTATCCTTGAAAATGTGCCAAGTGACATCTTCTGGTCATCTCTGTACTCATCTATGAAAAAGTTTCACATGAGTTTAGTTGTCAAATCTTTTGATTTCCATTTCTTCTGGCAAACATGCTTTGACTTGTAGGCCTTGATGACAAATCCTCTAGTCCCGCTGTCATAGCTAGCCTTAAGCAGCCAAGGGCAACCTCCATTACACACCACCTCCAATCTTATCTTGTCATTCTTCAGCTTCTTGATCTGCACTTTGTTCCTTATTGAATGTGCAGTAAGAGCTTTCCTCGGCTCAACCACGCCAGCAAAGACCATCCCTACTTTAAAAACAGGGGATTTCATGTCCACCTTGGAATTGAAAGCTTTGAACTTGTACTTAAGTTGCTCCTGTTCTTTAATGGAGATGTCAAGATCTTCATCTTCAAGTACATAATCAGGCTCAACCTCTTCCTCCTCTGGATGATCTTGTTCATCAACACCAAAGTCAATGTTCTCTTCATAAGGGTCATCATCACCATCATCTATGTCATAATCACTGTCACAAAAATCTGAATCTGATAGCACTGTATCTTCAGTGGGCAAAATAGCATGTGCACCATAACTAAGCAAATTATATTCACACTGCAAATCTGTTGCAACCTCAGAAAGGGGACATTCAACATTGACTGAAATGAGGCTGTGAGATGATGTTTCACTGGCTACCACAACATTTGAGTTGGCCATTGTGTCAGGACTCTTAAATGACGGCACTATAAAATCTTCCCTGTAGTTACTGATGAAATCTGAATGGTCCACCATGATTGCAAGAACTTTATGCTTAGCACTTTCTCTGATCATTTGCTGCACATCATCATCACCTCTAATTCTCAGCATCCCATGTGAAATTTGTTTACTAGGTCTTGGACAGTAAGTTATGTGCTCATTGACACGATATCCCAACCATTTTAGATGCTCTTCAATGACTGTATATGAAAATGTGCTAGCATCAACATAATCAATCACCTCCAACAGATGGATTGTAATACTCCATGTTATTTCTTGTTCCACAGAAAAGTCCACCATGCTCTAGTTCTAGTGTAAAGAAAGGAGTATCCACACTCTGTCTCATTGCTGAATCACACACTACAGCCACATAGAGCAACATATAAGCACAAACATCAACATAACAAGTATATGCAACTGAATATTTCAAACTGAACCGTAAAAACATAAATAACCAATGACATTCAGTTAACAGCATCTTGTAAACTGCAGTTAGTTAACTGAAAGAATTCAGTTAACTAACTCTTGCAGATTTACTGATCAAATCCAGTACAACAAAGATGTGCACCACTCAAAAGATCAAAATGAACTACAACAATTTAGTTAACTGATGAAATTTAGTTAACTGCATCTTGGAAACTGCAGTTAATTAACTGAAAATTTCAGTTCATTGGTTCTTGCAAGTTAACTGAACAATGTTAAACACACTTTGCAATGACTACCTTCCGTCCTAAATCAACAACAGCACATGAAACCTAACTTTTACCAAAAATAGAAATACCTACACCCTAGACTGAAATTTGCGCCCAAAATCAGTTCTTTACGCCGCTGGAAGAACAATAGGCAAAAAGTACCACTGGACGTACATGAATCGCCCTCAAAACAGACTGATCCACCGATGCTGCGTGCTACAACGGAGGAGAAGCCAAGCGGAGGAGGAGGAACATAGCAGATGATGAACACGCACCATAATTAGGCGGGAAGACACCGTGCGACCTAATTTGATGGGCGGAAGCAGGCGGCTGCACACCGCTGGTGAGCTCCGGCGATGTCACCATGTTGGCTGACGTCAGCCAGCGGCCAGCTCCAGCGGCAGTACCTCCAGCAGCCGGGGGAGGCAAAGATAAGAACAGGAGCTTCCGATACAATGATTGACCCAGCTGGAGGAGACACCACTAATTCATGTGTTTTTTATTTCAGCTGTGGTGTACTGCAGGGTAGATAGAGGAGGAAAACGGTAGGGGCCTAAGTGCAAAATGTGCCGCGCCGACCAACTCGTCCACTTGGCTGCACGTGATTGGCCTTGGACTAAACTTGCTCATGTGCTGCAAGTTCAATGACTGTCCAATCTACTTTTGCAAGTTCAAAGACTAAACCATCACATGCTATGCAAGTACACGGACCTGGAGTGCTATTACCTCAAATTTGCGGGTTGCCTAATGCCCTTACATTTCGTAGGTACAGTACCTAGTGGGATTTCTGAGAATTGCTTCGTGTTTTTCTTTTGGTTCCAGACCTTTTGCAGTTAATTGAAGTCCATTGGCAAGGAGACAAGGAGAAAAGAGAGAGATCCGGGTAGGGTAGCGTGCACTGCTCACCAATCCCTCCACAACGCGACAATATGGCACCTAGGAAAGCCTGCTTTTGCTTTTGTTTTTCACTGTTTCAGGCTGCTGCTGCCGCTGCACGGCTCGTACACTGCAGCAAAGGCTATCGGCCTCCAGAGCTGATAGACGATGACATGAACCCCATGCATGCTTTCCAGAGTTCCTCCTGCTTTCCTCGCGCTCGCCGACGAGGTCAATCACCAAACTGGAACCCTGGAAGGCCTGCAAACTATCATCTGAATCGAATCGCTTCCCATTTTTAGTCACCTGCCCTGTCCGACCCCTCTTGTTTTTACTGCCGCGCACAGTAAATTCAACGGTCAATGAAACAACGGCACAACAGTGAGCGCATTTGTGGAGACAAATTATCTCTCGGCAGAACAGAGGAAGCTACACGCGCACACACCACACTGCCCTGTCTTCTCTTGGGTGCCCGGCGCCAATGGAGTTCCCCTCCGCGGCTTCCTCGCCCTCCACCTACAAGCTGGTGGACACGTACAAGAAGGCGGCGGCCACGGCGGCGTCCGTGACCGCGTACGCCGTGCTGGCGCGCGGCATGGCGCGGGAGCTCCTGCCGCCCGACCTCTGCGCCGTCGTCACCTGGGGCGCCTCGCTCCTTCGCGGGCACCTCGAGACCCCGTCAGCCCAGCGCCGCACCGTCGTCGTCAAGCGCCTGGATGGCTGCGCCATCAACTGCGCCAGGTTCAACTCCTTCTACGACGACGTCAACGAGTACCTCGCCACCAGGATCGACCCGCAGTCCATGCGCCGGCTCTGCCTCACCGGCAGCGGCGCCAGGAAGGTCATGTCCATGGACAGCGGCGACTCCATGACCGACGTCTTCGAGGGCGTCCAGTTCAAGTGGACGTCCGTCTCGGGGGAAGGCCGCAAAGGGCCGGAGTCGCTGGAGCTCACCTTCGATGCGGAGCACACGGACATGGCGCTGGGCAGGTACGTGCCCACCATCACGGCCGCGGTGGAGCAGGCGCGGCGTCGGGACCGCGCGCTCAAGATCTTCATGAACGAGGGTTCGTCGTGGCACGGGATCAGCCACAACCACCCGGCCACGTTCGACACGCTCGCCATGGACCCGCCCACCAAGCAGGCCGTCATCGCCGACCTCGACAGGTTCTTGAAGCGCAAGGAGTACTACCGGCGGATCGGCAAGGCATGGAAGCGCGGCTACCTTCTCTACGGCCCGCCAGGCACCGGCAAGTCCAGCCTGGTTGCCGCCGTGGCCAACTACCTCCGCTTCAACCTCTACGACCTCGACCTCTCCGAGGTGCGCTACAACGCCGCGCTGCAGAAGCTGCTCATCGGCATGCCCAACAGGTCCATCCTTGTCATCGAGGACATCGACTGCTGCTTCAGCGCCACGTCCCGGGAAGATGGCAAGGGACGCAAGAAGCTGGCGCGGGCCGACTATGGCCAAGGCGACGATGACTCTGACGACTGCTCGACCAAGGTACACTGCATAGGAACAAAAGAAGCATCCATCTTTGATTGATGAACATACACATTATCTTCTGATGATTGTCTGAACATTCTGTCTCTGAATGCTAACATGGAATGGCAGAGTATCACACTGTCGGGGCTGCTCAACTTCATCGACGGGCTGTGGTCGACGAGCGGCAAGGAGCGCGTCATCATCTTCACCACCAACTACAAGGATCGTCTCGACCCGGCGCTGCTGCGTCCTGGGCGCATGGACATGCACGTCTACATGGGCTACTGCGGCTGGGAAGCGTTCAGGACGCTGGCTCGGAACTACTTCGTCGTCGACGACCACCCTCTGTTCCCGGAGATACAGGAGCTGCTTGCCGAGGTGGAGGTGACCCCAGCCGAGGTGTCCGAGATGCTGCTGCGGAACGAGGACGCCGACATCGCGCTCCTCGGGCTAGTTGAGTTTCTCACAGCCAAGAAGCAGGGAGAGAAAGATTCAGTCAAGGCATGAAGGGAGATAAAAGAAAAGCATCAATGCTTTCTGTTTCGCGAGTAATTTGCAGTGTCGACGAATCTTGTCCTGATTTCTACTATGTTGTTATTAATTGTTAGTCCTAAGTGATCATTCTCCTGCTGGCAAGCATCGATACCTGCTTTGTTAACTGCTGGCCTGTCGTTCTTTACATAGTACACCCTCCGTAAAGAAATATAAGAGCATTTAGATCACTATTTTAGTGATCTAAACACTCTTATATTTGTTTACAGAGGGAGTAGCAGTTGTTTGTCTCCAAATGTTTGGGAACTGATTTGGACTTAAGTAGTGAATTATTTGGGAATGAAATGCGTTCTTAGTCCATTAACTCAAAGTGGTTACACACTTTAAGCCAAGAACTCGAAAACTGGTTAAATGGCTTATAAACTTGTTTATTTGATCAGATAAGGCCAAAATTGGTTGCACACCTTAGGCCAAGAACTCAAAGTGGTGGACACTTCAGGAGAGTTTCACCACCATGCCTCTGACTCATGATGACTTGTTGGTACCGGTGAATTACGATAACTCATAATACATTAAATTGTTATTTGGACATTGTAAAATGTCCTAGTTTTGATCTCCGGGTTCCATGTCATATACTTGTGTTATTTCAGTTATGGTACTTGATCTTCTTCAATGAGTTTTATGTGATGTGACGCTTTCACTGTATGTTATGTTGATTGCTCTTGTAAGTGTTGATTGCCAAATTAGAGAGTTTACCTAAGTTAAATTTGTTGCATCTTTGCTACCAACTTACGTTTTCAAAATAGCTACATCACATTTAAATGTAATTTAAGGTTTCAGAATAGGCCTATCGCATTTTTTTTGTAGGATAGAAGATACTGAAGAGTGTGTTTGATGAATTCTGCAGTTCTTGCCTTAATTCAGATTGTTTCCTGTGACAAAATGGGGCTAAAGTTCAGAAGAAGTAACACTGCTTGGCTCAGAGATACCATGCTGATCAGACAGTGAATCAACATCCCTATGCACTGCACATCATTTCATTTCTTCATCTTGGTCTAATTTTTCATCCAAATCTAGACCTCTCTAGCCTGAGTAAAATGCATCCCAGCATTACAGAGTTTTGTAAAGAAAACAAAAAATCATAAGCAGAAAATCACTTCAGCAACATGTATCTCTCTTGTTACTTCATTCTCTATTTCTCTAGCTATTTTGATAGCTTGCCTTTCAAGCTCTTTTATGTGACGAACCATATTGATGCAAAGTCAGGCATATAATGTTTTATACAACACAAAGTAATACGATTCAAGAGTAAGGTATAGAAAACGATGGGGTTTTCAACATACCTGAATGGTAAAGGAAAAAAATGTTGAAATATCTTATGTAGGCCTAGGGGCCAGCGCATGTAATCTGTTACAGGGTTAGTTAGTTAGAGATATACTAGTATCTAGTTAAACTTCTTTCTATCTCTATCTCTATTCCCTTGTACTCCAAGTCTTGTATGCGATCATGGGATAAGCCCCATCATTATCAATAAATACCCGCGGCCCTCTCTCGAGAGGGTAGAACGCTTCCACCATAATTTCTACATGGTAATCAAAGCCAAGGTTGTCAGAATCGCGATTTTGTATCAGATCGGAGCCCTGATGGCAGGATCGCAAATCATGGAATCTTCACTATCAGGATCGTAGAAACGTAGATTCTATGAACTAAAGTCGTCGAATCAGAGGGGTTAGTTTGGATCGTAAAGTCGTAGAATCGTACAACAGAATCGCGATTCTGACAACCTTGAGCATCCTATTCCTCCACGTTCTAAACCATAGAAAAAACCCATCTACACCAAAAACCCAATGGCGTCCTCATCATCAAGCTCGGCTGCCTCCGGCCTCTGTTCTTAGGTCTCAGACAAGCTGACCAGGGAGAACTATCTCCCGTGGAGGGCGCAGATCCTCCCTCACTTCCTCGGCGCAAGGCTCTATGGCTACCTCGACGGCTCCATCATCGCGCCGGAGAAGCTCGCCGCCGTCAAGGACAAGGACGGCAAGGATCAGAAGATCCAAAATCCAGCATACGATGCATGGGTCAGGCAGCACCAGCAGGTCCTCGGGCACATCTTGAACAATCTATCAAGGGATGTGCTCATCTCCGTCGTCTCCATCCGGACTGCTCATGCACTCTGGACAAGCCTCGGTAACATGTTTGCTTCACAGTCCCGTTCACGCATTAATAATCCTCGCATCTCCCTCGCCAATGCTCAGAAAGGTACCCAATCTGCTGCGGTGTAATTCTCTTGGATGCGAGGCTTCGCGGATGAACTTGCTACGGTCCGGAAGCCACTGGAGGAAGATGAACTCATCTCCTTCATTGTTGCGGGGCTGGATCTCGACTACAACTCTGTGGTCTCAGCCCTGGATGCCCGCACTGAATCAATTACCGTCGACCTTCTCTACTCCTAGATCTGCAACTTTGATGAGCGGGTGGAGCTCTTCACGGGTGGCGCCGGTGGCGGGGTGGGGTGGGGGGGGGGGTTCAAATCCTCTGCTAACACCGCTGCATGCCATGGTGGTCCGCCGCCTCCTCGCGGCAAGCAGCAGAAGCCAAACGGCGGCGGCTACAAGAAAAAACAGGGTGGCGCCTTGCGTCCTTTCTACAACAACAACAAGGGCGCCCGATCTGGTGGTGCGCCAGGCGGTCGCAGAGGTCCAGGAGGCCCTGGTGGCCCTGCACCCTGCAACAACGCAAGGGGGAATGATCCCATCCAGTGCCAGATTTGTGGTAAGTTTGGCCATAGTGCCAAAGATTGCTGGTACAGATTTGATGATGATGCACTGGAAGAAAAAGTTATTGTTGCTGCTCAATACGGGGTGGATACAAACTCGTACGTCGACAGTGGGGCGACCGACCACCTCACAGGAGAGCTGGAGAAGCTAACCGTTCGTGACAAGTATCGCGGGCAAGATCAGATCCTTGGCGCCAATGGGAATGGTATGAGAATAGATCACGTTGGTCAATCAGTATTACATACCTCTAGCTGACCTAGTCATCTTAAAAGAATCCTTTATTCACCTCATGCTAGAACAAATCTCCTCTCCGTTCATCGTATTGCCTTGGACAATCATGTTTTTCTTGAATTTCATCTGTTTTGCTTCTTAATTAAGGATCAAGCAACGAGGAGAATTCTCTACAGTGGTAGATGCGTTGGTGGGCTATATCCGTTGATTCCCCGTTTTAGGAGTTCCAATAAACAAGGTTTTGGTGTCACCACATTATCTTCGGCAAGGTGGCACGATCGTCTAGGGCATCCTTCTTTTACTATTGTTCATCGTGTGCTTAGGAAAAATAAACCCCTGTTTGTCGGTGAGCCTAGCAATGAAACAGTTTGTGTTTCATGTCAGAGAGGAAAAAGTCATCAACTTCCATACCCTGTGTCAACTAGTGTTTCTTCCAAACCATTAGAACTCATATTTTCTGATGTATGGGGGCAAGCACCTCTTTCTGTTGGTAGACACAAGTACTATGTAAGCTTTATTGATGATTATAGCAAGTATACATGGATCTATCTTATCAAGAATAAATCTGATGTGTTTCAAGTCTCCCAAAATTTCCAAGCACTTGTTGAACGAAAATTCAATAGTAAAATTATCTCAGTCCAATCAGACTGGGGTGGTGAGTATGAAAAATTGAACCCCTTTTTCTGAAAAATGGGAATCTTTCACCATGTTTCTTGCCCTCATGCGCATCAACAGAACGGTTCGGCGGAATGCAAGCATAGGCATATCGTTGAGATTGGTTTATCTCTACTCGTGAATGCGTCTATGCCTCTTAAGTTTTGGGATGAAGCTTTTCTCACT
Source organism: Secale cereale (assembly GCA_902687465.1). Taxonomy (NCBI): domain Eukaryota; kingdom Viridiplantae; phylum Streptophyta; class Magnoliopsida; order Poales; family Poaceae; genus Secale; species Secale cereale. The sequence continues at coordinate 264,668,642 of LR738710.1, read as the reverse complement.
GCCACTCGTCTTATAAATATTCTGCCTAGTCGACTTATCAACTTTGACACACCCACCGAACGACTCTTACACACTACACCAATCTACGCCTCTCTTCGTGTCTTTGGTTGTGCATGTTGGCCAAACCTATGGCCATACAATTCAAGAAAACTCTCCTTTCGATCCAAACAGTGTGTGTTCATCGGGTATAGCCCCCAACATAAAGGTGTCAAGTGCCTTGATGTTTCCACCGGTCGGGTGTACATCTCTCGTGATGTTATTTTCGATGAACAATTTTCCCTTTCAAAAATCTTCACCCAGACGCCGACGCTCTCTTACAAAAAGAGATCCTCCTTCTTCCTGCTCATCTTTTCAGCTTAGATCAAGGGGGAAATAATACTACTGATCACGTGAATAATTCTCATGACCATGCTACTGAGTCTATTCATGATGCAGATAATATAGGATGATTTTTTGCTACAGAAAATGGTGCTGAAAACAATGCATATCAGCCCATATTGCATGCTACAGAAGAGGACGAATGCACGTGACACGAGGGTGATTCGCATGTGCGTGAAGGATCGGGATCCGCAGGCGAGCGATCCCATGCAGATACGCCGCCATCGTCGCATGATTCTGCCTCGGGACGCCCAGGCATCAATGGCCCACGCGGGGCTGAAGCGGGCCACTCTCCACCCGCCACGCGAGCCGCGGGTCCATGCATGTCTCTCACTCATGGGCCTGTGGTGGGCTTTGCCGTACATGCAGACGAGGGTGCTTCTGGCCCGTCAGGTGCCGATGCGGTCGCTGGCTCACCCATCTTGTCTGGTTGGGAGTCTCCCTCGGGCCCTGATTCGCCTGACTCGGTCGACGAGGGATCTTGTGTGCCCTGGCCAGCGGGTGCTACACGCGCTAGTACGCGACTTCAAACAGGGAAGATCCAGCCTGTAAATTACAGAAATATTCTAAAATTTGGTTTAACCTATACTATAGGAGAGCCACGCTCTATTGATGAGGCGATGTCAGATCCTAGATGGAAGAAGGCCATGGAAGAAGAATATATGGCCTTGAGGCAAAATGAGACGTGGCACTTGGTTCCACGTGGTCAAGGTAAATTTTTAATAGACTGTAAGTGGGTTTATAAAATTGAAAGGAAAGCAGAAGGCACGGTTGATAGATACAAGGCCAGGCTAGTGGCAAAAGGTTTTAAACAGAGATATGGTATAGACTATGAGGACACCTTTAGTACTATTATTAAAGCTGCTACTATCAAGTTGGTTTTGTCTGTTGCCGTGTCTAGGGGATGGAGCCTACGTTAGTTGGACGTGCATAACATGTTTTTGCATGGTGTTCTGGAAGAGGAGGTTTACATGAAACAATCACCTGGGTTTGAAAACAAGAATGCACCTTTCCATGTGTGTAAACTTGATAAGGCTCTCTATGGTTTGAAACAGGCCCCAAGAGCATGGTATCATCGCTTGAGCATGAAGTTGCAAGCCATTGGTTTTGTTCCTTCCAAGTCTGACATTTCATTATTCATGGTCTGAAACAGGCCCCAAGAGCATGGTATCATCGCTTGAGCATGAAGTTGCAAGCCATTGGTTTTGTTCCTTCCAAGTCTGACATTTCATTATTCATTTTCAACAAGCCCAATATAACAATGTACATGCTCATATATGTTGATGATATTATTATTGCAATCTCATCTGATGAAGCAGTGACAACACTCCTAAAGGATCTAGGCTCAGAGTTTGCCTTGAAGGACTTGGGAGATCTGAATTTCTTTTTAGGCATTGAAGTCAAAAGAAACAAAGATGGTATTGTCTTATCTCAGGAAAAATATGCTAATGATCTTCTGAAAACAGTTGGAATGCAGGATTGCAAACGTTCACCAACTCCATTGTCTACTTCAGAAAAACTATCTCTGCATGAAGGTGAGCTCCTAAGTTAGGAAGATAGCACTCAGTATAGAAGCATGATTGGTGCACTTCAATACTTAACTCTTACTAGACCAGATTTATCCTTTGCTGTAAACAAAGTATGTTAGTTCCTGTATGCACCTACCACCTTGCACTGGACCGCAGCTAAACGTATTCTGAGGTATGTCAAGTATACAACAAACGTTGGACTAATATTCAGCAGGTCTCAGTCTACACTTGTGAGTGCTTTTACTGATGCTGACTGGGCTGGGAGTATAGATGACAGATGGTCCACGGGTGGCTTTGCAGTATTCTTTGGTCCAAATTTGATATCATGGTGTTCAAAGAAACAGGCAACTGTCTCTAGGTCTAGTACATAAGCTGAATATAAGGCATTGGCTAATGCTACTATAGAAATTATCTGGCTTCAGTCTTTGCTAAAGGAACTTGGAGTAACACAGGTGCAAGCTCCGTGTCTATGGTGTAATAATCTTGGTGCTACTTATTTTTTTGCTAATCCAGTTTTTCATGCCAGAACAAAGCATATTGAGATAGACTTTCACTTTGTCAAAGAACAAGTTTCCAACAAAGAGTTGTACATTTGGTTTATTCATTCTGAAGATCAGATTGAAGATGGCTTCACTAAGGCGTTGCCTATAAGAAGCTTTGAGAAATTTAGACGTAATTTCAAGTTGACCAAGTTGTGATTAAGGGTGTGTGTTGAAATATCTCATGTAGGCCTAGGGGCTGGCGCATGTAATCTGTTACAAGGTTAGTTAGTTAGAGATATACTAGTATCTAGTTAGACTTCTTTCTATATCTATCTCTATTCCCTTGTACTCCAAGTCTTGTATGCGATCATGGAATAAGCCCCATCATTATCAATAAATACCCGCGGCCCTCTCTCGAGAGGGTAGAACGCTTCCACCACAATTTCTACAAAAAACACATGTAATTTCCTTAAAACGCAACATTACTAGAGAAGTGAGGTGAAATACTTTAGCAACATCACTTGACAGCTATCCTAGCTGTTGGAAATATGCCCTAGAGGCAAAAATAAAATGGTTATTATTATATTTCCTTGTTCATGATAATTGCCTATTGTTCATGCTATAATTATATTATCCGGAAATCGTAATACATGTGTGAATACATAGACCACAAAATGTCCCTAGTGAGCTTCTAGTTGACTAGCTCGTTGATCAATAGATGGTTACGATTTCCTGACCATGGACATTGGATGTCGTTGATAAGGGGATCACATCATTAGGATAATGATGTGATGGACAAGACCCAATCCTAAGCATAGCACAAGATCGTGTAGTTCGTCTGCTAAAGCGTTTCTAATGTCAAGTATCATTTCCTTAGACCATGAGATTGTGCAACTCCCGGATACCGTAGGAATACTTTGGGTCTGCCAAACATCACAACGTAACTGGGTGGCTATAAAGGTACACTATGGGTATCCCCAAAAGTATCTGTTGGGTTGGCATGAATCGAGACTGGGATTTGTCACTCCGTGTGACGAAGAGGTATCTCTGGGCCCACTCGGTAAGACATCATCCTAATGAGCTCAATGTGACTAAGGAGTTGGTCACGGGATGATGTGTTATGAAACGAGTAAAGAGACTTGCCGATAACGACATTGAACAAGGTATAGGGATACCGACGATCGAATCTCGGGCAAGTATCATACTGATAGACAAAGGGAATTGTATACGAGATTGATTGAATCCCCGACATCATGGTTCATCCGATGACATCATCGTGGAACATGTGGGAGCCAACATGGGTATCCAGATCCCGCTTTGGTTATTGACCAGAGAGATGTCTCGGTCATGTCTACATGCCTCTCGAACCCGTAGGGTCTACACACTTAAGGTTCGATGACGCTAGGGTTATAGGTAAAGTGTGTATGTGGTTAACGAATGTTGTTAGGAGTCCCTGATGAGATCCCGGACGTCACGAGGAGTTCCGGAATGGCCCGGAGGTAAAGAATGATATATAGGAAGTGAGGATTTGTCCACCAGAAGTGTTCCGGGCATCACCAGTAATGTACCGGGACCACTGGAAGGGTTCCGGGGATCCACCGGGAGGGCCCACTGGCCCTGGAGGCTTGCATGGGCCCAGAGTGGGAAGGAACAAACCCCTGAGTGGGCTGGTGCACATCCCACCAAGGCCCAATGCACAACAAAGGAGGAAAGGGGGGAAACCCTAGGCGCAGATGGGCCTAAGGCCCACCCTAGGGCGCACCCCCTCTCTCCCACTCTTGGCCGCCCCCCACCATCCCATCTAGGGTTGCCTCCCCCTAGGGTGGGAACCCTAGAGGGAGCGCACCCCCTCCCCTCCTCCTATATATAGTGGGGGTTTTGGGGCTGCCATACATGAAAGTCCCTCTCTCTCTCGGCGCAGCCCTACCTCTCCACCTCCTCGTCATTCGTAGCGCTTGGCGAAGCCCTGCTGGAGAACCATGCTGCTCCACCACCACCATGCCGTCGTGCTACTGCTGGAGTTGTCTTCCCCAACCTCTCCCTCCTCCTTGCTGGATCAAGGTGCGGGAGACGTCACCGGGCTGCATGTGTGTTGAACGCGGAGGCACCGTTGTTCGGCGCTTAGATTGGAATCGACCACGATCTGAATCACTGTGTGTACGACTCCACCAACCGCGTTCTAGTAACGCTTTCTCTTTGTGCTCTTCAAGGGTATGAAGATGCACTCCCCCTTCTCGTTGCTGGTTTCTCCATAGATTAATCTTGGTGATGCGTATAATTTTTTTTGATTTCTGCAACGATCCCCAACAGTGGCATCATGAGCCAGGTCTATGCGTAGTTTCTATGCACGAGTAGAACACAAGTTGTCGTGGGCGTCGATTTTGTAAATTTGCTTGCCATTACTAGTCTTATCTTGATTCGGCAGCATCATGGGATGAAGCGGCCCGGACCGACCTTACACGTATGCTTGCGTGAGACAGGTTCCACCGACTGACATGCACTAGTTGCATAAGGTGGCTAGCGGGTGTCTGTCTCTCCCACTTTAGTCGGATCGGATTCGATGAAAAGGGTCCTTATGAAGGGTAAATAGAAATTGGCATATCACATTGTGGTTTTAGCGTAGGTAAGAAATGTTCTTGCTAGAAACCTATAGCAGCCACGTAAAAACTTGCAACAACAATTAGATGACGTCTAACTTGTTCTTGCAGCATATGCCGTGTCATGTGATATGGCCAAAAGGATGTGATGAATGACATATGTGATGTATGAGATCGATCATGTTCTTGTAATAGGAATCATGACTTGCATGTCGATGAATATGACAACCGACAGGAGCCATAGGTGTTGTCTTAATTTATTTTATGACCTGCGTGTCAATAAAAACGCCATGTAATTACTTTACTTTATTGCTAACCGTTAGCCATAGTAGTAGAAGTAACAGTTGGCGAGACAACTTCGTGAAGACATGGTGATGGAGATCATGATGATGGAGATCATGGTGTCATGCCGGTGACGATGATGGTCATGGCGCCCCGAAGATGGAGATCAAAAGGAGCAAAATGATATTGGCCATATCATGTCACTATTTGATTGCATGTGATGTTTATCATGTTTTACATCTTATTTGCTTAGAATGACGGTAGCTTAAATAAGATGATCTCTCACTAAATTTTCAAGAATTGTGTTCCCCCTAACTGTGCACCGTTGCTAAGGTTCGTTGTTCAGAAACACCACGCGATGATCGGGTGTGATAGGCTCTAACGTTCACATACAACGGGTGTAAGCCAGATTTACACACGCAATGCACTTAGGTTGACTTGACGAGCCTAGCATGTACGTACATGGCCTCGGAACACAAAAGACCAAAATGTCAAACATGAGTCGTATAGAAGATACGATGAACATGGAGATGTTCACCGTTGATGACTAGTCCGTCTCACGTGATGATCGGACACGGCCTAGTCGACTCGGATCATGTATCACTTAGATGTCTAGAGGGATGTCTATCTGAGTGGGAGTTCATTAAATAATTTGATTAGATGAACTTAATTGTCATGAACATAGTCTAAATATCTTTACAATATGTCTTGTAGATCAAATGGCCCATGCTAATGTTGCCTTCAACTTCAATGCGTTCCTAGAGAAAACCAAGCTGAAAGACGATGGTAGCAACTATACGGATTGGGTCCGTAACTTGAGGATCATCCTCATAGCTGCCAAGAAAGCATATGTCCTTGAAGCACCGCTAGATGACGCACCCATTTTCCCAGCAACTCAAGACGTTATGAACGCCTGGCAGTCGTGTAGTGATGATTACTCCCTGGTTCAGTGCGGCATGCTTTACAGCTTAGAATCGGGGCTCCAAAAGCGTTTTGAGCAATACAGAGCATATGAGATGTTCCAAGAGCTTAAAATGGTTTTCCAAGCTCATGCCCGGGTCGAGAGATATGAAGTCTCCGACAAGTTCTACAGTTGTAAGATGGAGGAAAACAGTTTTGTCAGCGAGCATATACTCAAAATGTCTGGGTCGCACAACCGCTTGTCTCAGCTGGGAGTCAACCTTCCAGATGACTCGGTCATTGACAGAATCCTCCAGTCGCTCCCACCTAGCTACAAGAGCTTTGTGATGAACTACAATTTGCAAGGGATGGAGAAGTCCATTCCGGAGTTGTATTCAATGTTGAAATCAGCGGAGGTGGAGATCAAAAAGGAACATCAAGTGTTGATGGTGAATACGACCACTAAGTTCAAGAAAGGCAAGGGTAAAAAGAACTTCAAGAAGGACGGCAAGGGAACTGCCTCGCCCAGTAAGCCGGTTGCTGGGAAGAAGCCAAAGAATGGACCCAAGCCTGAGACTGAGTGCTTTTATTGCAAGCGAACGGGTCACTGGAAGTGGAACTGCCCCAAGTACTTAGCGGATAAGAAGGCCGACAATGTCAAAGGTATATATGATATGTTATTGATGTGTACCTTACCAACACTCGCAGTAGCTCCTGGGTATTTGATACCGGTGTAGTTGCTCACATTTGTAACTCTAAGCAGGAGCTGCGAAATAAGCGGAGACTGGCGAAGGATGAGGTGACGATGCGCGTGAGGAATGGTTCCAAGGTCGATGCGATCGCCGTCATCACGCTACCTCTACATCTACCTTCGGGATTAGGTTGAAACCTCAATAATTGTTATTTAGTGCCAGCTTTGAGCATGAACATTGTATCTGGATCTCGTTTAATGCGAGATGGCTACTCATTTAAATCCGAGAATAATGGTTGTTCTATTTATATGAGAGATATGTTTTATGGTCATGCCCCGCTGGTCAATGATTTATTTTTATTGAATCTCGAACGTGATGCTACACATATTCATAGTGTGAATACCAAAATATATAAGGTTCATAATGATAGTGCCACATACTTGTGGCACTGCCGCCTTGGTCATATTGGTCTCAAATGCATGAAGAAACTCCATGCAAATGGACTTTTGGAGCTTTTGGAGCCTCTTGATTATGAATCATTTGACATGTGTGAACCGTGCCTTATGGGCAAGATGACCAAGACTCCGTCCTCCGGAACAATGGAGCGAGCAACCAACTTGTTAGAAATCATACATACTGATGTGTGCGGTCCGATGACCATTGAGGCCCGCGGTGGCTATTGTTATGTTCTCACCCTCACTGATGACTTAAGTAGATATGGATATGTCTACCTAATGAAACACAAGTCTGAGACCTTTGAAAAGTTCAAGGAATTACAGAATGAGGTAGAGAATCAACGTGACAGGAAAATAAAGTTCTTACGATCAGATCGTGGAGGAGAATATTTTAGTCACGAGTTTGGTACGCACCTAAGGAAATGTGGAATTGTTTCACAAATAACGCCGCCTGGAACACCTCAGCATAATGGTGTGTCCAAACGTCGTAATTACACTCTATTGGATATGGTGCGATCTATGATGTCTCTTACTGATTTATCGCTATCATTTTGGGGTTATGCTTTAGAGACTGCCGCATTCACTTTAAATAGGGCACCGTCTAAATCCGTTGAGACCACACTGTATGAATTATGGTTTGGGAAGAAACCTAAGTTGTCATTTCTAAAAGTTTGGGGATGCGATGCTTATGTCAAGAAACTTCAACCTGAAAAGCTCGAACCCAAATCGGAAAAATACGTCTTCATAGGATACCCTAAGGAAACTATAGGGTATACCTTCTATCTCAGATCCGAAGGCAAGGTCTTTGTTGCCAAGAATGGATCCTTTCTGGAGAAAGAGTTTCTCTCAAATGAAGTAAGTGGGAGGAAAGTAGAACTTGATGAGGTGATTGTAAACCCTCTTGAACCGGAAAGCAGCACAACACAGGACGATGTTTCTGTGGTGCCTGCACCGACTAGAGAGGAAGTTAATGATAATGATCATGAAACTTTGGATCAAGTTGCTACTAAACTCTGTAGGTCCACGAGGACATGTTCCGCACCAGAGAGGTACGGCAACCCTGTCCTGGAAATCATGTTGTTAGACAACGGTGAACCTTCGAACTATGAAGAAGCGATGGCGGGCCCGGATTTCAACAGATGGCTTGAAGCCATGAAATCCGAGATAGGATCCATGTATGATAACAAAGTATGGACTTTGGTAGACTTGCCCGATGATCGGCAAGCCATAGAAAATGAATGGATCTTTAAGAAGAAGACTGACGCGAATGGAAATGTGACCATCTATAAGGCTCGGCTTGTCGCTAAAGGTTATCGCCAAGTTCAAGGAATTGACTACGATGAGACTTCCTCTCCCATAGCGATGCTGAAGTCCGTCTGAATCATGTTAGCAATTGCCGCATTCTATGATTATGAGATATGCCAATGGACGTCAAAACGACATTCCTTAACGGTTTCCTTAAGGAAGAATTGTATGTGATGCAGCCGGAAGGTTTTGTCGATCCAAAGAACGCTGACAAGGTATGCAATCTCCAGCGCTCCATCTATGGGTTGGTGCAGACATCTCGGAGTTGGAACATTCATTTTGATGAAGTGATCAAAGTGTTTGGGTTCATACAGACTTATGGAGAAGCCTGTATTTACAAGAAAGTGAGTGGGAGCTGTGTAGCATTTCTCATATTATATGTGGATGACATATTGTTGATGGGAAATGATATAGAACTTTTGGAAATCATAAAGGCCTACTTGAATAAGTGTTTTTCAATTAAGGACCTTGGAGAAGCTGCTTACATATTAGGCATCAAGATCTATAGAGATAGATCGAGACGCCTCATTGGTCTTTCACAAAGCACATACTTTGACAAGATATTGAAGAAGTTCAATATGGATCAGTCCAAGAAAGGGGTTCTTGCCTGTATTGCAAGGTGCGAGATTGAGCACAGCTCAATGTCCGACCTCGACATAAGATAGAGAAAAGATGAGTGTCACCCCCTATGCCTCGGCCATAGGTTCTATTATGTATGCCATGCTGTGTACCAGACCTGATGTGAACCTTGCCATAAGTTTGGTGGGGAGGTACCAAAGTGATCCCGGAATGGAACACTGGACAACAGTCAAGATCATCCTGAAGTACCTGAAAATGACTAAGGATATGTTTCCCATTTATGGAGGTGACGAAGAGCTCGTCGTAAAGGGTTACGTCGATGCTAGCTTCGACACAGATCCGGATGACTCCAAGTCACAAACCGGATACGTGTATATTTTGAATGGTGGGGCAGTCAGCTGGTGTAGTTGCAAGCAAAGCGTCGTGGCGGCATCTACATGTGAAGTGGAGTACGTAGCTGCTTCCGAAGTAGCACGGGAAGGAGTCTGGATGAAGGAGTTCATCACCAACCTAGGAGTTGTTCCAAACGCGTCGGGCCTGATGACTCTCTTCTGTGACAACACTGGAGCCACTGCCATTGCCAAGGAGCTCAGGTTTCAAAAGAACACCAAGCACATCAAGCATCGTTGCAACTCCATTCGTGGTTATATTCAAGATGGAGACATAGATATTTGTAAAGTAAATACGAATCTGCATGTCGCAGATCCATTGACTAAACCTCTTCCACGAGCAAAACATGATCAACACCAGAACTCTATGGGTGTTCGATTCATCACAATGTAACTAGATTATTGACTATAGTGCAAGTGGGAGACTGTTGGAAATATGCCCTAGAGGCAATGATAAAATGGTTATTATTATATTTCCTTGTTCATGATAATTTTCTATTGTTCATGCTATAATTGTATTATCTGAAAATCGTAATGCATGTGTGAATACATAGACCACAACATGTCCCTAGTGAGCCTATAGTTGACTAGCTCGTTGATCAATAGATGGTTACGGTTTCCTGACCATGGACATTGGATGTTGTTGATAAATGGATCACATCATTAGGATAATGATGTGATGGACAAGACCCAATCCTAAGCATAGCACAAGATCGTGTAGTTCGTCTGCTAAAGCTTTTCTAATGTAAAGTATCATTTCCTTAGACCATGAGATTGTGCAACTCCCGGATACCGTAGGAACACTTTGGGTGTGCCAAACGTCGCAACATAATTGGGTGGCTATAAAGGTACACTACGGGTACCCCCGAAAGTATATGTTGGGTTGGCATGAATCGAGACTGGTATTTGTCACTCCGTATGACGGAGAGGTATCTCTAGGCCCACTCGGTAAGACATCATCATAATGAGCTCAATGTGACTAAGGAGTTGGTCACGTGAGGATGTGTTACGTAAAGAGTAAAGAGACTTGCCGGTAACGATATTGAACAAGGTATAGGGATACCGACGATCGAATCTCGGGCAAGTATCATACCGATAGACAAAGGGAATTGTATACGGGATTGATTGAATCCCCGACATCGTGGTTCATCTGATGAGATCATCATGGAATATGTGGGAGCCAACATGGGTATCCAGATCCCGCTGTTGGTTATTGACCGGAGAGATGTCTCGGTCATGCCTACATGCCTCTCGAACCCGTAGGGTCTACACACTTAACATTCGATGACACTATGGTTATAGGGAAAGTATGTATGTGGTTACCGAATGTTGTTCGGAGTCCCTGATGAGATCCCGGGCGTCACGAGGAGTTTCGGAATGGTACGGAGGTAAAGAATGATATATAGGAAGTGAGGATTTGGCCACCGGAAGTGTTCCGGGCGTCACCGGTAATGTACCGGGACCACCGGAAGGGTTCTGGGGGTCCACTGGCCCCGGAGGCTTGCATGGGCCAAGAGTGGGAAGGGACCAGCCCCTGAGTGGGCTGGTGCGCCTCCCACCAGAGCCCAAGGCATAGCAAAGGAGGAGAGGGGGGAAGCCCTAGGCACAGATGGGCCTAAGGCCCACCCTAGGGCGCGCCCCCTCTCCCCCTCTTGGCCGCCCCCTGCATCCTATCTAGGGCTGCCGCCCCCCTAGGGTGGGAACCCTAGAGGGGGCGCACCCCCTCCCCTCCTCCTATATATAGTGGGGGTTTTGGGGCTGCCATACATGAAAGTCCCTCTCTCTCAGCGCAGCCCTACCTCTCCACCTCCTCGTCCTTCGTAGCGCTTGGCGAAGCCCTGCTGGAGAACCACACTGCTCCACCACCACCACGTCGTCATGCTGCTGCTGCAGTTGTCTTCCCCAACCTCTCCCTCCTCCTTGCTGGATCAAGGCACGGGAGACGTCACCGGGCTGCACGTGTGTTGAACGCGGAGGCGTTGTTCAGCGCTTAGAACGGAATCGACCACGATCTGAATCGCTGTGTGTACGACTCCACCAACCGCATTCTAGTAAGGCTTCCGCTTTGCGATCTTCAAGGGTATGAAGGTGCACCCCCCCTTCTCGTTGTTGGTTTCTCCATAGATTGATCTTGGTGACGCGTAGAATTTTTTGATTTCTGCAACGATCCCCAACACTAGCTCCATGGATATTTAAATTGAGGTCCAAGTGAACAAATATGCATATGTAACCTACTACTTCCCTCTATAAAGAAATATAAGAATGTTTCGATCACTATAGTGATGTAAACACTCTTATATTTCTTTAGAGAGGGAGTAATTGATTACATGGAAGGCCTAAGGACACAAACATTGGGCAGGCACAAAGATCCTATGAACCACCTGCAAACTATATGGCCTACTTTTGGGGAATTTCAATCAGGTAAGTCAGCGAAAGACAACAGAACCAAGAGTAAAACCAAGACTATGTTAATAAAATTGCATTTCCTATTAATATATAAAGGAACTAAAAATAGGAGGGCGACAATTAGAAGCTATCTGAAACAAAAATATTGATATTCAAGCAAATGATGAGAAATCTCTGTTAGATGAAATACTCAAATCAATAAATTAGAAAATATGACAAATTGCTTCAGTTGGGAAAGACAATGGTCTAATGCATATACATATTTTAGCATGTCTCATCTCCACCTATAGACAACACAATTATTTTGTTACTATTTTGGAATGTTCCTTGTTAGTTCACATAAAATGACTGTCGGGGTTACAAATATGGGGTAGGCCCAGGTTAATGAATGGCCCACCAGAGGCCCATGAACGATCCAGGATATGACCTAGAGGAGAATGGGCCACAGAGCATCATCATCAGCCCAATAAGAATAAGGAGGGTGGCTAGAGGTTGGGATACATCTATCTCTTCTGAGCAACCTCTTTTGGATTCTTAAGACCACCCTTGCAGTAGGATACCATCTGCTTTGGGTTCTTTATTATCTCCTTCGAGGGATTTTTAGGATCGTTCAGGCTATATATATTTAGTCTATTTTGGCTTTTACTGTCTACTTTTCTCAGGGAGATGGTTAAGGACCTCAGAAGATAGAGGAGAGCGCCAGGCCCAGATTTCCGGAATACTTCTACGGGGAATGCTCATTGAATGGGTTTTTTATTTGATTCTAAATTCCAAGATAACTCATTAGAATTATTAATAAGATGGTCCTAATATATTACAATATTTAGATTGCCCCCTCTTTTTATTCACTTTATTACTTCTATTCTAGACCCTATCCCCCAGTTCTTCGATATAAACAAGACGCATTCTATCAGAAGCGGTTCCTGCCAAGAAAAAAAGTGTAGCACCAATAAATCCATGGGATAATATTTGTAAAATAGCTCCATTGAGTCCAATGTTGGTTATGGAACCAATTCCTATAATTATGAAACCCATGTGAGATACAGAGGAATAAGCTATTCTTTTTTTGAAATTTCGTTGACCAAGAGAAGTTGAAGCTGCATAGATTATTTGGATCGCTCCTATTATTACTAACCAGGGCGAAAATAGATAATGAGCATGAGGTAACAATTCCATGTTGATCCGAATCAATCCATATGCTCCCATCTTTATCAGGACAGGCTAAGTCCCTATAGTCGAATCCTGAGCCGCATGACAGCCAAGGCCCAGCAGTCGGCATGGGAGACGATGGGAGCATCGGCTACACCTAGAGTCAGCAGCTACCTAGGAATCTCTCACCCATGACATCTTAAAGGCATCAGTTACTAAACAGTGGTATAATCTAGTTAAATACGACAGTTGACAGTAGTAAATGCCAAGAAACAATTGGCCACACCTGAGGCCATAAACAACATTAATAACAGCAAGGGAACCTGATGGAAGCGAAAGACAAAAGACGAACGAAGCCACGCAAGTTGCCATCACAATGGGCCCTGCCTGCCAGCCGGGATGGCGCAAAAAGTGTTCTAACCAGGAGGGCTCGAGATGGCGTAGGATGGCGCAACTGTACTAGACCGTTGGGGGCGAAGACGATGCCATGTGGGTCATACAACATCATCGCGCCCGAAAAAACGCGTATGGCCTAACCCATAGGCGCGCTCGACGCCGCCCAATGACGATGGCCTCGGACGTGTTGGGTGGTCCACCCGTCATGGACTGCCCAGCCGGCTCACACGTGCGGCTCGCGGGCGAGCAAAGTGGATGGCTGACATTGCCCCCGAGTGTCAATCGCGACAAGTGACCCATCAACGGACGACACAGAGGGCCTCTTCATCCGCGAGGCATCCAGACTGCCTAGACAGAAGCCCAGGACACCGCAGGGCGGGTCCAAGCAAGTCTATGCGTGCAAGAGACTGTGTAGAGCCTCACCTGTGGGGCCATGGCCTCCTCCCAATGACAATGGCCCCGGGTGCGCCGGTCGGTCCACCCGTCATGGACCCTCTAACCGCATTGCCAGAGTATGAGCCGTCTAGGCATATCATTGATGGAAATATGCCCTAGAGGCAATAATAAAGTTGTTATTATTTTATATTTCCTTATTCATGATTAAGGTTTATTAGTCATGCTAGAATTGTATTGACCGAAAACTTTAATACATGTGTGAATACATAAAAAAATGTCGTGTCCCTAGTAATCCTCTACGAAACTAGCTCGTTGATCGAAGATGGTTAAGGTTTCCTAACCATAGACATGAGTTGTCATTTGATAACAACATCACATCATTAGGAGAATGATGTGATGCACAAGACCCATTTGTTAGCTTAGCATATGATCGTTTAGTTTATTGCTATTGCTTCCTTAATGTCAAATATATATTCCTTTGACTATGAGATCATGCAACTCCCGGATTCCGGAGGAATACCTTGTGTGCTACCAAATGTCACAACGTAACTAGGTGATCATAAAGATGCTCTACAGGTATTCCGAAGGTTTCTGTTGAGTTGGCATGGATTGAGATTAGGATTTGTCACTCAATGTATCGGAGACGTATCTCTGGGCCCGCTTGGTAATACACATCACAAGAAGCTTGCAAGCAAAATGGCTAAGGAGTTAGTTACGAGATGATGTATTATGGAATGAGTAAAGAGACTTGCCTTTAACGAGATTGAACTAGGTATGGAGATACCGATGATCGAATCTCAAGCAAGTAACATACCGACGGACAAAGGGAATTAAGTATGTTGTCACAACAGTTAGACCGATAAAGATATTCGTAGAATATGTATGAACCAATATGGGCATCCAGGTTCTGCTATTGGTTATTGATCGGAGAAATATCTCGGTCATGTCGTTCTCGAACCCATAGAGTCTACGCGCTTAACATTCGTTAATGATATAGTGTTATATGAGTTATATGATTTGGTGACCGAATGTTGTTTGGAGTCCCGGATGAGATCATAGACATAACGAGGAGCTCTGGGATGGTCCATACGAAAGATAGATATATAGTAAGATGATATTTGGACACCCGAAGAGTTCCGGAAGGTACCGGGTAGTCATCGGGTCACCGGAAGGGGTTCCGAGAAGCCCCGGGAAGTATATGAGCCTTGTGGGCCAAGTAAGGGGAGCACACTAGCCCACAAGGGGTTGGTGCGCCCCTCTATGGTGGTCGTCCCTAGGGGAGGGGAGGAAAGGGGGGAGTCAGCCGCCCCCTACTTTCCTCTCCTCCACTTTCCTTCTCCCTCATGGGGATTATGGCAAGGGGGGCGCATGCCAGGGCAGGAGCCCTAGGAGCCGACCGACCACCTTGTGGCGCGCCTGGATGCC
>LR738710.1:264521210-264651103 GCA_902687465.1 Secale cereale | reverse complement strand
CCACCTTCTTCCCGGTCATCCCCCACCTCCCTCCCACGTCCCTCCCGCTCCTTCCCCAACCTCCACCTCCCCCGCAAACCTTGCAACCTACCGCTCCCACTACCCACCCTATCCAACTACCTACATCGCCGCTACCGGACTGGACGCGCGCCGCCAGTTGCCCCCAGATCCTACCCCGCACCGCCGCATCGCCTTCCTTCACCGCAGCACAACCTCCCACCCTGCCGCCGCACCACCTTCAGCCCCTCACCCTGCCAACACCACCATGGCCCTCCACCGCCTCCACCGCCTCCAACCATTGTCGTTCCGCGCCGCTAGACCAAACCATTGCGACCCACTGCCCCTCTGCCCTCATCCCGTGTAGCCCGACGCTGGATCCGGTGAGATCCGGTCGGTGTGCCTCGGTCCCGTCCCGCCAAGATTGGCCCCTATCCTGTGCCCTGGGTAGGAGGTGCTCCAGCCACACCGGATCTGGCCACCACGCTCCCATCTCCACTAGTGACTGGACGCGACGAGATTCAGGGGAGGGAGCGACCGGGCCCCTAGTATGGCCACAACTTCCCCCGCCCTCCCAGCTTCCCTCCTCCGCCTGATGCACACCGCCAGTAGCACGCCTGCAGTCCTCCGGTGCGAGAACTTGCAGTCCAGCCACCCACCGGCCATGGACTTCGGCGAGGGAGGCAAGGCCATGGATGGGCAGGGCAGCGGCGCGGGGGCTGGCGGGGCAGGGCCAAAGTTGAGGAGGAGTAGGGCCGATGTGCAGTTCGGTTGCTCTCCAGGGTCATCTTCTCCTGCCCACCCGCATCGGACCCTCCTCACAGACGCAGTGCAGCCCCGTGCGGCACGCAGGCCAGTGCTCCACCACCTGCAGATCAGGGACACATGGATTCCATCTCTAGGCATCGCCTCCGCCGGACAGCAACAACACAACAACACCGGAGGTGAGCGCCCTCTTCTCTCTCCTTTCCTACTTCCTCACCTCTCCCTCACATCTCGCTTGTGCCCTGCAGGTGGCGCCATGGCCATCTCAACCTTGTCCCTGCGCCACTCCATGGATCCCGTTCGATCGCGACCTCCTCGACGACCAAGTATTGCAGCCCACTTTTTTCTTCACAGATCAATCCACTATGTTCTCTAATGTAGAAAAATGGAGGAGAAACCAATTCTAAAAAAATAAACACAAGACACGGTTTGCTCTCTCTTGGTGGACTCGCTCTCCTGCGTGTAGTTCATTCAGGGTTTGATTGATGTCCTGTATTGTGGGTTGTGGAGTTCGATTCGGGCTTTCGTAGTAAAGTTCATAAAAAAATTGTCTTTTTAGATTTGTAGTGCAGTGCATAGTATAGAAGAGTTTATTTCGTAAAAAATATTCACTTGGGTGTTCATCGGAGTGTGTGGCGATGTAACTGGCTATTGTCGGCTTGTGGTTTCCAGGCGCGGTGCTGATAATTTCCTTGTGCAGTTCGGTATGCGTATTTGTGTTTTGAGAGGCTCAATACTGCTGTTGTAGTGTGTGTGTCATGGAGATCTGTTGGGGCTCTCCTAGTACAGTTTATAAAAAAATCATTTGATTTGCAATACAATGCATAGTACACATGAGTTCACTTTGTAAAAAAGTTGCAGTACAATGCATAGTACAGAGGAGTTCATTTTGTAGAAAATTGTACAGAGGAGTTCACTTTTTACTATTTTGAAGGAATTTTTGTTTCAAATTTTTATGGACATAGCTTATAATTTGTTTAAAATGATGCAGTAAATTGAAAAAACCTTAGCGGTGCACTTTGTAAATTCATGTGGTTCACTTAGCTTCGTCCCTGTGGTCCACTCTCGATCATAAACAATAATAGAAAAAAGGGCAAAGAGAAATCATGTAGTTCTCTTGTCATGTGATGCAGTACGGTTTTCGTCTCAAAGAAGTGTGATTTTCTATCTAATATAATGCGGTTGAATTCATCGATTCATCTAGAGTGTTGCGGTTCAATTTCAGATGTGTTGCGGTTCACTTACCCCCAAGTGTGGAGTGCAAACAAAAATGTTAAGGAAATGCCAAAAAGAGTAATGTGGTACACTTTTGATATTGTTGCGGTTCACTTGCTGATGGGCCTCTAACCCCTCGTTGGTTACCCCAAGTGGAAGGTGTAAGATGCAGTGTTGTGGAAGTTTTTCCCTTAGCAAAGATGCCAAGGATCGAATCCCCAGAGACTCCTAGGTTCAACAAGTAGGTGTCAACTGCTAACGGCGCCAGATATTAGCAATCAACATGGACCTGCACACAGATACAAATAACTTTGCTCCCAACGAGTACAGAGAGGTTGTCAATCCCTCCGGCCTTGTAGTTCACAAAGGATTAAAAGCAAATGATAGTAGTGATAGATAATGTTTGCAATAGTAAGTAAAAGTGAAAAGTAAATAGCGGATGTGATCAATGATGGTAATATGGACCGGAGTCTCATGATGTTCACTAGTGATGTCTCTCTCCCAAAATACGATAAAACAGCTATGTGAGGTAAACGAATTACAGCTGGGCAATTGACAGGACCACGAACGCAAACCAATGCTGACTACATTGCAAGAAAGGTTGAGGTTCAAAGCATGGGCGGTACGCCAAAGTAAGTAGACCGAAATCCATCAATATCTACAACTAATCATCCACCTTGAGATATATATCCAGAACATCTCGCTGGTATTAAGTTGCGAGTCCCACCCATAGTGTAAACTCAATGCAACAGACAACTGCATTAAAAGAACTTTGCGTAAAGTAAACAATCCTTGCACCCGCGGGCACAAGCACCGTTGTTTTCCCCCTTGTGGCAACAACACATCCCCTAGACTCATGTTTCTGTCACTCAAGCTAGTCATCGAGGGGCATGAACCCACAATCGAGCATAACGTTCCCTCTTGGAGTCACTACCTACTACTTGGCCAAAGCAATAAATAACAACGGAGAACATGCAAGAATTACTTATGAACATAAATATAAAAGAGGTAGATCAAATATATTACTCAAGATCAATCTGAACATAATCTCATAATCCATCAGATCCCAGCAAATTCAACATAGCAACAGCATAAGGATTACATATGTGCCTCGATCATGTAGGGCAGCTCACGAGGACTAATTAGTGAAGCACAAGAACGGGAGGAGAACATCACATAGCTACTGGTCATGGACTCATGGTCCAAGGGAGACTACTCACAACTCATCCGGGAGGCGTCCATGGTGGTGGAGAGGCTCCCGATGATGATCCTCCCCTCCGGCAGGGTGCCGGGAAGAGTTCTCCTGGTGCTCCCGATCTTGGAAGCGGCGGTGGCGGCGGAACAGAGATGAGATCACGAAAAAGAGTTCCCCTCCCGAGGGTTTCGAAGGACGCTCTAAATATATGCCAAAGGGGGGCACCAGACGGGGTTCGGGGGGCCCAGGCGCCCCCCCGGCGCGGCCCAGGGGGGGCACGCCGCCAGGGCGCCTGGAGCCCTGGTGCCCCCCCCCCCGGCTGTACTTCGGGCGCAAGGAAGTTTCCGGAACGCTGATTTTTTATATAATTTTTCTGGATTTTTCCTGACAGTTCTCGTAACGTGAAAACCTGAAATACAAAAACAGCCGAAAACAGAAACTGGCACCGGGGTGCACTGGATTAGTAGGTTAGTCCAAATATGATCAAAAGTGTATGGATGTGTATGAATATCATAGCAATATCACCCAAAAGTGGCATGGAGCAAGCAGAAATTATAGATACGTTTTGGACGTATCAACATCCCCAAGCTTAATTCCTGCTCGTCCTCGAGTAGGTAAATGATAACAAGAATAATTTTTGTGGTGACGTGCTATTAACCATATAGGACTTTTTATAGTCATATGACAAAAGCTTACTGAGACAATGATTCTATAGTAATTAAGTTGCCTCATGAGAAAATCACAAATGACTGAAAGTTTTACAATATGAAACTGAAACATCAAAAAGATTTGCAATGAACATGGTGTGCAAATATGATAAAGTGATATCTAGCTTGCCCCCTTTAGTGAAGCAAAACATAAATGCAGGGGCACCTTCAAGGTTTAAGTGATGACTAGATACAATGATTTCAAAATAAACGATATCACAATCATGCAAAAGACAATGCTACTTTGGGACAATGCACATTACACTTAGAATGACAATCATGCTCTCAGTAGTTGGTGCTTCATGTGCTAGAGCTTTTTATTTTGAAAACATAGAAGCAATTTTGTCAACGGTAGTAGTACTTCATATGTGTCATGCATAAGACATCCTATAAGTTGCAAGCCTCATGCATCGAATACCAATAGTGCTCGCACCTTGTCCTAATTAGCTCGGATTTCCATGGGTTATCATTGCATTACATATGTTTCAACCAAGTGTCACAAAGGGGTACCTCTATGCCACCTGTACAAAGGTCCAAGGAGATAAATCGCATTTGATTTCTCGTTTTTGATAGATCTCAACTTGAGGACATCCATACCGGGACAACATAGAAAATAGATGATGGACTCCTCTTTAATGCATAAGCATATTCTCATAAGAGATTGAGGATTAATGTCCAAGCTAAAACTTCCACCATGATACATGGCTTTGGTTGGCGGCCCAATGTTCTTCTCTAACAATATGCATATTCATTCAACCCACGGCAAATCACCCTTACTTCAGACAAGACGAACATGCATAGCAACTCACATGATATTCAGCAAAAGTGTGACAGTTGATGGCGTCCCCAGAAACATGGTTACCGCTCAGCAAGCAACTTATAAGAAATAAGATACATAAGCAACATATTCTTTACCACAATAGTTTTTAAGCTACTTTCCCATGAGCTATGTATTGCAAAGTTAGTTCGCTTAGTACAGGTGGAGGTTAGCAAAAACTGGGAGCGACCAACTAAGAGAGCAATGACGGTCATAATCATGCAGAGCGACAAAGCAATATTGAATCAGGCATGGTAGTTATATCGCTACTCAAAAATAAAAGATCATCAAGGCTTGACAGACTTTCTTTACAGTCTTATACGCCAAGTCAATCAAAATAAATTCTCGAAGGAAGATATTACTAAACCATACCACATCATAGGCATACAAATCATGTTGGTACTCCAATAGCACATTAGGAACCCCCCAGCTATTTGAGACTAACCATAAGAAAACATGAACTAAGCACCATTATGCACGTAGCATCTTTATCATAGACATATTAACCAATGCAATAGAAGCAAACTCTATTAATAAGGTGAGCATGGTAATTAAAGAGAGTTCAAGCAACCAACTAAACAAAAGCTCTTTGAAAAGATAAGCATGAATACGAAGAGCAGAGCATGATAGTAGCTATTAAAAGACAAAGAACACACACAGCAAAGATAGACATGAAAATTCTATGTTATGTTCTAGGTAGAAGTGGAGCGTGTTTCTCTCCCACATAAAGAATGCTGAGTTCCGACTCGTTATGAAAAACTAAAAAGAAAACTAAAAACAAGACGCTCCAAGCATAGCACTTAACACATGAAGTGATAAAAATATAGCGGAACGAAAGACGAACTGATAATGTTGATGGAGAAGGGGATGCACGGGGGCATCCCCAAGCTTAGATGCTTGAGTCTCCTTGAATATTTCTTGGGGGTGCACGGGGGCATCCCCAAGCTTGAGCGCTTGACACTCCTGAATCTTTTTATCATCTTCCCTCGCACACTTGAAAACTCCCTTCATACATAACTCATCATAATCTGATTAGCGAGGTTAGTACCCTTAATAAAATAATTGCACCTTGCTGGAAATAAGGATATTCTTGAAGTTCTACTGTTTCTCAAGATTGCCAAAAGGTTTTTGCAAAGAAAAAGCAAGCTCTTGGTTTGCAAAATGAAGGAAAGGCAAAACAGTACAGAATCTGTGAAAAACAGAACAGCAGGTAGTAATTGATCTGTTCGGGGTACTTCTTCAACTCAAATCAAAAAACTCAGAACATACGCACGAAAGAAAATTATATAGAGAACGCTGTCGAAAAAATTCAGACCAAAAAGATGATCTGGTGATTTTATACGAATTTTTCTATCCAAGGACAGAATCTGTTTCCTGGACATCACCTCACAACTTTTGAACTTTCTAACAATCAGAGGCTATACTTGGCACAAATATGAAAAGCAAAGATACAATGATGATGCTACTGCAGTAAACAACATCAAGACACAACAAAAGCAAAATAAATTTATTCATTGGGCTGCCTCCCAAAAGCGCTTTCTTTTATGCCTTTAAGCTAGGCATAATGCATAGAGGTCAAGTTTTATCAAGAGTAAAAGAAGAGCTAGCCCGTACAATGGACTCAAAAGGTAACTTGATCTTCTTACGAGGGAAGTGTTCCATCCCTTTCTTGAGAGGAAACTGAAATTTTATATTACCCTCTTTCATGTCAATGATAGCACCAACGGTGCGTAAAAATAGACGTCCCAAAATAATTGGACAAGAAGGATCACATTCAATATCCATAATAGTGAAATCAACGGGCACATAATTATCATTGACAACGATAAGAACATCGTCGATCCTCCCCAAAGGTTTCTTTATGGAAGAATCAACGAGACGAACACCAAAAGAACAAGAATCAAAAGGTTTCAATTTAAGCATATCATATATTCTTTTGGGCATAACAGAGGTACTAGCACCAACATCACATAATGCATAACAAGAGAAGTCATTCAATTTAATTTTTATCATAGGATCCCAACCATCTTCTAGCTTTCTAGGTATGGAGGCTTCTACTCTAAGTTTCTCCTCTCTAGCTTTGATGAGAGCATTAGTGATATGCTCTGTGAAGGCAAGGTTAAGCGTGCTAGTGCGGGGATCTCTAGACATCTTGTGAAGGAAATCAATAACTTCGGTAAGAGTGCAATTATCAAAATCAAGGTCACGAGCATCAAGTAAAGTGGTAGTGGTGTCCTTAAGGTTCACTTGTTTGGTAGTTTCTATAGTCATAGCATCACCATTAATAGATCCAATGGGACCAGGAGTACATTGGGTGCTAAGAGTTTGAACATCCTCAACAACTTGGATAGTAGCAACAGTGTGGTTGGTAGGACGGCTCTTAATTCTATCCTATTCCTCCCTTTCTCTAGCCCATCTCTCTTTAAGTTTAGCCATCATCCTAATGTTTTCATTAATTTGCACTTGAATAGCATTTATAGGAGTGACTTCCCTCTCCTCAAGAGGAGAAGTTTTAATTTTTAGCAATTTTACCTCATTGGCTAAATGGTCTACCTTAAAAGAAAGATCATCTAGTTTATGTAGTTTTTCTTCTACACTTTTATTAAAGGCTTTTTGGGTAGTGATGAAATCTTTAAGCATAATCTCTAGTTCAGTATTGGAGTTCTTGGTACTAGGATAAACATTGTTGTTCCCATAAGAATTAGAGGGGAACGGTCTAGGATTGCTACCAAAATTACTCCTATAAACATTGTTGTTAAAATTGTTTCTAGAGATAAAGTTCACATCTACTTGTTCTTGAGCAATCAAAGAATTTAAAGGAACATCACGAGGATCAACAGTAGATTGCTTCGAAAGTAGAGACATGATCAAGTCAACTTTTTCATTAAGGGAGGAAATCTCCTCGACAAAGTTTACCTTCCTACCAGTTGGAGCGCGTTCGGTGTGCCATTGGGAATAGTTGGTCATCATCTCATCGAGAAGCTTCGTGGCAGCACCAAGTGTAGTTGACATAAAGGTTCCTCCTGCGTCCGAATCTAACAAGTTCCGCGAGGTAAAGTTCAAGCCTGCATAAAAAGTTTGGATAACCATCCAAGTAGTCAAACCGTGAGTAGGGCAGTTCTTGATAAGAGATTTCATACGTTCCCAAGCTTGGGCAACATGTTCATTATCCAATTGTTTAAAATTCATTATGTTACTTCTAAGTTGTATAATTTTAGCGGGTGGATAGTATTTTCCAATAAAAGCATCTTTGCACTTGTCCCATGAATCTATGCTATTTCTAGGCAAAGACTGAAACCAAATTTTAGCTCCTCCTCTCAAGGAGAAAGGAAAAAGCTTAAGCTTAACAATATTACCATCTATTTCTTGGTACTTTTGCATATCACAAAGTTCAGCAAAGTTGTTCAAGTGTAAAGCAGCATCATCTCCAGCACCGGAGAATTGATCTTTCATGACTAAGTTCAGTAAAGCAAGTTTAATTTCATATGAAGGTGCTGAAGTGGCAGGTGTAGTGATAGGTGTGCTGATAAAGTCATCGTTGTTGTGACTAGTGAAGTCACTCAACTTGGTGTTCTCGGTGGAACCCATAGTAGCAAGCAAGATAACTATTTTTGTGATTTTCGATAAAAGGTACTAAAGCAAAAACTGAAAGGTAAACTAACAAGACTAAAAAGCAAAGGTAAAAGATAGCATGCAACTCCCCTATCCTGAAGAGTGGAGTCCCCGGCAACGGCGCCAGAAAAACTCCTTGATGGGCCTCTAACCCCTCGTTGGTTACCCCAAGTGGAAGGTGTAAGATGCAGTGTTGTGGAAGTTTGTCCCTTAGCAAAGATGCCAAGGATCAAATCCCCAGAGACTCCTAGGTTCAACAAGTAGGTGTCAACTGCTAACGGCGCCAGATATTAGCAATCAACGTGGACCTGCACACAGATACAAATAACTTTGCTCCCAACGAGTACAGAGAGGTTGTCAATCCCTCTGGCCTTGTAGTTCACAAAGGATTAAAAGCAAATGATAGTAGTGATAGATAATGTTTGCAATAGTAAGTAAAAGTGAAAAGTAAATAGCGTATGTGATCAATGATGGTAATATGGACCGGAGTCTCATGATGTTCACTAGTGATGTCTCTCTCCCAAAAGACGATAAAACAGCTATGTGAGGTAAACGAATTACAGTTGGGCAATTGACAGGACCACGAACGCAAACCAATGCTGACTACATTGCAAGAAAGGTTGAGGTTCAAAGCATGGGCGGTACGCCAAAGTAAGTAGACCGAAATCCATCAATATCTACTACTAATCATCCACCTTGAGATATCTATCCAGAACATCTCGCAGGTATTAAGTTGCGAGTCCCACCCATAGTGTAAACTCAATGCAACAGACAACTGCATTAAAAAAACTTTGCGTAAAGTAAACAATCCTTGCACCCGCGGGCACAAGCACCGTTGTTTTCCCCCTTGTGGCAACAGCACATCCCCTAGACTCATGTTTCTGTCACTCAAGCTAGTCATCGAGGGGCATGAACCCACAATCGAGCATAACGTTCCCTCTTGGAGTCACTACCTACTACTTGGCCAAAGCAATAAATAACAACGGAGAACATGCAAGAATTACTTATGAACATAAATATAAAAGAGGTAGATCAAATATATTACTCAAGATCAATCTGAACATAATCTCATAATCCATCGGATCCCAGCAAACTCAACATAGCAACAGCATAAGGATTACATATGTGCCTCGATCATGTAGGGCAGCTCACGAGGACTAATTAGTGAAGCACAAGAACGGGAGGAGAACATCACATAGCTACTGGTCATGGACTCATGGTCCAAGGGAGACTACTCACAACTCATCCGGGAGGCGTCCATGGTGGTGGAGAGGCTCCCGATGATGATCCTCCCCTCCGGCAAGGTGCCGGGAAGAGTTCTCCTGGTGCTCCCGATCTTGGAAGCGGCGGCGGCGGCGGAACAGAGATGAGATCGCGAAAAAAAGTTCCCCTCCCGAGGGTTTTGAAGGACGCTCTAAATATATGCCAAAGGGGGGCACCAGACGGGGCTCGGGGGGCCCAGGCGCCCCCCCGGCGCGGCCCAGGGGGGGCGCGCCGCCATGGCGCCTGGAGCCCTGGTGCCCCCCCCGGCTGTACTTCGGGCGCAAGGAAGTTTCCGGAACGCTGATTTTTTATATAATTTTTCTGGATTTTTCCTGACAGTTCTCGTAACGTGAAAACCTGAAATACAAAAACAGCCAAAAACAGAAACTGGCACCGGGGTGCACTGGATTAGTAGGTTAGTCCAAATATGATCAAAAGTGTATGGAAGTGTATGAATATCATAGCAATATCACCCAAAAGTGGCATGGAGCAAGCAGAAATTATAGATACGTTTTGGACGTATCACTTGCCCTCGTCTCCGCGGTCCACTCTCGTTCATAATTTTTTTGAAGAAAAGACAACAAAAAACTTGTTCGAGAAAATTTACGTCGGACAAAAAGTTAATCAAGAAGTTCACTTGATTGTCTGATGCAGTGCGATTTTCTACGGAAGCAATGCGGTTTTCTGTCGGATGAACTTCACTCGTCGATTTCGGTGTCGCGAAAAACAGAGTGTCCGCGTTTCGATATTTCTAAAGTTACTCTTAAATCGTAAGGAAATAGAGATAGCGTTCTACATGAAAAAGTTGCGTCTCGACGATATCTTTCCAAAGGTGTATCGTTTGGATCATTTTGACGAGCGGTTTGAATTTTTTTTACAAAAAATGGCCGCTGCCACTCGTCGTCCGCCGCACGATTTTCAAAATTAAATTAAAACCGTAAGAAATTACAAAATTATTTCAACATACGAAAGTTGCGCCTCGTCCATAGCTTTTCAACGGTATATTACATGCCTCATTTCGGCAAACGGTTAAAAAAACTGGAGCGAAAATAGTACCGAAAATTTGAATTAAAAAAAAAACAGAATTCCGGGATTTAGTAAATTAGAAACTACTCTTAAACCGTAACGAATTAGAGAAAATAATAGATATAAAAAAGATGCACCTTGACGATATCTTTCAAATGGTGTATCAGTTGCTTCATTCTGACGAGCGGTTTAGAAAAACGCGAAAAACGCTCGCTGCCACTCGTCGTGCACCGCACCGTTTTCGAAACTGCTCTTAAACCGTGAGTAATCTCGAAAAGTGTTCAACATGGCAAAGTTGCGTCTAATCCATAGCTTTTCAACGATATATTACACGCCTCGTTCCAATAAAGGGTTTAAAAACTGAAGCAAAAAGGGTACCGAGAAAACACCCGCGTCCAGATTTTTGCGACGCAAGTTCACTCGCTTGAGTACTGCAGCGCACTTGGTTCAAACGATGACGTGCACTTGCATTGAGCGTGCAGTGCGGAAGTGTTATCAGAATAGTTATTCTGCTAATATTAGCGGAATAGACCGGCTGTATATATGACATCACTATTCTGATTCTGGGATCAGAATAGTTATTTGGATCACAGCAGCCCTATAAGGAGCCGACACACAACCTCCCGAACTCACGAACATGTTTGAGAAAAACAAAAAAATGCACTTCCCGACCTTATCCACACGCCCCTCAACACCACCCCTGGCTCCCTCCCAGGCCCGCCGCCGCTACCACCTTCCTTCCCGGCAGCAAGCGCCGCCGCCCCACCTCCCTCCGGCGGCAGAAGCGCAGCTGCCACTCACCTCCCTCCACGGCACGCACCGCCGCCCCCATCTTCCTCCCCGTCAGATGCGCCACCGCCCCCAGCTCCCTCCATGGCGGACGCGCCGCCACCCCCACCTCCCTCCCCGACGGACGAGCTGCCGCCCCAACCTTCCCCCCTTCGGCAGAACGCGCCGCCGCCCCCACAGTACACACACCACCGTCCCAACCATCTTCCCACGCGCCACCGGATCCCGCTGCCGCACTTCCGCCATGGCCGCGCTCGACTCTAAGCCCCAACCACCACCACCACGTGTAGTCATGAGCCGCCTTCCACCATAGTGTGCAACTTGCTGTCGACGCAGGTGCGGTCAACCCAGCACCCCTTCTATCTGGTGAGCCTCCTCCCTCCCTCCGCATTCCTCTTCTCCCTCTCTACCTCCGGCGAGCACCCCTAGACCCTCCTGCTTGTCGCAGCCCCTTGCCCATTGGCTCCTCGTGTGTAGTGCCCTTGCTCGCCCTGGTCCTGCTTTCCGCCATAACCTTCCTCCACCTGCCGTCATGGCCTTCTCAATCCCCGACATCAAGAAGAGAGACGCGGCATAGGAGCTTGACAGGGAGTCTGGGTGGAGTGCGAAGGAGTGGAGCCACGCGCGCGGGTCTCGTCTGATCTTCTAGATTGCAGGACTTTGGTTGGACGCCACCCACTAGCCACGAACATCTCGTTCCCTGCAGAAGATGATTTTGCATTTCTTCTCGTGTTTCTGCAGTTTTGTTAACTGAACTTAATCGTCCCAATTGATTGAACTTCATGTCCCAGTGTGAGAGCACACTCAGCCGACCACACTCTGACTCCCCTACCCACAGGCTAGGAGAAGTTAATGTATTACTACTCGTGGGGAAGTTCGTTTTGTATAAAATTTTAGAAATTCACGAGAGTTTGATGCTTATGTGTTTGAGGCTGAAGCTTTTTTTCATTTGCATCTCTTTTGCAAGATGAAACTTTTTCATTTGAAGTCAGCCAGAAAAATTGTGGATGTGATGTGTGTGTGCGCGCGCATGGATATGATGGTTGGTTTTTGAAATTCATTCTGCACATAAAATGATCATTGGAGACATTAACATATTTGTCTTGTTATTTCTCACTACGTTCATTTTTTAGGTGTTGGAAAATGTGCAGCAGAAGTTCAAGTTAAACTAATAGGGTGATTTCGGCGTATATATAAGAATAAAAAATTTCATAGAAAAAGATTAAGAAATATAACCAGGAAGTCCAAATTAAAAAGATGCAGAAATTCGATGATTATAGAAAACCCAGATTTTCCTCGTTATTAAAGAATGGAACCAAGAAGTTCAAAAATAAAATAACAAGAAGTCCAACTTTTTAAAAATAGAGCGCTTCAAAATATCATAGAAATAAAATTAAGAAATAAAACCAGGAAGTCCAAATTAAAAAGATGCAGAAGTTCGATGATTATAGAAAACTCAGATTTTCCTCGTTATTAAAGAATGGAAACAAGAAGTTCAGATATAAAATAATGTCTAAAAAAGTTGTTGCTAGAAGTTCAAGTGCTCTGTCCGAGGAAGTTCAAAGATTCTTGTGAGAGAGGTTGAACAAAAATACGTGACAGAAGTTCAAGATGAAACAGCGGGAAGTTCAACTACTACACGAAATGCATTTCACATACGAATATAAGAATAGATAACAAAAAGCCTAAAAGTTTTGTTGCAAGAAGTTCACATGCTTCACCCTGTGAAGCTCAAGATCTCTAGTGTGAGACGTCCGACCTTCAATTACATGTAAAAAACATGCAAAAACGACATTGTGTTTGCCATTTTTAAAACAGCTCTCAAATGACAACGAATTTGTATTGTCTATCTACATGTAAAGTTGCTCCTATTCATAAGCTTTCCAATGGTATATTATATGCTACATTCCAATCAAATGGTTTAAAAGTTTTATCTATAACGTTAAAAGCACATTTTTACGCATTCAAAAAAATATGTTGAACCGTCGCGAATATGAAAAAATGATCAACATGAAAAAATTGCGTGTTTTCAACAGCATTCCATCGGTATATGATTTGCTCAATTCTGGTAAGTGGTTTGGGAGTTACGAGCAAAAAACAGCACGCCAAAAACAGAGAGAAGTTCAACATGAAAAGACCAGGAAGTTCAACTACTACACTGAAGGAATTTTAGATTAAAAACTTTTAAAACCGTCGCGAGTATGGAAAAATGATCAACATGGGAAAGTTGCGTGTTTACATCAGCTTTCGATCGGTATATCATTTGCTCAATTCCGGTGAGTGGATGGAGAGATACGAGCAGTGGATCGAGATCTATGAGCAAAAAACACGTGAAAAATATAGTGAAGTCCAAGTACACGTGCCCAGAAGTTCAGGTTCTTCACGCGGTGCATTTTCGACGAATCTGTTTCGCGATAAACGGATAAATTATGATCCCGCCGTTTTCGAAATTACTTGAAAACAACTGGAAATCAGAGAAAACCGGTAACATGAAAAAGTTTCGCATTTTTTGTAGCTTTTCAACAGTATATTATTTGCCTCATTCCGATAAAGTTTGTAGAAAATACATCGAAAATACGTTTTTTGCCATTTTCGTAACTAACTTAAAACCGTAAAGAATTGGGAGAAACAATACATACCAAAAAGTTTCGCATTTGTTCAAGCTTTCCAACGCCATATCATTTGCTGCATTCGGACGCACGGTAAAAAAATTAGCTCGAAAATACAAACTCGGTGGTACTTGTACCATTTTATAAATTACTCTTAAACCGTTCCAAATTAGGAAAACTTTCAACATGAAATAGAAGCGCATTTTCATAAGCTTTCCAACGCCATATCATATGCCTCAATTGGATTAGCCGTTTAGAAATGACATCGAAAATACAAACTTGGTTGTTCGGTTTGTGAAATTTTGCGTTTTTCCAAATAACGTTTTAACAATAGGGAATTAGAGAAAACTTTCAACATGTGGAAGGAGCGGTTTTGCAGCAGCTTTCCAACGACATATTATATGTCGCATTCCGGTAAACGTTTTACAAATGAGATCGAAAATACGATTCACGTTTTTTGTGTGAAGAAAAAACGGTTTTCAAAACTGCTATTATTCCCCTTACATTTTGACAATAATTTAAGTTGGGTCATGATACTGGTGTCCATAACCGGCCAAAGGTATACCGCAAGCCCCGTTTGGGCAATGTTGGCGGAAGTTCATCCTAGCACATGGGGAAGTTCAGGTTGAACAATTCAGGCAGTAAAATTGCAAAAAACACGAGTTCATCACGACCCGAGAGCAAAATTCGCCTATGAGAAAGATTCCTATTTAAAATGGTCATTTAGTTGCTAGAAACCGTTTGAAGATTACACTTACATCACATAGAACACGACTAACCAGAAAAATTCGCGGGGAGAGACACAGTTGCGAAGATAGCCCGAAGGTCGGGTTCCTACAAAGGGAAGTTCAGGCGTGTAACTCGGGAAGTTAATGTTGTGATCAGAATAATATTCTGATCCCGTGATTAGAATAGTTATGTATATATATGCGGTGGCGCTATTCTATGCGGGCGCGTATATTTTCTTAGCGTGCGCTCCGGCCGATGCTAATTAGGCGGGTGCATCGTGTGGAGAACCTGCTCCTCACCGCCAATTTAGTTGAGTGTAACGGTCTTTGCAAAATAAAGTAACAACAACAACAACAAAGCCATTAGTCCTAAACAAGTTGGGGTAGGCTAGAGGTGAAACCCATAAGATCTCGTGACCAACTCATGGCCCCGGCACATGGATAACAAGCTTCCACGCACCCCTGTCCATAGCTAGTTCTCTGGTGATACTCCAATCCTTCAGGTCTCTCTTGACGGAATCCTCCCATGTCAAATTCGGTCTACCCCGACCTCTCTTGACATTCTCCGCACGTTTTAGCCGTCCGCTATGCACTGGAGCTTCTGGAGGCCTGCGCTGAATATGCCCAAACCATCTCAGACGATGTTGGACAAGCTTCTCTTCAATTAGTGCTACCCCAACTCTAACCCGTATATCATCATTCCGGACTCGATCCTTCCTCGTGTGGCCACACATCCATCTCAACATACGCATCTCCACCACACCTAACTGTTGAACATGTTGCCTTTTAGTCGGCCAACACTCAGCGCCATACAGCATGGCGGGTCGAACCACCGACATGTAGAACTTGCCTTTTAGCTTTTGTGGCACTCTTTTGTCACGGAGAATGCCAAAAGCTTGGCGCCACTTCATCCATTCGGCTTTGATTCGATGGTTCACATCTTCATCAATACCCCCTCCTCCTGCAGCATTGACCCCAAATATCAAAAGGTGTTCTTCTGAGGCAGCACCTGCCCATCAAGGCTAACCTGCTCCTCCTCACACCTAGTAGTACTGAAACCGCACATCATGTACTCAGTTTTGTCTCCATAACTATAACTTCCTATTTACCCCCGTCCGACTATCGTCAACTAGCACCACATCGTCCGCAAAGAGCATACGCCATGGGATATCTCCTTGTATATCCCTTGTGACCCCATCCATCACCAAGGCAAAAAGATAAGGGCTCAAAGCTGACCCCTGATGCAGTCCTATCTTAATCGGGAAGTCATCAGCGTCGACATCACTTGTTCGAACACTTGTCACAACATTATCGTACATGTCTTGATGAGGGTATTGTACTTTGCTGGGACTTTGTGTTTCTCCAAGGCCCACCACATGAAATTCCACGGTATCTTATCACAGGCCTTCTCCAAGTCAATGAGCACCATATGCAAGTCCTTCTTTTGCTCCCTGTATCTCTCCATAAGTTGTCGAACCAAGAAAATGGCTTCCATCGTCGACCTCCCAGACATGAGACCAAACTGATTTTTGGTCACGTTTGTCATTCTTCTTAAGCGGTGCTCAATGACTCTCTCCCATAGCTTCATTGTATGGCTCATTAGCTTAATTCCACGGTAATTAGTACAACTCTGAACACCCCCCTTGTTCTTGAAGGTTGGTACTAATGTACTCCGTCTCCATTCTTCTCGCATCTTGTTTGCCCAAAAAATGAGGTTGAAAAGCTTGGTTAGCCATACTATCGCTATGTCCCCGAGGCTTTTCCACACCTCAATGGGGATACAATCAGGGCCCATCGCCTTGCCTCCTTTCATCCTTTTTAAAGCCTCCATGACCCCAGACTCCTGAATTCGCTGCACAAAATGCACGCCGGTCTCATCAAAGGAGTCGTCCAGTTCAATGGTAGAACTCTCATTCTCCCCACTGAACAACTTGTCGAAGTACTCCCGCCACCTTTGCTTAATCTCCTCATCCTTCACGAGGAGTTGGTCTGCTCCATCCTTGATGCATTTGACTTGGCCATTTTATAGATGTCCCTTTCACCTTCCTTCGAGCCTAACCGTTGGTAGAGGCCCTCATACGCCCTACCCCTTGCTTCATTGACAGCTCGCTTTGCAGCCTTCTTCGCCATATTGTACTTCTCTATGTTGTCTGCACTCCAATCCAAGTACAAGGTCTGAAGCACTCTTTCTTATCTTTAATCGCCTTCTGGACATCATCATTCCCTCACCAGGTATCCTTATCTTTGCTTCTCCTTCCCCTGGACACTCCAAACTCCTCCGAGGCCACCTTACGAATGCAAGTCGCCATCTTCATCCACACATGATCCGCATCCCCTCCTTCCTCCCAAGGGCCCTCCTTAATGACCCTCTCCCTGAACGCCTGAGCTACCTCCCCCTTGAGCTTACACCACCTCATTCTAGCGACTTTGGCACGCCTATCCCGCTGGACACAAATCCGAAAGCGGAAGTTAGCAACCACCAGCTTATGTTCAGGTACAACACTCTCTCCAGGTATCACCTTATGATGACCCACAAGTGTAGGGGATCTATCATAGTCCTTTCGATAAGTAAGAGTGTCGAACCCAACGAGGAGCGGAAGGAAATGATAGGTAGTTTTCAGTAAGGTATTTTCTCCAAAGCACTGAAAATTATCGGTAACAGATAGTTTTGTGATGAGGTAGTTGGTAACAAGTAACTAATAGTAAAAGTAAATAAGGTGCAGCAAGATGGACCAATCCTTTTTGTAACAAAGGACAGGCCTGGACAAACTCTTATATGAAGGAAAGCGCTCCCGAGGACACATGGGAATTATCGTCAAGCTAGTTTTCATCATGTTCATGTGATTCACGTTCGTTACTTTGATAATTTGGTATGTGGGTGGACCGGTGCTTGGGTGCTGCCCTTACTTGGACAAGCATCCCACTTATGATTAACCTCTATTGCAAGCATCCACAAATACAAAAGAAGTATTAAGGTAAACCTAACCATAGCATGAAACATATGGATCCAAATCAGCCCCTTACGAAGCTACGCATAAACTAGGGTTTAAGCTTCTGTCAACCCATCATCTACTTATTACTTCCCAATGCCTTCCTCCAGGCCCAAACAATGGTGAAGTGTCATGTAGTCGACGTTCACATGACACCACTAGAGGAAAGACAACATACATCTCATCAAAATATCGAACGAATACCAAATACACATGACTACTTATAGCAAGACTTCTCCCATGTCCTCAGGTACAAACGTAACTAATCACAAAGCATATTCATGTTCATAATCAGAGGGGTATTAATATGCATAATGGATCTGAACATATGATCTTCCACCTAGTAAACCAACTAGCATCAACTACAAGGAGTAAACAACACTGCTAGCAACCTACAGGTACCAATCTGAGGTTTTGGTACAAAGATTAGATACAAGAGATGAACTAGAGTTTGAGAGGAGATGGTGCTGGTGAAGATATTGATGAAGACAACCCTCCCCAAGATGGGAGAGTTGTTGGTGATGACAGCGGTGACGATTTCCCCCTCCCGGAGGGAAGTATCCCCAGCAGAACAGCTCCACCGGAGCCCTAGATTGGTTCCGCCAAGGTTCCGCCTCGAGACGGCGGCACTTTGTCCCGAAAGCCTCCTTATTATTTTTTCCAGGTCAAAACACCTCATATAGGAGAAGATGGCCATGGGGGGGGGGGTCATCAGGTGGCCCACGGGGCAAGGGGCGCCCAGGGGGGTGCCCCCACCCTCGTGGACAGTGGGTGGCCCCCTCTCGTATCTCTTTCGCCAGATTTTTTTATATTTTCTGAAACGGAGTTTCGTGGAGTTTCGAAGCTTTTTGAGTTCTGCAGAATAGGTCTCCAATGTTTGCTCCTTTTTCAGCCCAAAATTCCAGCTGCCGGCATTCTCCCTCTTCATGTGAACCTTGTAAAATAAGGGGGAAAGGGCATACGTATTGTGACATAATGTGTACTAACAGCCCATAGTGCAATAAATATCAACATAAAAGCATGATGCAAAATGGACGTATCAACTCCCCCAAACTTAGACCTCGCTTGCCCTCAAGCGAAAGCCGATATCGAAAAATATGTCCACATGTTTAGAGATAGAGGTGTCGATAAAAATAAAATACGGACTTGAAGGCATCATGATCAATCTTGTAACAGCAACACATATATATTGTCATATGACTCTTATGCTAAAGTAACAATCTATTCACAATGTCAAGTATGAATCAGAAACTTCATTGAAAACTAACAAACTATGATCTCGGTCATTGAAGCAATTGCAATTTATCGTAACATCGGAAAGAGTCAAAATAAGAGCTTTTCAGCAAGTCCACATACTCAACTATCATTTAATCTTTCACAATTGCTCACACTCACGCAATACTTATGGGTATGGAGTTTTAATTGGACACAGAGAAAGATAGGGGCTTATAATTTTGCCTCATCATGATAACTTACATCCAAGTGGGTATATATGTTAGGATCTTTCCAACACAATGTGCTTGCCAAAGGATAAAATGTAAAAAGGAAAGGTGAAGATCACCATGACTCTTATAAGGTAAGAACAATAGATAGGCCCTTCGTAGAGGGAAGCAGAGGTTGTCATGTGTTTTATGGTTGGATGTACAAAATCTTAGCGCAAAAGAACGTCACTTTATATTGCCACTTGTGATATGGACCTTTATTATGCAGTCCGTCGCTTTTATTGCTTCCATATCACAAGATCGTACAAAGTTTATTTTCTCCACACTAATAGAACATACATATTCTAGAGAGTTGCAACGATGACAACTTACTTGAAGGATCTTACTCAATCCATAGGTAGGTATGGTGGACTCTCATGGCAAAACTAGGTTTAGGGATGTATGGAAGCACAAGTAGTATCTCTACTTGGTGCAAGAAGTTTTGGATAGCATGAGGGGGAAAGGCAAGCTCAACATGTTGGATGATCCATGACAATATACTTTATTTCGTATATAAGAAGACATAACCCATTATGTTGTCTTCCTTGTCCAGCATCAACTCTTTAGCATGTCATATTTTAATGAGTGCCCACAATCATAAAAGATGTCCAAGATATTATATTTATATGTGAAAACCTCTCTTTCCTTATTACTTCCTATTAATTGCAACGATGACCAAAACTTTGTTTGTCAACTCTCAACAATTTTTATTCATCATACTCTTTATATGTGAAGTCATTACCTTCCATAAGATCAATATGATCTCTTTGATACTTTTTATATTTTCTTTTATTCTCTCATGATCATAGCGAGATAATCAAGCCCTTGACTCAAAACTAATCTTTATTATATATATAGCTCACAGACTCGATTACAAAGATAAGGATCATAAAGCAAGGCTCACGACTAGATCATACCAAAACTTTATTCTACTAAATCAAGATATTACCAAAAGGATCGAACTAAGAAAAACTGTAAAGATAGGAGTGTGATGGTGATACGATACCGGGGCACCTCCCCCAAGCTTGGCATTTGCTAAGGGGAGTGCCCATACCCATGTGATTATGTCTCTTTCTTCGGAGGTGGTGAGGATGGAGTTGGAAGCAGTGATGACGGATCATCATACATCGAGCGTAGGAGATCCTCCAACTTGCGGATAATACCCTTGAGCGCGGTGATATGCTCCTTCAGCAAAATATTTTCACTTGTGAGATACTTGTTTTGTATTTGAGCTAATTCAATCATCTTGAAAGCTTCAATCTTAGTTGAAGTAAAAAGGTTTGGAAGGGGTTGAAGGATTTCTTCTTCTTCTACTGTTGGAGCCTGATCTTCCATAGCATTCTTGATCCTATTCTCCTTGTTGATCTTCTCGGGTTCTTCCCTCTTCAGCTCTATCTTCATTAGCCAAGCATCGTTGCCCTCATGGTTGGAGGAGGAGGACAACATGATGCCTGGCCTCATCAACTCTGGCAGAAAATAGCTCGAAACAAAAACAGAGGATTTTTGCGTGCTGCGGTGGTCAAAACCTTCGGGAGATTATATAATGAATTTTTACCGACAAAAAGAAGTAACATGCAAGAAAACAGAGTCCGGGAGGCACACGAGGTGCCCACGAGGTGCCCACGAGGTAGGGGGCGGGCCTAGGGGGTAGGGCGCGCCTTCCACTCTCGTGGATGCCCCGTGTCCTTTCCGGACTGCCTATTATATTTATTTATTTCTAAATATTCCAAAACGGAGAAAAATTGCCATTGGAACTGTTTTGGAGTCGGTTTACTTACCGTACCATATACCTCTTCCTTTTCGGAGTCTAAATCGTTCTGGAAAATGTCCCTTATGTATTCCTCCGGGGTTACGATTTCAATAACATTGGTTTCAACATTTATAGGATTACGTGATATATAATGTTTGATTCTTTGACCGTTCACCACCTTCGGATTTGTGCCTTCGAAGTTGTTGATTTTTATGGCACCGGAACGATAGACCTCCTTGATAATGTAAGTACCTTCCCATTTAGAGAGAAGTTTTCCTGCAAAAAATCTTAAACAAGAGTTGTATAGCAAGACGTAATCACCTACGTTAAACTCGCGCTTTTGTATCCTTTTTTCATGCCATCTTTTAACCTTTTCTTTAAACAGTTTGGCATTCTCGTAAGCCTGGGTTCTCCATTCGTCAAGTGAGCTGATGTCAAATAACCTCTTCTCACCGGCAAGTTTGAAATCATAATTGAGCTCTTTAATACCCCAATATGCCTTATGTTCTAGTTCAAGAGGTAAGAGGCATGCTTTTCCATAGACCATTTTATAAGGAGACATACCCATAGGATTTTTGTATGCAGTTCTATAGGCCCATAATGTTGGGGAAAGTAGTATTTCAAAAATTTCCTACGATCACGCAAGATATATCTAGGAGAACCATAGCAACGAGATGGGAGATTGAGTCTACGTACTCTCGTAGACCGAAAGCGGAAGCGTCTAGTGACGCGATTGATGTAGTCGAATGTGTTCGTGATCCAACCGATCCAAGCACCGAACATACGGCACCTCCGCGTTCAGCACACGTTCAGCTCGATGACGTCCCACGAGCTCTTGATCCAGTTGAGCATCATGGGAGAGTTTCGTTAGCACGACGGCGTGGTGACGGTGATGATGAAGCTATCGACGCAGGGCTTTGCCTAAGCACTGCAATGATATGACCGAGGTGTGTATCTGTGGAGGGGGCACCGCACACGGCTAAAATCAACTTGTGTATCCATGGGGTGCCCCCTGGCCACGTATATAAAGGATGGAGGGAGGAGGAAGCCGGCCTTCATAGGGCGCGCCAAAGTGTGGAGTCCTACTAGGACTCCCTAGTCCTAGTAGGATTCCTCCACCCACATGGAATAGGAAAAGGGGAAGGGCGAAGGAGAAGGAAGGAACCGGGCGCCCCCTTTCCCTTGTCCAATTCGGACCAGTCCATGGGGAAGGGGCGCGACCACCCTTGAGGCCTTTCTCTCCTTTCCCGTATGGCCCATTAAGGCACAATACGAATTCCCATAACTCTCCGGTACTCCAAAAAATACCCGAATCACTCCGAACCTTTCCGATGTCCTAATATAGCCTTCCAATATATTGATCTTTACGTCTCGACCATTTCGAGACTGTTCGTCATGTCCGTGATCTCATCCGGGAATCCGAACAAACGTCGGTCATAAAATCACAAGTCATAATACAAATTGTCATCGAACGTTAAGCGTGCGGACCCCACGTGTTCAAGAACTATGTAGACATGACCGAGACACATCTCCGGTCAATAACCAACAGCGGAACCTGGATGCTCATATTGGCTCCTACATATTCTACGTAGATCTTTATCGGTCAAACCGCATAACAACATACGTTGTTCCCTTTGTCATCGGTATGTTACTTGCCCGAGATTCGATCGTCGGTATCACCATACCTAGTTCAATCTCGTTACCAGCAAGTCTCTTTACTCATTCTGTAATACATCATCTCATGACTAACTCATTAGTCATTTGCTTGCAAGGCTTGTTATGATGTGTATTACCGAGAGGGCCCAGAGATACCTCTCCGACACTCGGAGTGGCAAATCCTATTCTCGATCTATGCCAACACCACAAACACCTTCGGAGACACCTGTAGAGCATCTTTATAATCACCCAGTTACGTTGTGACATTTGATATCACACAAGGTGTTCCTTCGGTATTCGGGAGTTGCATAATCTCATAGTCATAGGAACATGTATAAGTCATGAAGAAAGCAATATCAATAAAACTAAATGATCATAATGCTAAGATAATGGATGGGTCTTGTCCATCACATCATTCTCCTAATGATGTGATCACGTTCATCAAATGACAACACATGTCTATGGTTAGGAAACATAACCATCTTTGATCAACGAGCTAGTCTGGTAGAGGCATACTAGGGACACTCTGTTTTGTCTATGTATTCACACATGTACTAAGTTTTCGGTTAATAAAACTCTAGCATGAATAATAAACATTTATCATGATATAAGGAAATATAAATAACAACTTTATTATTGCCTCTAGAGCATATTTCCTTCACATAATGCATCATCAAGTTTCTTAGACCAATTCTTTCTAGATATATTAACAGTCTTTTGCAAAATTAATTTCAGTTCTCTGTTACTTAGTTCTACTTGACCACTAGACTCTGGGTGGTATGGGGATGCAATTCTATGGTTAACATCATACTTAGCAAGCATTTTACGAAACACACCATGAATAAAGTGTGAACCACCATCAGTCATTAAGTATCTAGGGACTCCAAACCTCAGAAAAAGAACTTATTTAAGCATCTTAATAGAGGTGTTGTGATCAGCACTACTAGCTGGAATAGCTTCTACCCACTTAGTAACGTAATCAACAACAACTAAAATATGTGTATACCCATTAAAGGAAGGAAACAGTCCCATATAATCAAAGCCCCATACATCAAATGGTTCAATAACAAGTGAATAGTTCATAGGCATTTCTTGCCGTATACTAATATTACCAATTCTTTGGAATTCATCACAAGATAAGACCTTATGTGCAGTTCTATCTCCAGCATGGTGTCCTCCATAAGCTTCGGAGTGACACTTGCGTAGGGTCTGTTCCTGTTCATGCTCAGGTACACAACGTCTAATAATACCATCTACTCCTTCTTTATAAAGGTGAGTGTCATCCCAGAAGTAATTTCTTAAATCATAGAAGAACTTTTTCTTTTGCTGGTATGTGAAACTAGGTGGTATAAACTTAGCAACAATGTAATTAGCATAATCAGCATACCATGGAGCAGTACGAGAAGCATTTATGACATCTAATTGTTCATTAGGAAAGCTATCATCAATAGGTAGTGGGTCATCAAGAATATTCTCTAACCTAGACAAGTTGTCTGCAACGGGGTTCTCAGCTCCCTTTCTATCAGTAATATGCAAATCAAATTCTTGTAGCAGGAGAACCCATCTAATAAGTCTAGGTTTAGCATCTTTCTTTTCCATAAAGTATTTGATAGCAGCATGATCAGTGTGAATAGTTACTTTAAAATCAACAATATAAGGTCTAAACTTATCACAAGCAAATACGACTGCTAAAAATTCTTTCTCAGTAGTAGCATAATTTCTCTAGGCACTGTCTAGAGTTTTGCTAGCATATTGGATAACATTCAATTTCTTATCAACTCTTTGTCCTAGAACAACACCTACAACATAATCACTAGGATCGCACATAATCTCAAAGGGTAAATTCCAGTCAGGAGGCTGGACAATAGGTGCAGAGATCAATGCTTTCTTAAGTACTTCAAATGCTTCTACACAATCATCATCAAAGACAAAAGGAACATCTTTTTGTAAGAGATTAGTCAGAGGCCTAGAGATTTTGGAGAAGCCCTTAATGAACCTCCTATAAAACCCGGCATGACCAGTGAAACTTCTTATACCTTTGATGTCCTTGGGACATGGCATCTTTTCAATAGCATCAACTTTAGCTTTATCAACTTCAATACTTCTTTCAGAAATTTTATGCCCCAAGACAATGCCTTCATTAACCATAAAGTGGCACTTTTCCCAATTCAAGACAAGATTAGTTTCTTCACATCTCTGCAAACTCGATAAAGGTTGCTCAAGGAATCATCAAAAGAAGTTCCATAAATGGAAAAATCATCCATGAACACCTCAACAATCTTTTCACAAAAGTCAGAGAATATAGCCATCATGCATCTTTGCAAGGTAGCAAGAGCATTACATAAACCAAAAGGCATACATCTATAAGCAAAGGTGCCGAAGGGACAAGTAAAAGTGGTCTTTTCTTGATCCTCTTTTGACACTGGTATTTGAGAAAAACCAGAATATCCATCTAGAAAGCAAAAATGAGTATATTTGTATAACCTTTCTAGCATTTGATCAATAAAAGGTAAAGGGTAACGATCTTTCTTAGTAGCTTTATTTAATTTGCGGAAATCAATTACCATCCTATAACCTGTGACAATTCTTTGCGGGATCAATTCATCTTTATCATTAGGAACAACAGTGATACATCCCTTCTTAGGGACACAATGGACAGGCCGACTTACCCACTGACTATCAGCAACTGGATAAATTATACCTGCCTCTAGAAGCTTCAATATTTCTTTTCTTACCACTTCTTTCATCCTAGGATTTAACCGTCATTGATGATCAATAACCGGTTTAGCATCCTTTTCCAATTTTATCTTGTGTTGCCATAGAGTGGGACTGATGCCCTTAAAATCATCAAGAGTATATCCAATAGTAGCACGGTGCTTCTTTAGAGTTTTCAATAATTTCTCTTCTTCCTGCTCTGAAAGGTTAGCACTAATAATAACAAGATATATCTTCTTTTCATCAAGATAAACATACTTCAGAGTATCAGGTAATGGTTTGAGTTCAAACACGGGATCACCCTTGGGTGGAGGACGATCCCCTAGAATTTCACCATGCAAGTTGTGTTTCAATAAGGGTACCTATTTAAAGAATATATCATCTATTTCCCTTCTCTCATTCATATACATGTCATTTTCATGGTCTAGCAAATATTGTTCTAAAGGATCGTTAGGAGGTATAGCAATAGAAGCAAGACCAATAATTTCATCCTTACTTGGTAATTCTTTATCATGGGGTTGTCTACGAAATTTAGCAAAGTTAAAATCATGAGACATATCCCCTAATCCAACAGTAACAATATCCTTTTCGCAGTCTATCTTTGCATTGATAGTGTTCAAGAAGGGTCTACCAAATATAATAGGGCAAAAATCATCTTGTGGGGAACCAAGAACAAGAAAATCGGCAGGGTATTTAACTTCCCACACAAGACTTTGACATCTTTAACAATCCCTATTGGTGAAATAATGTCTCTATTGGCAAGCTTAATAGTAACATCAATACCTTCTAGCTCAGCATGTGCAATTTTGTGCATAATTTCTTCATACAAGGAAATGGGTATCACACTCGCACTAGCACCTACGTCAAATAAACCATGATAGCAATGATCTCCTATTTTAACATAAATAACATGCATGCCTACTACATGTCTATGTTTGTTCCTAGTATCGGGTTTGGCGATTCTAGCTGCTTCCTCATGGAGGTAAATAACATGCCCATCTATATTATCAACCAAGAGATCCTTAACCATAGCAACACTAGGTTCAACTTTAATTTTCTCAGAGGGTGTAGGTGTTCTAGTATTACTCTTACGAACCACAGTTGAAGCTTTAACATGATCCTTTATTCTAACATGGAAGGGTGGTTTGTCAATATAAGCAGTAGGAACAATAGGATCGACATTATAAGTGATAGTCTTTTCTTCAACTTTAACAGGTTCAACTACTTTTACTTCAATGGGAGGATGATATTTAAACCACTTCTCCTGAAGGAGACCAACATGAGTAGCAAATGATTCATAGAAAAAGCTACTATCTCAGAGTCAAGTCCATATTTAGTGCTAAATTCATGCAAAATATCGGTATCCATAAAAGATTTAACACAATCAAACTTAGGTGTTATACCTGACTCCTTACCTTCATCGAGATCCCAATCTTCAGAGTTGCGTTTAATTCTTTCCAATAGATCCCATTTGAATTCAATTGTCTTCATCATAAAAGAACCATTACAAGAAGTATCGAGCATGCAATGATTATTGAGAGAAAGCCGAGCATAAATTTTTTGAATGATCATTTCTCTTGAGAGCTCATGATTGGGGCATGAATATAACATTGACTTAAGCCTCCCCCAAGCTTGAGCGATACTTTCTCCATCGCGAGGCCAAAAATTATATATATAATTACGATCACGATGAACCTGATGCATAGGGTAGAACTTCTGATGAAATTCCAACTTCAATCAATTGTAGTTCCATGATACAATATCATCGCATAGCCTAAACCATGTCAATGCCTCTCCCTTCAAAAATAAAGGGAATACCTTCTTCTTGATCACATCCTCGAGCATACATGCAAGCTTAAATAATCCACAAACTTCATCCACATAGATTAGGTGCAAATTGGGATGCGGTGTTCCATATCGCGTAAAGGGATTAGCTAGCAGTTTCTCTATCATACCCGAAGGAATTTTAAAGCAAACATTTTTAGTAGGTTCAGTAGGTTGAGGAGCAACTCTTTGCTCTACTGGTCGGGGTGAAGTTACCCCGAACAAGCCCCTCAAAGGATTAAGTTCCATAGTGACAAGTGACAGTAAATTTCAACACACTATATAATTTTTTCCTTACCAAAGGGGCTTCACTCCCCGGCAACGGCGCCAGAAAAGAGTCTTGATGACCCAGAAGTGTAGGGGATCTATAGTAGTCCTTTCGATAAGTAAGAGTGTTGAACCCAACGAGACCCGAAGGAAATGATAGGCAGTTTTCAGTAAGGTATTTTTTGCAAGCACTGAAATTATCGGTAACAGATAGTTTTGTGATGAGGTAGTTGGTAACAAGTAACTAATAGTGAAAGTAAATAAGGTGCAGCAAGATGGCCCAATCCTTTTTGTAGCAAAGGACGGGCCTGGACAAACTTTTATATGCAGGAAAGTGCTCCCCCGGACACATGAGAATTATCATCAAGCTAGTTTTCATCACGTTCATATGATTCACATTTGTTACTTTGATAATTTTTTATGTGGGTGGACCGGTGCTTGGGCGCTGCCCTTACTTGGACAAGCATCCCAATTATGATTAACCTCTATTGCAAGCATCCGCAACTACAAAAGAAGTGTTAAGGTAAACTTAGCCATAGCATGAAACATATGGATCCAAATCAGCCCCTTACGAAGCAACGCATAAACTAGGGTTTAAGCTTCTATCACTCAAGAAACCCATCATCTACTTATTACTTCCCAATGCCTTCCTCCAGGCCCAAACAATGGTGAAGTGTCATGTAGCTGACGTTCACATGACACCACTAGAGGAAACACAACATACATCTCATCAAAATATTGAACGAATACCAAATTCACATGACTACTTATAGCAAGACAACTCCCATGTCCTTGGGAACAAACGTAACTACTCACAAAGCATATTCATGTTCATAATCAGAGGGGGTAATAATATGCATAATGGATCTGAACATATGATCTTCCACCAAGTAAACCAACTAGCATCAACTACAAGGAGTAATCAACACTACTAGCAACCTACATGTACCAATCTGAGGTTTTGGTACAAAGATTGGATACAAGAGATGAACTAGGGGTTGAGAGGAGATGCTGTTGGTGAACATGTTGATGAAGATAGCCCTCCCCAAGATGGGAGAGTTGTTGGTGATGACGGCGGTGACGATTTCCCCCTCCCGGAGGGAAGTATCCCGCGCAGAATAGCTCCACCGGGGCCCTAGATTGGTTCCGCCAAGGTTCCGCCTCGAGACGGCGGCGCTTTGTCCCGAAAGCCTCCTTATTGTTTTTTCCAGGTCAAAACACCTCATATAGGAGAAGATGGGCATCGGGGGGTCATCAGGTGGCCCACGAGGCAGGGGGCGCGCCCAGGGGGGCGCCCCCCACCCTCGTGGATAGTGGGTGGCCCCCCTCTCGTATCTCTTTCGCCAGATATTTTTTATATTTCCTGAAATGGAGTTTCGTGGAGTTCGGGGCTTTTTGAGTTGTGCAGAATATGTCTCCAATGTTTGCTCCTTTTTCAGCCCAGAATTCCAGCTGCCGGCATTCTCCCTCTTCATGTGAACCTTGTAAAATAAGGGAGAAAGGGCATAAGTATTGTGACATAATGTGTAATAACAGCCCATAGTGCAATAAATATCAACATAAAAGCATGATGCAAAATGGATGTATCACCTGACAATCTAGGCACGCACGCCTATCTTCTCTTCTCGAGAGGATGAAATCAATCTGGCTAGAGTGTTGGCCACTACTAAAAGTCACCAGATGTGATTCTCTCTTTCTAAAGAGGGTGTTAGCTACAAATATGTAGTAATGTAGTACTACATGTCCAATGTTGAGCCCTAATCATAGTAAAACCTCCCTAACATGTTTTAGTAATGAATTAATATGCGCACTAATTGACAGCAGTAAAAACGATGAAGTCGATGGTAATGAGTAAACCTAGTAAAATCAGGCCTATATGTAGTAATGCATTACTACAATATTACATGTGGTCAT
This sequence comes from Secale cereale, assembly GCA_902687465.1. NCBI lineage: Eukaryota > Viridiplantae > Streptophyta > Magnoliopsida > Poales > Poaceae > Secale > Secale cereale. The sequence continues at coordinate 264,621,783 of LR738710.1, read as the reverse complement.
GGTAATTATAATGATGGTAATTCTTTACTACTTCCAGCAGGGCTAATTACTAGATGGTAATGCGTTACGGCTTCTGCAGGCCCATTTTACTGATGGTAGCAATTAAAAGCTGGGTTCTCTTACAGTATTACAATCACGGTTACTAGTGGAGGAACGTGGGCCTGGTTAAGCGCATGGACGTGATGCATAAGTAGTTACGGTAGATTTCATGGTGAAGCGCGCGCTTTGGCTATTTAGCCCGTATCGGCGGTTGGGTCGATGGGCGGCCGGAGCGTAGGCTATGTTATAATGCGCGCATGCTTAGTTTGCGGCGCCCCTCTCCATAGTTTTGTTTCTCGATCAAATTTTTGTAGTCCTTAGGCGAAGCCCTGCGGAGATTGCATCACCATCACCGTCACCACGCCCTCGTGCTACCAGAAGTCATCTACTACTTCACCTATCTTGCTAGATCAAGAAGGTGAGGATGTCACCGAGTTGAACGTGTGCTGAACGCGGAGGTGCCGTACGTTCGGTACTTGATCGGTTCGACCGTGAAGAAGTTCGACTACATCAACCGCGTTAATAAACGCTTCCACTTACGGTCTACGAGGGTACGTAGACATACTCTCCCCTCTCATTGATATGCATCTCCATGGATAGATCTTGCGTGTGCATAGTTTTTTTCATGCAACATTTCCCAACAGTGGCATCATGAGCCAGGTCTCTGCGTAGATAATATGCATGAGTAGAACACAAATATTTGTGGGCGGTGATGGTCATACTGCTTACCACCAAGGTCTTATTTTGATTCGGTGGTATTGTAAGATGAGGCGTCCTGGACCAACCATACATGTCCACGTACATTAGACCTGTTCCACCAACAAACATGCAACTTGTTTTGCATTAAGGTGGCTGGCGGGTGTCTTTTTCTCCTACTTTAGTTGAATCGAATTTGACTACGGCCGATGATATGTCTCCAACGTATCTATAATTTATGAAGTATTCATGTTGTTATATTATCATTCTTAGATGTTTTACAATCATTTTATAGCAACTTTATATCATTTTTTGGGACTAACCTATTGACATAGTGCCCAGTGCCAGTTGCTGTTTTTTGCTAGTTTTTTACAACAAAGAAAATCAATATCAAACGGAGTCCAAATGCAACAAAACTTTTTGGAGATTTTTTTGGACCAGAAGACATCTAGTGGGCCAGAGAAGCAGCTGGGGGTGCCCCAAGTGGGGCACAACCCACTAGGGCGCGTCTGGGGGCCCAAGCGTGCCCAGGTGGGTTGTGCCTACCTCGGTGGCCTCATGCATCGCCTCTTCGCTCTATAAATGCCCAAATATTCCAAAAACCCTAGGGGGGTCGACAAAATTTTGTTCCAGCCACCGCCAGTTCCAGAACCATGAGATCCAATCTAGAGCCCTTCTCTAGCACTTCGTCGGAGGGTGAAATCATCACTGGTGGCCATCTTCATCATCCCGGCGGCCACCATCATGAGGAGGGGGTAGTCTACCCTCGAGGCTAAGGGTTTGCACCAGTAGCTATGTGTTTAATCTCTCTCTCTCTCTCTCTCTCTCTCTCTCTCTCTCTCGTGTCCTTGAGATGCACAATCTTGATGTATCGCGGGCTTTGTTAATATAGTCGGATCATATGGTGCCCTCTCTATCTTGTTGTGATGAATTGAGTTTTCCCTTTCAGATTTCTTTGGATTGAATACTTTATGGATTTGGGAACACTTGATGCATGTCTTGTTGTGTATTCCCGTGGTGATAATGGGGTATCATATTGATTCACTTTTATGTGTTTTGGCACTCAACTTGCGGATTCCCGAGGTGACATTGGGGTAATCTATGCATAGGGGTTGATGCATGTTCTTGTCTTTGTTTCTCCGGTAGAAATCTTGGGGCACTCTTTGTGGTTCTTTGTGTTGGATTGAGTATTATGAATGTGATTTTTTTGATGCATATCGTATAATTAAGTCATGGATACTCGTGGTGACATTGGAGTATCTAGCTGACATTAGAGTTAGTTGATGTGTATCATATGGTGTTATTTTAGTATGAACTCTTGATAGAACGATCGGAAAGGATAACTTAATGTTATTTTAGTACGAACTCTTGATAGATCGATCGGAAAGAATAACTTTGAGGTGGTTTCGTACGCTACAAAACAATTTCTTCTTATGTTCTCCGCTAGATAGGAACTCTGGAGTGATTCTTCATCGCACGTTGAGGGATGGTTATGTGATCCAATTATATTAGCATTGTTGAGAGATTGCATTAGCGAAAGTACAGACCCTAGGCCTCATTTTCAAGCATTGCAATACCGTTTGTGCTCCGTTTTATCACTTGCTACCTCGCCATTTTCTAATGTTACTATTACAAAAATCAATATCTACTATCCATATTACACTTGTATATCTCTTCGCCGAACTAGTGCACCTATACAATTTACCATTGTATTCGGTGTGTTGGGGACACAAGAGACTGTTTGTTATTTGGTTGCATGGTTGTTTGAGAAAGACCATCTTCATCCTACACCTCCCATGGATTGATAAACCTAAGGTCAACCACTTGAGGGAAAATTGCTACTATCCTACAAAACTTTGCGCTTGGAGGCCCAACACGAGTCTACAAGACTATAGTTGCGTAGTAGACATCAGCCGGTCCTTGAAGAAGGTTAAAACAGCTAAATTGATAAATCACCGTTGTGGTTTTGCCATAGGTAAGAACGGTTCTTGCTAGAAGCCCGTAGCAGCCATGTAAAACTTGTAACAATAAAGTAGAGGATGTCTATCTTGTTTGTGCAGGGCATGTTGTGATGTGATATGGTCAAGACGTGATGTGATATATGTTATTGTATGAGATGATCATGTTTTGTAATATTGACAGCCGACAGGAGCCTTAGGGTTGTCTCTTATTATTGTATGAAATGCAAGCGCCATGTAATTACTTTACTTTATTGCTATGAGTTAGCAATAGTTGGCGAGATGACCACGACACAATGATGGACATCAAGGTGTCAAGCCGATGACGATGGATATCATGACGACGCTTTGGAGATGGAGATCAAAAGCACAAGATGATGATGGCCATATCATGTCACATATTTTGATTGCATGAGATGTTTATCCTTTTTGCATCTTATTTTGCCTAGAATGGCGGTAGCATTATAAGATGAACCCCTCACTTAATATCAAGATAAAAGTGTTCTCCCTAAAGTATGCACCGTTGCTACAGTTCGTCATTTCGAATCACATCGTGATGATCAGGTGTAATAGACTCTATGTTGACATACAACAGGTGTAAGCTAGATCTACACACACGGAATACATGGGTTAAACTTGAAAAGCCTGGCATGTACAAACATGGTCTCAGAACACTGGAGACCGAAAGGTCGAACATGAGTCATATTGTAGATATGATCAACATGGAGATGTTCACCATTGATGACTACCCCATCTCACGTGATGATCGAACATGGGTTAGTTGATTTGGATCATGTATCACTTAGATAACTTGAGGGATGTTAATTTAAGTGGGAGTTCATTGGTAATTTGATTAATTGAACTTAATTTATCATGAACTTAGTCTTAATAGTTTTTGCATATCTATGTTGTAGATCAACGGCCCGTGCTACCGTTCCCCTTAATTATAATGCGTTCCTAGAGAAAGCTAAGTTGAAATATGAAGGTACCTGATACGTATCCAATATATCTATAATTTTTTATTGTTCCACGTTGTTATATTATCATTCTTGGATGTTTTATAATCATTTTATAGTCATTTTATATCATTTTCTGGTACTAACCTATTGACATAGTGCCAAGTGCCAGTTGCTGTTTTCTGCATGTTTTTAACATCACAAGGAATCAATACCAAATGAAGTCCAAACGCAGCGAAACTTTTTGTGGAATTTTTTGGGACCAAAAGGCACCTAGTGGGGCGGAGAAGCGCCTGGGGTGCTCCGAGGGGAGCACAACCCACCAGGGCGCGCCTGTAGGCCCAGGCGTGCCCTGGTGGGTTGTGCCCACCTCGGCCCAATATTCCATAAATCCTAGGGGAGTCGACTAAAATCAATTCCAGCCGCTGCAAGTTCCAGAACCACCAGATCTAATCTAGACACCATCACGGAGGGGTGCATCATGTCCATTGGTGCCTCTCCGATGATGCGTGAGTAGTTCTTTGTAGATCTACGGGTCCGTAGTTAATAGCTAGATGGCTTCCTCTCTCTTGTTTGATTCTCAATACAATGGTCTCTTGGAGATCCATATGAAGTAACTCTTTTTGTGGTGTGTTTGTTGGGGTCCGATGAACTTTGAGTTTATGATCAGATCCATCTTCTTATATCCATAGAAGTTATTTGAGTCTTCTTTGATATCTTATATGCATGATTGCTTATAGCATCGTATTTCTTCTCCGGTATTTGGGTTTTGTTTGGCCAACTTGATCTATTTATCTTGCAATGGGAAGAGGTGCTTTGTGATGGGTTCGATCTTACGGTGCTTGATTTCAGTGACAGAAGGGGAACCGACACGTATGTATCATTGCCATTAAGGAAAACAAGATGGGGTCTATTTATACATAAATAGATCTTGTCTACATCATGTCATCATTCTTATTGCATTACTCCGTTTTTCCATGAACTTAATACACTAGATGCATGCTGGATAGCGGTTGATGTGTGGAGTAATAGTAGTAGATACAGGCAAGAGTCGGTCTACTAATCTTGGACATGATGCCTATATAATGATCATTGACTGGATATCGTCATATTTGAAGTTCTATCAATTGCCCAACAATAATTTTTTTACCCAGCATTTGCTATTTTTCTCGAGAGAAGCACCTAGTGAAACCTACGGCCCCCGGGTCTCTTCTTTATTAAATTTGCCTTTGCGATCTGTTTTCCTTTGATTTTATTTTCAGATCTATTAAACAAAAAATACAAAAATACCTTGCTGCACTATATTATATGTGGCACTCGGTCTATCAATATTTACAACTCTCTCACATCCGTTTGCCAATTTCTGTCGCCGTTGCTCGAAAGGGATTGACAACCCCTTTAATACGTCGGGTTGCAAGTATTTGTTATTCGTGTGCAGGTGCTGCTCACGTAGGGTTGCGTGATTCTCCTACTGGTTCGATAACCTTGGTCTCATCACTGAGGGAAATACCTACAGTTGATGTGCTGCATCATCCCTTCCTCTTTGGGGACAGACCGATGTAGTTCAAGCAAACATCAAAAGGAATTTCTAGCGCCATTGCCGGGGATACATCATCAACATCTACCAGATTCCTAATAAAAAATCTCATCTCCTTGCAATTTACATTATTTTCCATTTGCCTCTCGTTTTCATCTCCCCCACTTCACAAAAAATTGTCGTTTTTATTCGCCCTCTTTTTCGTTCGACGTTTTCCGGTCGGATCTATTGTCTACTCATGTTCTTGTTTACAATTGCTCAAAGATGACGCAAGAGAACACTAAGTCGTGTGATTTTTCCAATACCAACAACAATGATTTTATTGGCACTCCGATTGCTCCTCCCGCCACTAGTGCAGAGTCTTGTGATATTAATACTGCTTTGCTGAATCTTGTTACGAAAGATCAATTTTCCGGTACGCCTAATGAGGATGCCACGTCCCATCTTAATACATTCGTGGAATTATGCGATATGCAAAAGAAAAAAGATGTGGACAATTATGTTGTGAAGTTGAAATTATTTCCGTTTTCTTTGCGAGATCATGCAAAAATTTGGTTTTCTTCGTTGCCTCGCCATAGTATTGATTCTTGGAATAATTGCAAAGATGCTTTTATTACTTAGTATCTTCCGCCCGCGAAAATTATTTCCCTTAGAACCAAAATCATGAATTTAAAGCAACTGGTACCTGAGCATGTTGCACAATCTTGGGAAAGGATGAAAATGATGCTAAGGAATTGCCCAACTCATGGGTTAAATCTTTGGATTATCATACAAATTTTTTATGCGGGGTTGAATTTTGTTTCTTGTAATCTTTTAGATTCGACCGTGGGTGGTACATTTATGGAAATTACTTTGGGTGACGCCACCAAATTCCTTGATAATATTACGGCGAACTATTCGCAATGGAATACCAAAAGGGCGCGTACTAGCAAAAAAAATCGGTTGAGATTGATTCTTTGAGTGAAGAAGTTCATTCTCTCATGAAAGTGGTTGCTAGTAAGAATGCTCCTATTGATCTTAATGATATGCCTTTGTCTACTTTGATTGAGCAAAATAGTGATGCCATAGATGTGAATTTTATCTCTCGAAATAATTTCAATAACAATGCTTATAGAGGTAATTTTAATCCTAGGCCTTTTCCTAGTAATTCCTCTAATAATTATGGTAATTCCTATGGTAATCAATCTTATAATAACAATAGGAACACCTCGGATCTTGAGAATATTATTAAAGAATTTATCAACACTCCGAAGGTTTTCAACACTACGATGAAAAAGTTAAATAAGATTGATGATTTGTCTAGAAGTGTTGATAGAATTTCTCATGATGTGGAAAATCTTAATATGAAATTTTTTGTGCCTAAGTTAGAGGAATAAATTAAAGCTCTTTTTGTTTGTATGTATGAAAGTAAGAAAAGGACCGCTATGCTTAGAGCTAGAAGAGAAATTTTTGAAAAAGCGTTTTCTAGTGATTGCTTTCATAAAAATGATGAAGACATTAAAATGATTGGTGTTTCCTCTATTGATTCCTTGTTAAGTAAAATTAATATTGATGAAAAGGGACTGGAGAAGAGTCAACTTTAGCTAGAAGGCGTCCCGACAATTCAGAGGGTGAAAATCTTGTTGAGAAAATTGATAAAAGTGGGTTTGAAGAGGTCAAGACTTTAACTAGTGATGTGCCCACTTCTTTGGATTACAAAGACTTCAACTATGATAGTTGCTCTTTGATTGATTGTGTTTCTTTGTTGCAATCCATGATTAATTCACCCCATGCCTATGAACAAAATAAAGCTTTTACTAAACATATTGTTGATGCTATGATGAAAGCGTTAGAAGAAAAGTTGGAATTAGAAGTTTCAATTCCTAGAAAATTGCATGATGAGTGGGAACCTACTATCAAAGTCAATATTAAAAATTATGAGTGTTTTGCTTTGCGTGACTTGGGTGCTAGTGTTTATACAATTCCGAAGTCTTTATGTGATGTGCTTGGTCTTATCGATATTGAAGAATGTTCTTCAAATTTGCACTTGGCGGATTCTACTATTAAAAAGCCTATGGGGCAAATTAATGATGTTCTTATTCTTGCTATAGTAATTATAGTAGTGATTTACTTTCTTATATTAACGGATCTCACGAAGGTTTTGTTGAGTTTTGTGTGATTGAAGTTTTCAAGTTTTGGGTGATGTTACGACGTATGAAGGAATAAGGAGTAAGAAGAGCCTAAGCTTGGGGATGCAAATGGCATCCCAAGCTATTATCCAAATATAAGCAAGCAACTAAGCTTGGGGATGCCCCGAGGGGCATCCCCTCTTTTTTTTAACGACCATCGGTATTTTACTCGAAGCTATATTTTTATCGTCACATACTATGAGTTTTGCTTGGAGTGTCTTGTATGATATGAGTATTTTCTTATTTTCCTATTTAATTTTCAATAAATATCCTTGCTGGTCACACCTATTTGAGAGACCCAAAATTATGCCATGACTTGTTAGAATTGCTTGCTATGCTTCACTTAAATTTTTATGAGCTATGGAATTGTTCTAGTGCTTCACTTATATCTTTTTTGAGCATGGTGTGCTTAAGTATTTTTGAACAAATTCTCTCTTGATTCACTTAGATTTGTTTAAGAGTTAGTAATTTTTTTGAAGAAATTCTCTCTTGCTCCACTTAAATTAATTTGAGAGAAAGAAATATTATGCTCATGGTCCTCGCTTATATTTGTTTGAGCTTATCAAAAGCAACACTTGAAAATTAGTTCCAAAATGATAGATATCCAAGAAGGATATAATAAAAACTTTCATGAAGATCATTGGACAAAATAAACTTGATTCCTTGTAATAGTTTTGAGATAAGATGATGTGATATGTGAGTCATGTTGATGAGTAATCATGCTTTAGTAATAATATTGGTGTTAAGGTTTGTCATTCCCTATGCAAGCACGAAAGTCACTAGTCATGCAATGAAATTACATCCTACTTGTGTTGCATTGTTCGGTGTTAGTTATGTTTAATGTTCTCTTATGATGGTTTTCGTTTCTTGGTTGGTCGCTTATCAACCTCTTGCTAGCCTCCACCTTGTACTAAGTAGAAATACTACTTGTGCATCCAATTCCTAAAATCCAGGTTGTGCCAAATGAGTCCACCATACCTACCTATATGCGGTATTTCCATGCCGTTCTATGCAAATTTGTATGTGCCAACTCTAATTTCAAAATAAATTTCTCTTTTGTGTGCCCGTACCACTCGCGAAGCGGCGAGGGGTGGCTAATATTTTTCATGCTGGATATGTTATTCTCAAGATGAGTGTTTATTCACTTGTCATTGCACGAGAGTGTGGCGGTAATAGGGATTCCCAGTACCGAAATGAAAAAGAAATTTACTTTATGTTGTCAAATAATAAATTCCTTGGAAAGTGTTGGTATGAAGGGCACCCGTGGATACGGTTAGCAATGGCTTGTGAAAGTTTGGTGGAAAAAGGAATAAATTTTATTTTATGTTTGGGAACCACCTATAATGCATCTATTGTGTAAAGTGTTACTCTAAGTCATTCTCGTTGGTGGCAAAAGCATGCCACCCAAAATAACTTTATCTCTCAATTTAAACTTTGAGCTCTGGCACCTCTACAAATCCCTACTCCCCTCTACGAAGGACCTTTCTTTTACTTTATGCAATTTTTATTTTTATTTTGAGTCTCCATCTTCTCTTATAAAGCACCAACTACGAAACACTATTATCGCACTTGAGCATTGGATGTAGCTAATATTTGAATGTGTTGCATGAATGGATCAATGATTGAGCATGATGGGCTAGGGATAACTTGCTTTAGTATTGATATTTTGAAAGACATGGTTGCTTGTTGATATGCTTGAGTATTTAAGTCTCATGTCAAAACTAGACTATTGCTTTGAACCATATAAAATTCCAAATGTCCATGCTATAAAGAAAAGAATATGAGATGACATGTTAGGCATCATTCCACATCAAACATTCTGTTTTTATCATTTACCTACTCGAGGATGCTGATACGTCTCCAATTTATCTATAATTTTTTATTGTTCCATGATGGTATATTATCATTCTTGGATGTTTTATAATCATTTTATAGTCATTTTATATCATTTTTTGGTACTAACCTATTGACATAGTGACAAGTGCCAGTTATCGTTTTCTGAATGTTTTTTACATCGCAGGAAATCAATACCAAATGGAGTCCAAACATAGCGAAACTTTTTGTGGATTTTTTTGGACCAGAAGACATCCAGTGGGCCGAAGAAGCGCCTGGGGGTGCTCCGAGGGGAGCACAACCCACCAGGGAGCGAGTGGAGGCCCATGCGCACCCTGGTGGGTTGTGCCCACCTCGGGTGCCCCCCGGACGACCTCTTTGCTCTATAAATGCCCCAATATTCCAGAGACCCTAGGGGAGTCGACGAAAATCAATTCCAGCCGCCGCAAGTTCCAGAACCACTAGATCCAATCTAGACACCATCACGAAGGGGCACATCATGTCCATTGGTGCCTCTCCGATGATGCGTGAGTAGTTCTTTGTAGACCTACGGGTCTGTAGTTAGTAGCTAGATGGCTTCCCCTCTCTCGTTTGATTCTCAATACAATGGTCTGTTGGAGATCCATATGATGTAACTCTTTTTGCGGTGTGTTTGTTGGGATCCGATGAACTTTGAGTTTATGATCAGATCTATCTTTTTATATCCATTAAAGTTATTTCAATCTTCTTTGATCTCTTCTATGCATGATTGCTTATAGCCTCGTATTTCTTCTCCGATATTTGGGTTTTGTTTGGCCAACTTGATCTATTTATCTTGCAATAGGAAGAGGTGCTTTGTCATGGGTTCGATCTTACGATGCTTGATCCCAGTGACAAAGGGGAACCAGCACGTATGTATCATTGCCATTAAGGATAACAAGATGGGGTCTATTTCTACATCAATAGATCTTGTCTACATCATGTCATCATTCTTATTGCATTACTCTGTTTTTCCATTAACTTAATACACTAGATGCATGTTGGATAGCGGTCGCCGTGTGGAGTAATAGTAGTAGATGCAGGCTGGAGTTGGCCTACTAATCTTGGACGTGATGCCTATATAACGATCATTGCCTGGATATCGTCATGATTATTTGAAGTTCTATCAATTGCCCAACAGTAATTTTTTCACCCAATGTTTGCTATTTTTCTCGAGAGAAGACACTAGTGAAACCTACGACCCCCGGGCCTCTTCTTTATTATATTTGCCTTTGCGATCTATTTTCCTTTTCTTTTATTTTCAGATCTATTAAACCAAAAATATAAACATACCTTGCTGCACTTTATTATATTTGGCGTTCGATCTACCAATATTTACAACTCTCTCATGTCCGTTCGATCTACCAATATTTACAACTCTCTCGTGTCCGTTTGCCAGTTGCTGGCTCCGTTACCCGAAAGGGATTGACAACCCCTTTAATATGTCGGGTTGCGAGTATTTGTTATTTGTGTGTAGGTGCCACTCACGTAGTGTTGCGTGATTCTCCTACTGCTTCGATAACCTTGGTACCATCACTGAGGGAAATACCTACCGTTGTTATGATGCTTCATCCCTTCCTCTTTGGGGGAAATACCGACGTAGTTCAAGCAAACTTCAGTAGCCACTACACGGACTGGGTCCGTAACTTGAGGATTATCCTCATAGCTGCACAAAAGAATTATGTCCTTGATGCACCGCTAGGTGACAAACCTTTTGCAGGATCAGATGCAAATGTTACGAATATCGATATGTCTCCAACATATCTACTTTTCCTAACGCTTTTCCTCTTGTTTTGGACTCTAATTTGCATAGTTTGAATCAAACTAACCCCAGACTGACGATGTTTTCAGCAGAACTCGCATGGTGTTGTTTTTGTGCATAAATAAAAGTTCTCGGAATGGAACGAAACTTTGCGAGGTTTTTTTATACAATAAAAGAGATTTTTTGGAGCTGAGAACCACCCGAGGGGGGCACCTGGGTGGGCACAACCCACCAGGGCGCACCTGCCCCCCAGGCACGCCCAAGTAGGTTGTCCCCACATGGTGGCCCACAGACCCTGAAACCTACGCTATAAAATCACATTTTTCCAAAAAAATCAAGGAGAAAGAATTATCACGTTCCACGAGACGGAGCCGCCACACCCTCCTTTTCTTCATCGGGGGGCTAGATCTGGAGTCTTTTGGGGGCTCTGGAGAGGAGATCTTCATTCTTAGTCATCACCAACCCTACTCCATCACCAATTCCATGATGCTCCCCACCGAGAGTGAGTAATTCCTTCGTAGGCTCGCTGGTCGGTGAGGAGTTGGATGAGATTCATCATGTAATCGAGTTAGTTTTGTTAAGGATTGATCCCTAGTATCCACTATGTTCTGAGATTGATGTTGCTATGACTCTACCATGCTTAATGCTTGTCACTTTCGGCCCAGGTGCCATGATTTCATATCTGAACCATTTATGTTATGACGAATATATCCATGTTCTAGATCCGATCTTGCAAGTTATAGTCACCTACTATGTGTTATGATCCGGCAACCACGGAGTGATAATAGTCGGGACCACTCCTGGTGATGACCGTAGTTTGAGGAGTTCATGTATTCACCGTGTGTTAATGCTTTGTTCCGGTTCTCAATTAAAAGGAGGCCTTAATATCCCTTAGTTGCCAATTGGACCCTGCTGCCATGGGAGGGTAGGACAAAAGATTTCAGTCAAGTTCTTTCCATAAACACGTATGCCTATTTACGGAATACATGCCTACATTATATTTATGAACTAGAGCTAGTGTCGTATCGCCCTAGGTTATAACTGTCACATGATAAATATCATCCAACAATTTGCCGATCCAATGACAACGAATTTATCCTATATTGTTTCTGCTAAGTTACTACTGTAATCGTTACTATTGCTGTTGTTAGTACTATCAAAACTATCATACTACTTTGCTACTGATTACTTTGATGTAGCTAATTAATATCCAGGTGTGGTTGAATTGAAAACTCTGCTGCTAATACTTACAAATATTCTTTGGCTCCCCTTGTGTTGAATCTATTAATTTGGGTTGAATACTCTACCCTCAAAAACTGTTGTGATCCCTTATCATTTGTGCAATCTCAGTTTAGCTTCTAACATTTACTAGTTTGCTTGTAGGTACATATATGAGCGGTACTGATCCACGCTTCGATCCCTTTTGCGTATGGGGCAATGAGATATTCATGAATAAGCATCAAGTGAGGATACCAAGAAAGATTGTTAGGCGAAAGAAGCGGGTGATTGGAATTAAGCTCTTTATTTACACTTTGTCGAAGACAACACTAAACTTTAGGATGGTAAGTAATGTGTTGCCTTTTCCCCCTGCCCACAACAAGTTACTCTATTAGACCTTAGTATCTGATATTTTTCTCTTTTCAGTGGTTTCTGAAGCTATTTACTCATGATTACCTTGCAAACTACATGACCCGAGTGGAGGCAACTAAGGTTAAAGTATATAATTCATGCTACCATGATAATGCTCTAGAAGTCTTCCTGAAGGTTGTGAAGGATGGGCGGGCGATCGTCACAAGGGGTTGGACAAAAGTGGTTCGTGCCTATTTCAGGGTGGGCGGGCGATCGTCACAAGGGGCAGGAAAGCACATTATGGGCATTCCGCTTCTTCAACACCATCGGCAGTCAAAATGATTTACAGTTGTCTCTTCATCTTTACTGCCTTTAAATATTGTGGTTCATCATAGTTAATTGCTGCCTAATCCTGTAATTACTGAACATATTGTACTGGCAATTTTATTTATGGATTCGTTGCTGAACCATTGTGCTGAGAGTTTTAATTGCGCATTTCATATTTAAAAATTTCCAAATCGAATAATAAATTGCAGAAAAAATAAAAAGAGAACATACGGTCATGGAACTTTGCAAACGGTTTTGGTAGTAAAAGCGCTTGTGATGAATAGCCCAATGCCACACAGTTTCTACATCAAATCGTGTGTGATGTAGTTCATAAAAGCAAACAGTTAACCAAGGCAGAGTGTGTGTGATAGTTACATCTTTCACACACGAGCGTATACATAAAACTGTGTGGGATGTACATAAGAACGGAAACGTTTTCCCTGGATTGACTGTGTGGAATGTACATAAGAACGGAAACATATTTCTTTGATTGACTGTGTGTGATATACATACCTACGGAAATGTTTTTCTGGGTTTCATCGTGTGGGATGTACATACCTACGGAAATGTTTTTCTGGGATTCACCGTGTGGGATGTACATACATATGGAAATGATTGGGTTTCAATGCCTTGCTCGATCGCACATGAGCTCATTTGGTGTCCCAGGAAGGCCTATCTCCGACGATTTCCGGCTCGTGTGGGAAGGACCCCCCCTATCGCCCACACTCACTTGGCGATGGTTCCAAATGCTGCCGCAGAAAGGGATTAAAACCGTTTGTATAGCACCGACGCGTACTAGTGATAGAGATGATCTAGAGAAATTATTATGCAAGTATAAAGAAAAATCCTTGAATGGTATAATGCAATATGATCCTAAGTTTGCTACCTCACCTATATTTATTGATGATAAGGATTATGAATTATCTATCGACCCAGAGTTAATTACTTTGGTTGAATTTGATCCTTTCCATGGTTATGAAACTAAAACTATTGTGGCACATCTTACTAAGTTGAATGACACAGCCACCCTTTTTACTCATGATGAGAAAACTCGCTATTACTATATTCTCAAATTATTTCCATTCTCATTAAAGGGTGATGCTAAGGCTTGGTACAATACTCTTGCTCCTGGTTGTGTGCATAGCCCCCAGGATAAGAATTATTACTTGTCTAAAAAATATGTTCCTGCTCATAAGAAACAAGCTGCCTTACAGGAAATATTTAACTTTGTGCAAATTGAAGAAGTGAGTCTCCCACAAGCTTGGGGGAGGCTTCTCCAATTGCTTAATGCTTTGCCTGATCATCCTCTTAAGAAAAATGAAACACTTGATATCTTCTACAATGGATTAACTGATGCTTCTAGGGACTTACTAGATAGTTGTGTTGGTTGTGTTTTCAGGGAACAAACTATTAGAAAAAATGAAGAATTATTGAATAACACATTGAAAACTTATGATGATTGGACTCTTCCCGAACAACCACCTAAGCCCACTCCGAAGAAGAGGGGTATATTATATCTCAGTCCTGAAGATATGCAAGAGGCAAAGAAATCTATGAAGGAAAAAGGTATTAAAGCCGAGGATGTCACAAATTTACCTCCTATTGAAGAAATACATGGTCTTGATACACCACCACTGATATGTCTCCAACGTATCTATAATTTTTGATTGTTCCATGCTATTATTTATGAATTCTTGGATGTTTAATGGGATTTATCATTCACTTTTATATCATTTTTGGGACTAACCTACTAACCCAAAGGCCCAGTCCAGATTGCTGATTTTTGCCTATTTCAGGGTTTTGCAGAAAAGGAATGTCAAACGGAGTCTAAACGGAATGAAACCTTCGCGACAGATATTTTTGGAGGAAATCACGCTCGGGAAACGTTGAGACCAAGTCAGGGGGCAAAGAGCCAGCCCTCGAGGGTGGGGGCGCGTCCCCCTTCCCAGGGCGCGCCCCTGCCTCGAGGCTGGCCCACACGGCCCCCGGTGCCCTCCTTCTTCCTATATATACCTATGTACCCCAGAAACTCCATACGCAGAGAGAAAACCTTAATTCCACCGGCGTAGCTTCTGTTCCCGTGGAGATCCCATCTTGGAGCCTGTTCCGGGAGGGGGATCCATCACGGAGGCCTTCATCATCATCATCATCGCCCTCACCATGAGTTATGAGTAGTTTACCACAGACCTTCTGGTCCATAGCTATTATCTAGATGGCTTCTTATCTCTCTTTGGATCTCAATACAAAGTTCTCCTCGGTCTTCGAGGAGATCTATTCGATGTAATCTCTTTTTGCGGTGTGTTTGTCGAGATCCGATGAATTGTGAGTTTATGATCAAGGTTATCTATGAAAGATATTTGGTTCTTCTCTGAACTTTTTATGTGTGCTCATAATATCCTTGGAAGTCTCTTCGAATTATTGGTTTGGTTTGGCCTACTATATCTATAGTTCTTGCAATGGGAGAAGTGGTTGGCTTTGGGTTCAATATTGTGGTGTCCTTTCCCAGTGACAGTAGGGGCAGCAAGGCGCATATTGTATTGTTGCCATCGAGGATAAAAAGATGGGGTTTACATCATATTGCTTGAGTTTATCCCTCTACATCATGTCATCTTGCTTAAGGCGTTACTCTGTTCGTATGAACTTAATACACTAGATGCATGCTGGATAGCGGTCGATGTGTGGAGTAATAGTAGTAGATGCAGGTAGGAGTCGGTCTACTTGTCACAGACGTGATGCCTATATACAATGATCATGCCTAGATAGTCTCATAATTATTCGCTTTTCTATCAATTGCTCGACAGTAATTTGTTTACCCGCCGTAGAATATCGCTATCATGAGAGAAGCCACTAGAGAAAACTATGGCCCCCGGGTCTATTCTCAACATATCAATCTACATCTACTTTACTTTTCTTGCTTTTATTTGTTGTTTTATTAAACCAAAAATGCCAAAAATATAACTATCATCTCTATCAGATCTCACTCTCGTAAGTGACCATAAAGGGATTGACAACCCCTTATCACGTTGGTTGCGAAGTTCTTATTTGTTTGTGTAGGTGTGAGGGACTGGTGCGTGGTCTCCTACTGGATTGATACCTTGGTTCTCAAAAATTGAGGGAAATACTTACGCTACTGTGCTGCATCACGCTTTCCTCTTCAAGGGAATACAACGCAAGCTCAAGAGGTAGCAAGAAGAATTTCTGGCGCCGTTGCCGGGGAGGCTTACGCAAAAGTCATATACCAAGTAACTATCACAAACCCTTATCCTTCGCATTACATTTATTTGACTCTCGTTTTCCTCTCACCCACTTCACCCTTGTCGTTTTATTTGCCCTTCTTCCATCGTGTGTTTTTGGTTCTCTTGCTTCTTGTTTGCTTGTGTGTGTTGCGTGCTTGCTTGCCCTCATGTCTGAGATTGGGGACAATTTTATCGAGAAGGGTAGCAATGCCGAGGGCAACGTTCATGTTGACCCCCCGAATGAAGCTACCACTTTACATGTTAAGAAGTTCCAGGTTGGTAGTGGTATTATTATTGGAAAAGGGTTTTTTCAAGACTTCTTTACTTGTGCCGGTGCTTTGCCCACTATGGGTGGCTCTATTCTTCAAAGAAGTAATAGCCTTGCGGATGTTGTATCTATGCTCATAGTAGAAATTGAAAGGCAATTTATCCATACGCATCCCTGTATTTAGAGAGTATTTTTGGAGTTCTCCAATATTGAGCATTCTTTCATTAACCGTGCCGCTACTATCTTTTTGGCTCATGAATTTAGATATATCATGAAAGAGGCCAGAGAAATATTTGCTCATTACGGAGTAGATGCCGGTAGACCTCCTATAGAGGCTATCTTGTTCAATCAAGAAGACCTTATGCGGTTGCGATCTCCTGATCATGTTGCTTTTAATGAAAACCTTAGAAAAAAGGTTCCTGTTGAGATCTTGATTGATAGAATTTCCGAGATAAACGATGACTTTGCTGTCCAAAATAATGGGCTAGGCTTCTCACTTGAACGAAGGCTCATGGCCTTCTGCCAAAAGAATGCCTATAATGATGAATTGGTCATCCACTACAAAGGGCCTAAGGAGGAACCTGCTCCTCCCGAGATTGATGTAGGGGACTTTTGTCCCATTAAATTTAGCCCTTTTGATTACTTTTTCTTGCCACAAAGGAAGCTTGCTGCTGAACGTAGGGAATATGAGATGAGCTTTCGCGACATATCGTACCACTATGGCTATCCCTAGATCTATCTTGTATCGTGCCTAGCTAGGGGCGTAAAACGGTAGCGCTTGTTGGGAGGCAACCCAATTTTATGCTTTTTGCTTTTGTTGCTGTTAGGGAATAAATATTGCATCTAGCCTCTGATTAGATGTGTTTTCATGTTTTGTTTAGTGTTTGTGCCAAGTAGAACCTTTGGTAAGACTTGTGTGAAGTTTATATGATCTTGCTGTGAAAAAAGAGAATCTTTAGCGCTCACTAAAGTAGTCGTGGCATTTTACTGGAGCGTGATTTTTAGTTGA
The DNA here is from genome assembly GCA_902687465.1 of Secale cereale. NCBI lineage: Eukaryota > Viridiplantae > Streptophyta > Magnoliopsida > Poales > Poaceae > Secale > Secale cereale. Next base: position 264,604,407 of record LR738710.1, on the reverse strand, counting down.
TTATTTTTGCTGCTGATTGGTAGACAAATTGCGCAAATTTACCAATTTAGTTTGAATTTTTTGGAGTTCCAGAAGTAGGCGAACCCTGCAGGTTACTACAGACTGTTCTGTCTTTGACAGATTCTGTTTTTCGTGTGTTGTTTGCTTATTCCGATGCATCTGTGAGTAATATTGGAGGATATGAACCATAAAGAACTTGGAGTACAGTATGATTAACACCATTATAAACAAATAATGAATTCCTTGCTGTACCTTTGAGTGGTGGTTTGCTTTCTCTTACTAACGGAGCTCACGAGAATTTTTGTCTAAGTTTTGTGTTGTGAAGTTTTCAAGTTTTGAGTATTGCTTTGATGGACTATGGAACAAGGAGTAGCAAAGGCCTAAGCTTGGGGATGCCCATGGCACCCCAAGTAAATTCAAGATAATCAAAAGCCTAAGCTTGGGGTTGTCCCGGGAAGGCATCCCCTCTTTCGTCTTCATCCATCGGTAACTATACTTGGAGCTATATTTTTATTCGCAACATGCTATGTGTTTTGCTTGGAGCGTCTTGTGTAATTTGAGTCTTTGCTTGTTAGTTTGCCACAATCATCCTTACTGGACACACCTATTTGAGAGAGTTAAATATGGCCTAGAAATTATTAGAACACTCTAAGTGCTTCACTTATATCTTTTGAGTTGAATAGTTTTTGCTCTAGTGCTTCACTTATATCTTTTAGAGCACGGTGGTGGCAATATTTTGTATAAATTGTTGAACTCTCATGCTTCACTTAGATCTATTTGAGAGTCTATTCAAACAGCATGGTAAAGTGTTTAGGCTAAAGAAACTAGTCTTCACATGATAAACATCCAACGTCAATGTAGTAAAAAAAATCACACCAAGTTCATTGAATAGAAAGAGATGTTGGATGCTTGATAATTGTTTTGTGACATGAGGATAGTGATATTAGAGTCATGCTAGTGGAGTTATTATGAAATTGAGAAATACTTGTGTTAAGGTTAGTGATTCTCGTAGCATGCACGTATGGTGAACGTTGTGTGACTAAGTTAAATCATGAGGTATTTGTAGAGTGTCAACCTTTGTGTGGAGGTCGGGGGTGCGCGATGGTTAACTCCTACCAACCTCCCCCCTAGGGGCATGCGTTGATTGCTTTGTTTTGATGACTCGTAAATTTTTGCAATAAGTATATGAGTTCTTATGACTAATGTTGAGTCCATGGATTATACGCACTCTCGCCCTTCCACCATTGCTTGCCTCTCTTGTACCGCGCAACTTTCACCGCTGCCATAAACCCACTATATATCCTTCCTCAAAACAACCACCATATTGTTCCTCAAAATAGCCACCATACCTACCTATCATGGCATTTCCATAGCCATTCCGACATATATTGCCATGCAACTTACCACCGTTTCGTTCATATGGCACGCATCATATTGTAATATTGCCATGCATGATCATGTAGTTGACATCGTATTCGTGGCAAAGCCACCATGCATAATTCTTTCATACATGTCACTCTTGTTTCATTGCACATACCGGTACACCGCCGGAGGCATTCATATAGAGTCATACTTTGTTGTTGTAGTATCGAGTTGTAATATCGTGTTGTAATGAAAGTGTGATGATCATCATTATTAGAGCATTGTCCCATGGGAGGAAAGGCTGAATCTATAAAGCCCCTCCGCAAAAAAAAAGAAAAAAAAAGAAAGGCCAAAGAAAAAAGAAAGGCCCAAAAAATAGAAAAAAAGGAAAAAAAGAAAAGAAAGAAGGGACAATTGCTACTATCTTTTTCCACACTTGTGCTTCAAAGTAGCACCATGTTCTTCATTGTAGAGAGTCTCATGTTTAGTCACTTTCATATACTAGTGGGAATTTTTCATTATAGAACTTGGCTTGTATATTCCAACGATGGGCTTCCTCAAATGCCCTAGGTCTTCGTGAGCAAGCAAGTTGGATGCACACCCACTAGTTTCTTTTGTTGAGCTTTCATTCATATTTAGCTCTAGTGCATCTGTTGCATGGCAATCCCTACTCACTACATTGATATCTATTGATGGGCATCTCCATAGCCCGTTGATACGCCTAGTCGATGTGAGACTATCTCCCTCTTTTTGTCTTCTCCACAACCATCTCTATTCCACCCATAGTGCTATGTCCATGGCTCACGCTCATGTATTGTGTGAAAGTTGAAAGGTTTGAAAAGATAGAGCATGCAAACAAATGCTTGGCTGAAATCGGGGTTGTGCATGATATGAATATTTTTGTGTGATAATGAGGGAGCATAGCCAACACTATATGATTTTGTAGGGATAACTTTCTTTAGCCATAGTATTTTGAGAAGACATGATTGCTTTGTTAGTATTGCTTGAAGTATTGTTATTTCTTATGTCAATATAGACTTTTGTCTTGAATCTTTTAGATCCGAACATTCATGCCACAATTAAGAGAATTACATTGAAAAACTATATGGTTAGCATTCCACATCAAAAATTCTTTCTTTATCATTTACCTACTCGAGGACGAGCAGGAATTAAGATTGGGGATGCTTGATACGTCTCCAACGTATCTATAATTTTTTATTGTTCCATGCTATAATTTATGAAGTCTTGGATGTTTAATGGGATTTATCATTCACTTTTATATCATTTTTGGGACTAACCTACTAACCCAAAGGCCCAGTCCAGATTGCTGTTTTTTGCCTATTTCAGGGTTTTGTAGAAAAGGAATATCAAACGGAGTCCAAACGGAATGAAACCTTCGCAAGAGATAATTTCTGGAGGAAATCACGCTCGAGAAACGTCGGGACCAGGTCAGGGGGCAAAGAGCCAGCCCTCGAGGGTGGGGGGCGCGCCCTGGGGGGCGTGCCCCCCTGCGTCGAGGCTAGCCCACACGGCCCTCGGTGCCCTCCTTCTTCCTATATATACCTAAGTACCCCGAAACTCCATACGCAGAGAGAAAACCCTAATTCCACCGCTGTAGTTTCTGTTCCCGTGGAGATCCCATCTTGGAGCCTGTTCCGGGAGGGGGATCCATCACGGAGGCCTTCTTCATCATCATCACCGCCCTCACCATGAGTTGTGAGTAGTTTACCACAGACCTTCGGGTCCATAGCTAGTATCTAGATGGCTTCTTCTCTCTCTCTCTCTCTCTCTGGATATCAATACAAAGTCCTCCTCGGTCTTCGAGGAGAACTATTCGATGTAATCTCTTTTTGCGGTGTGTTTGTCGAGATCCGATGAATTGTGAGTTTATGATCAAGGTTACCTATGAAAGATATTTGGTTCTTCTCTGAACTTTTTATGTGTGCTCATAATATCCTTGCAAGTCTCTTCGAATTATTGGTTTGGTTTGGCCTACTAGATCTATGGTTCTTGCAATGGGAGAAGTGCTTGGCTTTGGGTTCAATCTTGCGGTGTCCTTTCCCAGTGACAGTAGGGGCAGCAAGGCACGTATTGTATTGTTGTCATCGAGGATAAAAAGATGGGGTTTACATCATATTGCTTGAGTTTATCCCTCTACATCATGTCATCTTGCTTAAGGTGTTACTCTGTTCGTATGAACTTAATACACTAGATGCATGCTGGATAGCGGTCGATATGTGGAGTAATAGTAGTAGATGCAGGCAGGAGTCGGTCTACTTGTCTCGGACGTGATGCCTATATACAATGATCATGCCTAGATAGTCTCATAATTATTCGCTTTCCTATCAATTGCTCGATAGTAATTTGTTTACCCGCCGTAGAATATCGCTATCTTGAGAGAAGCCACTAGAGAAAACTATGGCCCCCGGATCTATTCTCAACATATCAATCTACATCAACTTTACTTTTCTTGCTTTTATCTGCTGTTTTATTAAACCAAAAATACCAAAAATATAACTATCTTCTCTATCAGATCTCACTCTCGTAAGTGACCGTAAAGGGATTGACAACCCCTTATCGCGTTGGCTGCGAAGTTCTTATTTGTTTGTGCAGGTGCGAGGGACTGGCGCGTGGTCTCCTACTGGATTGATACCTTGGTTCTCAAAAACCGAGGGAAATACTTACACTACTGTGTTGCATCTCCCTTTCCTCTTCGAGGGAATACAACGCAAGCTCAAGAGGTAGCAACCACTTCCTAAGGTGGTAGAGGTAAATTCTTTAATGAAATTCAATGATAATGATAATCCTGATAATATGCACCCTAGCCAATGCCTTTATGAGTTTGAGAATTGTATTAGAAAGCAAGATCACTTCAATGCAAATGTTACGAAACAATTTAAATATAATTCTGATATGATTGCTCGCTTGAGTGACTTGCTATTTTGAATATCAAATGATGTTAGAGGTGTGGGAAAGCATACTTCTATGGTACAAACCCAGTTAGAACAAGTTGCTAAATCTCAAAGAGAATTGCTTGATGAAATGAATAACAACATACATGACTTTGGTGTTAGAGTTGCAACTAGAGGAGGTAAAATGACTCAGGAACCACTTTATCCCGAGGGACACCCAAAAAGAATTGAACATGATTCACAAAGGAATAATACCACTACACCTAGTCCTTCTAAAAATAAGAAGAAAAAGAAAAATGATAGGACTTTGCATGATTCTAGTGAACCTAAAGTAGAAAAACCTCCTGATAATAATAAAGTTGTTTCTATTTTTTATGCTGAAACTCAATCTGGTTATGAACATTCACCTAGTGATAATGAAAATGATAATGCTGATGTTCGTTACTCAATCAAACAATGAAAAAGAACCAGATAACGATGTTGAAATAAAACCAGCTATTGATCTTGATAACCCACAACCCAAGAATACACGATATGATAAAAGAGATTTTATTGCTAGAAAACATGGTATAGAAAGAGAACCGTGGGTTCAAAACCCTATGCCTTTTCCACCTAAGTCAACTAAAAAGAAAGATGATGAAGAATTTGAACGCTTTGCTGAAATGTTGAGGCCAGTCTTTCTGCGTACTCGCCCGACTAATATCTTGAAAATGCCTCCTTATGCAAATATATGAAAGACATCATCATCAATAAGAGAAAAATACAAGAAGCTGAAATCTCCACCATGCTTGCTAATTATACTTTTAAAGATGGAGTACCCAAAAACTTGGAGATCCGGGAATACCAACTATACATTGCTCCATCAAAGGAAATTATGTGAAAACTGCCTTATGTGATTTAGGAGCTGGTGTTAGTGTTATGCCTTTATCTTTATATAAGACTTGACTTGAATAAACTCACACCTACTAAAATATCATTGCAAATGGCTGACGAATCAACAGCCATACCTATCGGTATTTGTGCGGATGTGCCCGTTGTTGTTGCTAATGTTACTATTTTGACTGACATTGTTATACTTGAGATGCCCGAGGACGACAACATGTCAATTATCCTTGGTAGACCCTTCTTGAATACTGCAGGGGCTGTTATTGATTGCATTAAAAGCAAGGCCACTTTTCATATCAATGGTAATGAGCATACGGTGCACTTTCCAAAGAAACAATTCCAAGTTAATGGTATTAATGTTATTGAAAAATCTTCGACAATCACTTTTGGAAGTATTCAACTACCTCTACCTACTGTTAAAAAGAAATATGAAATGCTTATTGTTGGGGACATTCATATCCTCGTTGAGGTAACTTAGTGATTTATGAAAGTTCTTCGGTTTCATGCTAATCTAAAGTGGTTGTTAATAAGAGTTGATCAACCTTATTAATGGATCATTTTTGAGAGGTATGAGGTTGATGAATTTAGTAGCCACTACATTTTGTCCCTACCTTTTATTTTTTTGTTTTTATTAGTTAAATAAAATAAAATGACATGCCTAGTCTGTTTTCTGAGTTTCCCGAGCAATAAAAAATGACCCAAAAATAAAAGTGCTCAGAATGCTCTGAAAATTTAATACGATTCTTTCTGAATATTTCAGAATTTCTGGTGCAAATAATATCAGAGGGAGGTGCACTAGATGGACACAACCCACCTGGGCGCACCAGGACCCCCAGGCGTGCCCTGGTGGGTTGTGGTCCCCACATGGGCTCCCTCACTTATCTGTTCATTACACATCATCGCCTACCTCCAAAAAAATTCACCATTGTGCTCTCTCTCTCTCTCTCTCTCTCTCTCTCTCTCTCTCTCTCTCTCTCTCTCTCTCTCTCTCGTGTTCTTGCTCTCAAACCCACGGATTTCGATCTCTTTGCTCGAAGCTCCATTTCCAAAACTAGTTCGGGGGATTGATGCTTGGTATGTGACTCCTCCGTTTGTCCAATTAGTTTTTGTTTTAGTGGTTTATATTTAGAATCATTAGCTACTCTTGGTGCTGCTGTAAATGAACTTGCGTGTTGAATTCTTAGAGTTCTAAGTAGTTTGAATGCTTGCTTTGGCCTCTAGGCATCCCTATGAGTAGCTGCTATCAATCTTATGAAGTTTTTTGGCAAATTTTTGTGGACCAAAAATTTCAGAAATTGTACGCGAATAAAATGTACTTTTTGGGAGGATTTCTTCGAGGAAGAGGTCCTCGGAAGCATCCTCTAGTAGCAGCTCCACTCGTCGGTCTTATGTTGAACCAAGTGAAAAGTCTATACGAGATGCCCACACCAAATCATGCTTATGGCCTTGCAATGAGTATATGGTGAGTATGGGTATCAAGAAGGAATTTGAGCAGTACATTCACACTACCGAGCTCGGTCCCTACACTTCAGATAAGTGCGACCAACACCTCAACCTCACTGAATCATTTCCCAAAGAATTTAAATTCCATCCCTATGAGTCTAGGGTGTCGTTTAAACTTTATGAAAATCCTTTTACTATGCCTCTAGAAAGATTTGCTTACCATTGTAAAATCACATTCTGGGGTTCGCTTGATGAACCGCCAAGGTCTGAGTTTGAGATGTTTTTGTCTAGCCTTTGCTATGGTGAGAATAGGGGAGTGACGCAAAGTAGAATAAAGAGCATTCATTTTCCCGCCATTCAGTACCTTGCATTATTCAATGGGAAATGTATTGTAGGCAAACAAGATTGTAGTACACTACATGCTCCAGACTTGAGTCTCATACGAGCCGCTCTCACCAGTGACAAAAGCTATAATATTGGAGCGATTGTTGCACATAGGTTGCAAAACAATGCTAATAGTGGTTATTTTTACGGCGGAATTTATGCCACACGCTTAGCAAGAGAGCTGGGTGTTTCACCTTTGCCATATGACCCTATTTTACCCACACAATATTTAGACTTTGGTGCTACGAATCGTCATAAGATCCTTAAGGTAAACTTGATAATTTCACCTATAAATTGTTGTTTAATCAACAGTCTGTCGTATACACATATTTGCACGAGCCTGCTCTCATTGATTATCATAGTAGGGGAATATATTTTGTTCTTGATAGCGAAGCCCGAGCCCACAATGCGGCGGTTGTGGCTACACGGCAAGCTAAGATACCCGCACCAAGAGCCTCCGTGAGCTACCACTCCGATCATTACGCAGGATATTGATTGATAACCAAGCTAGGCCTAAAGCCTAAGCTTGGGGGAGTACGTGTTTCTCACTGACTTTACATCCATGTTCACACATTTCAGTTGTCGATATTCACACTATTTCATTGTATTATCCATGCTTGATTTTATTTTCTCGCTTTTTTCTTGTGTGTTTGAAAAAAACTTGAGAAAATAAAAAAAATATTTCCTGTTTCTTTTTACTTTTCTTTCTAGAATAGTTAGCTATGGCACTAAAAAGAAAACCCAAAAAGATTTCCTTGTTCTTCTTTTACCTATTGGGAGCTTTCCCGTGTAAATAGTTTTCCTCATTTTTGCTTTTCCCTTTTATTCGCTTATTCAAGAAAACCAAAAACTCCAAAAATATTTCAGTGTGTTTCTCTGAATTTCTTTTTCTTTTTATTGAGTCGTACCAAGGAGAAGACCACGATGAAAATGTTGAGTGGCTCTCGTTTGCATAACTGTTGATCTAATAAAGAGCCCATTTTACCTTGTCTTCTCTTGCTGAATAAAATGTTTGCAGATTCCATCTTTAGTCCATGGCACTCTTGCACTATTATTATTTTCATATCGTTTGGTCGTGCAAGTGAAAGGCAATAATGATGACATTCGATGAACTGGCTGTGGCAGAGAGAAACGGGTATGAACTCGACTTGTTCTATTTTTGTAAATATGTTTAACCTAGTATTTATGATTCAGCCCATTATGATTAAACATGTTTGCAATGAAAATTAGAGATTATAGTTTCTCATGGCATGCATAAGTAGCTAGGAGTGGATAATGATTTATCTTGGATATCAACATTGTGTTAAAATGATTGTGATGTAGTATGATGATATGGTATCCTCCTCTAAATGTTTGAGTGGCTTGACTTGGCACATGTTCATGCATGTAGTTGAATCAAAACCAACGTAGCTCTATGATATTTATGTGCATGGTGTTCATATCCTACTCATGCTAGTGTCCATTGTTACTTATGCATAATGCATGTTCATGACCGTTGTTACTCTCTAGCTGGCTACTTCTCAACCTATTTGCTAGCCTTCGCCTGTACTAAGTGGGAATTCTGCTTGTACATCAAAAACCTTGAACCCAAGTTATTCCAGATGAGTCCACCATACCTACCTATATGCGGTATTACCCTACCGTCCTAAGTAAATTTGCATGTGCTAACTCTAAAAACATCAAATAAATATCCTTTTTGTGTGCATGTATCGTTCATGGAACGATAGGAGGTGGTAGGTATCTTGTAGGCTAAGCGGGTTATTCTTAGGTCGAGTGTTTATTCACTCGCCATCGCATGAGAAAAGGGCGGTAATAGGGATGCCCAGTCCCAAACTGCAAAAAGAATTGATCTCCCAAATAATCAAACAAAAACTCCCAATGGAGTCATAACCTTTACTTTTCTGCTTGGGAACCGCCACTAGCGTGCTTAGCATGGAAGATATTGATAACTGATAGTCGTGAAGTAAATGAGAAGGGTGCATGTCTCAAAATATCATTTACTTCTGTTTTAAAATTTTGAGCTCTGACACCTCTGCAAATCACTACTTCCCTCTGTGAAGGGACTATCTATTTACTTTTATGTTGTGACATCACCTTCTAAAATAAGCGCCAGAACCTGAGAGCACTACTGTCATGCGGATGCATTGTGTGTAGCTAATGTTGGGTGCATCATGACTGGATATTTTCTACCATGAATTACAATATCTAGTCGCTGCTTGAACTTTGGAGGTGCTCTGCATTTATGTTTTGTGGTCTCAGAAAGGGCTAGCGAGATACCACTATTGTCATATTATATCATGGTTGTTTTGGTAATGTGTTGCTATTTGAGATATCTTATTATTGCTCGCCAGCTGATTATGTCATTGATATGAGTTAATATAATTTTTAAGAGTTATTGTTGGCATGGTTAGTTATAATATTGGTTGAAAGCCTAGGTGATGTTTAAGCTTATCTATGCAAACAAGAGCAAAAGAGTTCGTAAAAGTTTTTCTTTTTCACTTTTAGTTTACCAACTGAATTTCTTGAGGACAAGCAAAGGTTTAAGCTTGGGGGAGTTGATACGTCTCCAACGTATCTACTTTTCCTATTGCTTTTCCTCTTGTTTTGGACTCTAATTTGCATGATTTGAATGGTACTAACCCCGGATTGACGATGTTTTCAGTACAACTACCATGGTGTTGTTTTTGTGCAGAAATAAAAGTTCTCGGAATGGAACAATACCTTGCAAGGATTTTTTATACAATAAAATAGAATTTCTGGAGCTGAGAACCACCGGAGGGGGGCACTTCGGTGGGCACAACACACCAGGGCGCGCCTGCCCCCTAGGCGCGCCCAAGTGGGTTGTCCCCACCTGGTGGCCCCGCATACCCTGAAACCTACGCTATAAAATAACATTTTTTCAGAAAAAAAATCAAGGAGAAAGAATTATTGCGTTCCACGAGACGGAGCCGCCGCACCCTCATGTTCTTCATCGGGAGGCCAAATTTGGAGTCCGTTTGGGGCTCCTGAGAGGGGGATCTTCGCTCTTCATCATCACCAACCCTACTCCATTGCCAATGCCATGATGCTCCCCACATGGAGTGAGTAATTCCTTCATAGGCTCGCTGGTCCGTGAGGAGTTGGATGAGATTCATCATTTAATCGAGTTAGTTTTGTTAGGGCCTGATCCCTAGTATTCACTATGGTCTGAGATTGATGTTGCTATGACTTTGCCATGCTTAATGCTTGTCACTTTGGGCCCAGGTGCCATGATTTCAGATCTGAACAGTTTATGTTATCGCCATTATATCCATGTTCTAGATCCGATCTTGCAAGTTATAGTCACCCACTACGTGTTATGATCTGGCAACCCCGGAGTGACAATAGTCGGGACCACTCCTGGTGATGACCATAGTTTGAGATGTTCATGTATTCACCGTGTGTTAATGTTTGTTCCGGTTCTCTATTAAAAGGAGGTATTAATATCCCTTAGTTTCCAATTGGACCCCGCTGCCATGGGAGGGTAGGACAAAAGATGTTATGCAAGTTCCTTCCATAAGCATGTATGACTATTTACGGAATACATGCCTACATTATATTTATGAACTGGAGCTAATGCCGTATCGCCCTAGGTTATAACTGTCACATGATGAATATCATCCAACAATTTGCCGATCCAATGCCTACGAATTTATCCTATATTGTTTCTGCTAAGCTACTACTGTCATCGTTACTATTGTTGTTGTTACTACTATCAAAACTATCATACTACTTTGCTACTGATTACTTTGCTGCAGATAATTAATCATCAGGTGTGGTTGAATTGACAACTCAACTGCTAATACTTACAAATATTCTTTGGCTCCCCTTGTGTCGAATCTATAAATTTGGGTTGAATACTCTACCCTCAAAAGCTGTTGCGACCCCCTATACTTGTGGGTTATCAAACATCTGGCAAGATCGATCTGATGACTACTCGATAGTTCACTGTGCCATGCTTTATGTCTTAGAACCGGGACATCAACGACGTTCTGAATGTCATGGAGCATATGAGATGTTCTAGGAGCTGAAATTGATATTTCAAGCTAATGCCTGGGTCGGGAGATATGAAGTCTCTAACAAGTTCTATAGCTGCAAGATGGAGGAGAATAGTTTTGTTTGTGAACTCATACTTAAAATGTGTGAGTATCATAACCACTTGACTCAGATGGGAATTGATCTTCCAGTTGAGAGTGTTATTGAAAAAGTTCTTCAATCACTGCCACCAAGCTACAAAGGCTTTGTGATGAACTATAATATGTAAGGGATGGAGAAAACAATTCCCGAGCTCTTCGCGATGCTGAAATCGGCGGAGGTAGAAATCAAGAAGGAGCATCGAGTGTTGATGGTTAATAAGACCACTAGTTTCAAGAAAAAGGGCAAAGTAAAGAAAGGGGACTTCAAGAAGAATGGCAAACAAGTTACCACTCCCGTCAAGAAGCCCAAAGCTGGAACTAAGCCAGAAACTGAGTGCTTCTACTGCAAAGGGAGTGGTCACTCGAAGCGGAACTGCCCCAAGTATTTGGCGGATACGAAAGATGGCAAAGTGAACAAAGGTATATTTTATATACATGTTACTGACGTGTTCCTTACTAGTGCTCATAGTGGCGCATGGGTATTTGATACTAGTTTGGTTGCTCATATTTGTAACTCGAAATAGGAGCTGCGGAATAAACGTAGATTGGCTAAGGACGAGGTGACGATGCGTGTCGGGAATGGTTACAAGGTCGCTGTGATCGCCGTCGGCACGCTACCTCTACATCTACGTTCGGGATTAGTTTTAGACCACAATAATTGTCATTTGGTGCCAGCATTGAGCATGCACATTATATCTGGATCTTGTTTAATGCAAGACGGTTATTCATTTCAGTCAGAGAATAATGGTTGTTCTATTTATATGAGTAATATCTTTTATGGTCATGCACCCCTTGAGGAATGGTCTATTCTTATTGAATCTCGATCGTGGTGATACACATATTCATAATATTGATGCCAAAAGATGCAAAGTTGATAATGATAGTACAACATATTTGTGGCACTGCCATTTAGGTCATATTGGCGTAAAGCACATGAAGAAACTCCATGCGGATGGACTTTTGGAATCACTTGATTATGAATCATTTGATACTCACGAACCATGCCTCATGGGCAAGATGATTAAAAATCCATTCTCCGGAACAATGGAGCGAGCTAATGACTTATTAAAAATAATTCATACCGATGTATGCGGTCCAATGAGTGTTGAAGCATAGGGCGGGTATCGTTATTTTCTCATCTTCACAGATGATTTAAGTAGGTATGGGTATATCTACTTGATGAAACACAAGTCTGAAACATTTGAAAAGTTCAAAGAATTTCAGAGTGAAGTGGAGAATCATCGCAATAAGAAAATAAAGTTTCTATGATCTGATCACGGAGGGGAATATTTGAGTTACGAGTTTGGCCTTCATTTAAAACAATGTGGAATAGTTTCACAACTCACACCACGTGGAACACCATAGCGTAATGGTGTGTCCGAATGTAGTAACAGTACTCTATTTGATATGGTGTGTTCTATGATGTCTCTTACCAATTTGCCTTTATCATTTTTGGGTTATGCATTAGAGACAGCCGCATTCACGTTAAATAGGGCACCGTCTAAATCCATTGAGATGACACCATATGACTATGTTTGGCAAGAAACCAAACCTGTCATTTCTTAAAGTTTGGGGTTGTGACATTTATGTCAAAAGGCTTCAGTCTGATAAGCTCAAACCCAAATCAAAGAAGTGCGTCTTTATAGGATACCCTATAGAAATAATTGGGTACACCTTCTACCACAGATCCGAAGGCGAGATCTTTGTTGCTAAGAATGTGTCCTTTCTAGAGAAGGCATTTCTCTCGAAAGAAATGAGTGGGAGGAAAGTAGAACTTGATGAGATAATTGTACCTTCTCTCGAATTGGAAATTAGCTCATCAGAGAAAACCATTCTCGTGATGCTTACACCAACTAGAGAAGAAGCTAATGAAGATGATCATCAAACTTTGGATCAAGGTACTACTGAACCTCGAAGGTCGACCAGAACACGTACCGCACCAGAGTGGTACGATAATCCTGTCCTGGAAGTCATGTTGTTAGAAAACAGCGAACCTTCGAACTATGAAGAAGCTATGATGAGCCCAGATTCCAAAAATTGGCTTGAGGCCATGAAATATGAGATAGGATTCATGTATGAGAACAAAGTATGGACTTTGATGGACTTGCTCGATTATCAGCAAGCCATATAGAATAAATGGATCTTCAAGAAGAAGACTGACGCAGATGGTAATGTTACTGTCTACAAAGCTCGACTTATCGCAAAAGGTTTTCGACAAGTTCAAGGAGTTGACTACATGAGACTTTCTCACCCATGGTGATGCTTAAGTCTGTCCGAAACATGTTAGCAATTACCGCATTTTATGATTATGAAATCTGGCAAATGGAAGTCAAAACTGCATTCCTTAATAGATTTCTACAAGAAGAGTTGTATATGATGCAACCAGAACGTATTGTCAATCCTAAAGGTTCTAACAAAGTGTGCAAGCTCCAACGATCCATCTATGGACTGGTGCAAGCATCTCAGAGTTGGAATATACGCTTTGATGAGGTGATCAAAGCATATAGTTCTATATAGACTTACGGTGAAGCCTGAATTTACAAGAAAGTGAGTGGGAGCTCTGTAGCATTTCTAATATTATATGTGGATGACATATTGCTGATTGTAAATGATATAGAATTTCTGGATAGCATAAAAGGATAATTGAATAAGAATTTTTCAATGAAAGGCCTCGATGAAGCTGCTTATATATTATGCATCAGGATCTATAGAGATAGATCAAGACGCTTAATAGGACTTTCACAAAGCACATACCTTGACAAAGTTTTTAAGAAGTTCAAAATGGACGAGTCAAAGAAAGGGTTCTTACATGTGTTACAAGGTGTGAAATTGAGTCCCACTCAAAGCCCAGCCACTGCAGAAGATAGAGAGAAAATGAAAGTCATTCCCTATGCCTCCGTCATAGGTTCTATCATGTATCCTATGCTGTGTACCAGACCTGATGTGCCCCTTTCCATAAGTTTGGCAGGGAGGTACCAAAGTAATCCAGGAGTGGATCAGTGGATCAGTGGACAGCGGTCAAGAACATCCGGAAGTACCTGAAAAGGACCAAGGGTATGTTTCTCGTTTATAGAGGTGGCGAAGAGCTCGTCGTAAAGGGTTACGTATTTATATTGAATGGTGGAGCTGTCAGTTGGTGCAGTTCCAAGCAGAGCATCGTGGCGGGATCTATGTGTGAAGCGGAGTGCATAGCTGCTTCGGAAGCAGCACATGAAGGAGTCTGAATGAAGGAGTTCATATCCGATCTAGGTGTAATACCTAGTGCATCATGTCCAGTGACAATATTTTGTGACAACATTGGAGCAATTCCCTTGGTAAAGGAATCCAGGTTTGACAAGAGAACAAAACACATCAAGAGATGCTTCAACTCCATTCGTGAAAAGATCAAGGATGGAGACATATAAATTTGTGAAGTACATACATATCTAAATGTGGTAGACGTGTTGACCAAGCCTCTTCCGCGAGAAAACCATGTTCAACACCAAGACTCCATGGGTGTTAGATTCATTACAATGTAATCTAGATTATTGACTCTAGTGCAAGTGGGAGACTAATGGAAATATGCCCTAGAGGCAATAATAAAGTTGTTATTATTTTATATTTCCTTATTCATGGTAAAGGTTTATTATTCATGCTAGAATTGTATTGACCGGAAACTTAAATACATGTGTGAATACATAAACAAATAATGTGTCCCTAGTAAGCCTCTACTAGACTAGCTCATCGATCGAAGATGGTTAAGGTTTCCTAACCATACACATGAGTTGTCATTTGATAATGGGATCACATCATTAGGAGAATGATGTGATGGACAAGACCCATCCGTTAGCTTAGCCTACGATCATTCAGTTTATTGCTATTGCTTCGTTAATGTCAAATACATATTCCTTTGACTACAAGATCATGCAACTCCAGGATATCAGAGGAATACCTTGTGTGATATCAAACATCACAACCTAGCTGGGTGGTCATAAAGATGCTCTATAGGTATTTCTGAAGGTGTCTGTTGAGTTGGCATGGATCGAGATTAGGATTTGTCACTCTATGTCTCCGAGAGGTATCTTTGGGCCCTCTCGGTAATACACATCACAAGAAGCTTAAAATGACTAAGGAGATAGTTACGAGATGATGTATTACAGAACAAGTAGATAGACTTGCCTTTAGCAAGATTGAACTAGGTATGGAAATACCGACGATCGAATCCTGGGCAAGTAACATACCGACGGACAAAGAGAATTACGTATGTTGTCATAACAGTTTGACCAATAAAGATCTTTGTATAATATGTAGGAAACAATATGGGCATCCAGGTTCCTCTATTGGTTATTGATCGGACAAGTGTCTCGGTCATGTCTACATAGTTCTCGAACCCGTAGGGTCCGCACGCTTAACATTCATTGACGATATAGTGTTATATGAGTTATATGATTTGGTGACCGAATGTTGTTCGGAGTCCCAGATGAGATCACGGACATGACGAGGAGCTCCGGAATGGTCCGGAGGTAAAGATAGATATATAATGCGATGATATTTGGACACCTGAAGAGTTTTGGGAGGTACCAGGTAGTCATTGGGTCACCGGAAGGGGTTCCGAGAAGCCCCAGGAAGTATACGGGCCTTATGGGCCAAGTAAGGTGAGCACACTAGCCCACAAGGGGCTGGTGTGCCCCTCTATGGTAGCCATCCCTAGGGAAGGGAAGGGAAGGAAAGGAAAGGGGGGAGTCGGCCTCCCCTGCCTTCCTCTCCTCCCCTTTCATTCCTCCTCTTGGGGATTATGGCAAGGGGGGTATGCCAGGGCAGGAGCCCTAGGAGCCGGCCGGCCACCTTGTGGCGCACCTGGCTGCCTCCCCTCTCCCCCACGACATTATCCTAGCCGTGTGCAGCGCCCCTCTCCATAGTTTTGTCCATCGGTCATATTTTCGTAGTGCTTACGCTAAGCCCCGTGGAGATAGCATCACCATCATCGTCACCACGCCGTCGTGCTGCCGGAACTCATCTACTACTTCGCCCGTCTTATTGGGTCAACAAGGCGAGGACGTCACCGAGCTGAACGTGTGCTGAACGCGGAGGTGTCGTACATTCGGTACTTGATCGGTTGGATCGCGAAGAAGTTCGACTACATCAACCGCGTTAATAAACGCTTCCGCTTACGGTCTACGAGGGTATGTAGACACACTCTCCCCTCTCGTTGCTATGCATCTCCATGGACAGATCTTGCGTGTGTGTAGAATTTTTTTGTTTTCCATGCAACATTTCCCAACAATCATATGGCTCGGAGCGCTCTCGAGAAGCTCTTGTGGCACACCACCTAGCAATAGACAGCTCAGAGGTATAGTTCGACCGCGAGGCACCCAGGGAGGCAGATACTCCACCATCCTTTATAAGAGTAATGCGTGTTTTAGTTTCAACTTGATTCCAATCCTGTCAAAAGCTTAAATTAATACTCTTGCAAAAGTTTGGCAGAAACCCTTGTCTTCAAAGGTGCCTTCTCTCGTGGGTTCCATAACTCAGGGCCACCTCTAGGGAAAAGGGGCAAGAATCTTTTCTATCCCTTTAACGAATCACTAAAGGGACTAATCAGGTAGTGGCGCAACAACACCTCTCCAAGAAAAACAAAAAGTAATAGAATAACATGAAATTTTAAGAAACAAATACTACAACCGGAAAAGCTATATGACCACAAAGTAGTATCATATTCAGATATGCCAAGCTATAAAGAATACTGCTCATTGCCTCCAATAATCTACCGCCTATTTTATCTAAGGTCTACAAAATAGTCTACCAAAGTGATGATCATGCCATATTTGAGTATTACACAAAACTAAGGAGGCTCATTATTCACAAGTTAACATTAGTTTTTTACACACATAACTGGCAAAGCTATACAGAATTAGTGCTACTACTTGCAGCACAAACCAGGGGTGCACCACACATCCTCGCCGGACTTGGGATTGAAGGGTTGAAGATGTGTTTGTCCACCCTTTCCTTCCCCATGTACGCATCCCGCCCCTCTTATTTGTGGTTGTTGTGGTCATGAGACAGTGCCTCCCAAAGCCAAAGGAGAGGTGTCGCCACACATAGGATATGATTCAAAGACCAAAGAAAAAAAATGGTGAGGCAACTCAATGGAGAGGAGACAGAAATGGTTATTGTGGAAAATAATTGGAAGGGCCATGGACCATAGCTCTGGCTCAAGGAAGGAGGGAAGCACGCCGACACAATGGACCAAGGAGGCGCCTAAGGCCTATGGGCGCGTTGACTCGAGGCAGATCGGCCAGCGGCGGGTGCCGATGGAGCGAGCGATGACGGAATCGAAATAGGACAAAGGGAGATTCGGCGACAATCAGCTATGGATAGTGGTGATGGCCGGTGGCGAATGGTGAGTCTCGGGAGGCGAGGGATGGACTGGTGGTAGCCAACGTCCAGCTTTCCTTTTTCTCTCCCCATTTCTAGGTTGTCCTCTTCCATCCCCGGCCCCACTCTTTGTGTGTGTGCTTGAACAAAGTAGGGAGCGTTTGGTGGTCTATAGCTGTCGGATCTTGGGTTCCAGCAAAACCCTTGAGGTTTGAACTCTGGGGTGCACACAAAGATCTCTCCTTTCGCCCTAGCTCGTCTGCTCGCCGATCCCTAGGCCTAGCTCATCAGATCCGAAGAACAAGAGACACAAGGTTTATAATGGTTCGGGCCACCATTGTGGTGTAATACCCTAATCCAGTGTGGTGAGGTGGATTGCCTTGTAGGCTGAGGAAGAACTAGTACATGGACGAACTGCCTCCTGAGGAGAGGGGTTCTTGTGCTCAAGTGAGCTTGTGGTGTGCGGCCTTCTCTCTCATCAACTCCCGGTGAGATGATCCCAATAGTGGTCGTTAGTCCTATTTATAGTGGCTAGGGTCCTCTTCCCAAATATTGAACAGGAAGGGATCCCACAACGGCCAAATTTGAAGGGGGGCAGCTAGTATAAGCTATCCTGACAAAAGGTGGTCTTCGCCTCCCAAAGGCTCTGGTGGTGACGCCGTCGTGGGCTCCGCGATGACCTCTGTTCTGCCGTCCTGCTGGTCTTGGTCTCGTTGCACCAATATGGAAACCTTTGCCTGATGCCTCGGGACTCCGCGCCTGCACCTGCTCCTTTAGCACCGAAGAGGAAACAGGCACTATGTGCCCGCTGGCGCCTGCCTGGCCTTGGTCGTCACCGCTCACATCACGAGGACCTCGCAAGGTACCCCTTGCCTTGATATCTCCGATCCTCATGAGCTGTCCTAGTAAGGCCTCCCCAGGAGATGTCTTGTGTCGTCCGCCTCGCAAGGCTCGGCCCCTCGCGAGGGTATTGAGTGGTTGCTGAAGATGTTGGGCCGTACCAGGCCGCCTAATGAGCCAAGCCCTAGGCCGTAGGCAGGCAAGTCTAGGTACCCCCATTCCCAGAATGCCGACAGTAGCCCCCGGGCCCAAGGTGCGCTCGGTCTTGGCTTCGCAGCGAAGCCAAGGGACAAGTGCGGATCGCCACGGGCCCCAAAAGCCTGCGGCCTTGACTGACGCGTGGCAACTGATGGGACGTGGGCGTCTCGACTTCCCCATATAGCATCGATTTTTGCCCAGCCGGACGGCCACTGTTACTTGCACAGCTCCACCTCCTTTGCTAGCGGTGTGCCCTGCGGTTTCCTTGTCTTCTAAATCCCCTCCCCCGGCTTGATGCAACACCAACTTCTTCCGTCGTCATGGCCTCCAGCCGAGAAAAGGAAGAGGGGGCGGAGTCTTGCGCCTTGGCCCCCTCGCCGCCGGTCTTCAGGGCCGCCACTGAGCGGTTGGTGGTGATCAACAAAGAGATGATGGATAAGGTGCGCCCAGCACTCGCCGCCGATTCCAATGAGTGGGGGGCGACGGTGGCTTGGCCCGCTTCCCACGCCAAGATCGACAGGTTGGCCACCGAGGTCCACCTCCATCTTCACGCCCTCTGGGCTGGCTTGATCCCTTCCTTCTCTAATTTCTTCAATGCGGTGCTCTTGCATTACCAGATCAGCACGCTACATCTTGATCCTCAATCCACCGTCCTCCTTGTTGTCTTTTCCTTTGTCTGCGAGGCCATGGTGGGCATTGCTCCCTCCTTGGCCTTGCTCCACCACTTCTTCTCGTTGCATCTGACGGATGCACTCCAGTGCTCCGGATGCGTGTCCTTCCAGACCATCGCAGCGACGGCCGGCTCGGGCATCGACTTCGACCTTGCGACGATTGTTGGCAGCTTCAGGAAGCGGTGGGTGTTCGTCGATGTCGGGTGAGAAGCCCCCTGCTGCTCCCACCACGGATTCTGGCCGCTCCGAGCTCCGGTTGGAACCACGTGAGGCTCGTCCCGTTCGGCTCCGGTTGGCCAGGCTGCAGAGGCTTGGAGTGACGGTGCCTATGGTGGCGAGGAAGTTCATCCAGCGCCGCATTGCCCCGCTTCAGCGCCACTCTCGGCCGATGTGGGCCTTCTCTGGCCCCGGGGACCGAATGAGTCTCCAAGCGTCTACCCTCCCTCTCGAGGTGCGGCGCATGGTGCTCGAGGTCCTGACGGGTGATCCGTTGTCAGCCTGCTTACCTGAGGAGGGTTGCCTCTTGTACTACTGCTCAGACATGGTGGAGTTCGTGAGGTAGATGCACTCCTTTGATGCAAGGGGGCTTCGTCCGCTCGGCCTTGTTGGGTCTCGCGAGAACCCTGTCTGTGTGGCTCCATTGCCTGCTGTTATCGAGGTGGTCGTCTCAGAAGTGGGCGCGGGGGGGGGGGGTCGCTGCTGAGTGCTGGTGGCGTTGCTACTTCCGTGCTGGCACCTCCTGAGGTTCCTGAAGTGTTGCCCACCGGGGCTCAGCAGAGTCGCCCGGAATGGGCTGCTGAGGTGCAAGTGTTGCCTGATGCTCCCGAGGCCGAAGCCCCCGTGGCATCTTTGCATCGTCCTGAGGCGGGGGCAGGAGGCCCAGCCTGACCTGGCGCTTCTGGGGGCGCCTCCTCCGGAGATGCCCCGGTTGTGCCTGATGTCGCCGATAGCTTCCGGGGCTTCGGCCGGCTCCGGCCGAACTTCGAAGCTCTTCACAAGAGGAGGAGGTCTCCCAGTTGTGGTGACGTCGCCTTCCGACAGCTGAAGCTGAGGAAGTACATCGCCATAGACGAGTGAGTAGCTTATCTTTGTAACCTCTTGTGTGTTGCCTTCCTTCCTGACCACGATTCCTCAGGGCGCCTCCTACCAAGGCGACGACGCCTACTGAGAAGCAAGCCTCAGTGGCCCCGAGCTCTTCGCCAAGCTAGAGCGCCCTCAGTCGATTCGCCACTTCTGGCGTGAGGCCATCCATGAGCTCGGATACGGTGGCCTGGCGCCTCGACCCCGCGTTCTTGCTGTTCCTTCTCCACGGCTCTGCCTGGGGGCCGGGGGGCGTGCCGAGGGCTCCCCCCTTGATCGTCGAATATAGCGGGGCCGCCTTGGCCCTGGCGTCTTCTTCAAGTGGTGGGTTGATTCTTCTCCAACATATCTATAATTTTTTTTTGTTCCACGCTATTATTTATGAAGTCTTGGATGTTTAATGGGCTTTATCATTCACTTTTATATCATTTTTGGGACTAACCTACTAACACAAAGGCCCAGTCCAGATTGCTGTTTTTATCCTGTTTCAGGGTTTTGCAGAAAAAGAATATCAAATGGAGTCCAAACGGAATGAAACCTTCGCGAGAGATATTTTTGGAGGAAATCATGCACGGAGAACTTGAGAACCACGTCAGAAGAGCCACGAGGGGCCCACGAGGGTGGGGGCACGCGCCCTTGCCTCGTGGAGCCCCCGTGACTCCCCCGGTGCCCTCCTTCTTCCAATATAAGTCCACGTACCCCGGAAACTCTGTGAACAGAGAGAAAACCCTAATTCCACCGCCGTACCTTCTGTTCCCATGGAGATCCCATCTTGGAGCCTATTCCAGAGCTCCACCGAAGGGGAATCTATCACCGAGGCCTTCATCATCATCATCATCATCGCCCTCACCATGAGTTGTGAGTAGTTTACCACAGACCTTCGGGTCCATAGCTAGTATCTAGATGGCTTCTTTTCTCTCTCTGGATCTCAATACAAAGTTCTCCTCGGTCTTCGAGGAGATCTATTCGATGTAATCTCTTTTTGCGGTGTGTTTGTCGAGATCCGATGAATTGTGAGTTTGTGATCAAGGTTATCTATGAAAGATATTTGGTTCTTCTCTGAACTTTTTATGTGTGCTCATAATATCCTTGCAAGTCTCTTCGAATTATTGGTTTGGTTTGGCCTACTAGATCTATAGTTCTTGCAATGGGAGAAGTGCTTGGCTTTGGGTTCAATCTTGCGGTGTCATTTCCCAATGACAGTAGGGGCAGCAAGGCACGAATTGTATTTTTTCCATCAAGGATAAAAATATGGGGTTGATATCATATTTCTTGAGTTTATCCCTCTACATCATGTCATCTTGCTTAAGGCGTTACTCTGTTCTTATGAACTTAATACAATAGATGCATGCTGGATAGCGGTCGATGTGTGGAGTAATAGTAGTAGATGCAGAATCGTTTCGGTCTACTTGTCTCGGACATGATGCCTATATACAATGATCATGCCTAGATAGTCTAATAATTATTCGCTTTTCTATCAATTGCTCGACAGTAATTTGTTTACCCGCCGTAAAATGTCGCTATCATGAGAGAAGCCACTAGAGAAAACTATGGCCCCCGGATCTATTCTCAACATATCAATCTACATCTACTTTAATTTTACCGCTTTTATTTGCTATTCTTATAAACTGAAAATACCAAAAATATCAACTATCATCTCTATCAGATCTCACTTTCGTAAGTGACCGTAAAGGGATTGACAACCCCTTATCGTGTTGGCTGCGAAGTTCTTATTTGTTTGTGCAGGTGCGAGAGACTCGTGCGTGGTCTCCTACTGGATTGATACCTTGGTTCTCAAAAACTTAGGGAAATACTAACGCTACTGTGCTGCATCTCCCTTTCCTCTTCGAGGGAATACAACGCAAGCTCAAGAGGTAGCAAGAAGAATTTATGGCGCCGTTGCCGTGGAGGCTTACGCGAAAGTCATATACCAAGTACCTATCACAAACCCTTATCCTTCGCATTACATTTATTTGCCTCTCGTTTTCCTCTCCCCCACTTCACCCTTGCCGTTTTATTTTCCCTTCTTCCGCCGTGTGTTTATCGTTCGCTTGCGTCTTGTTTGCTTGTGTGTGTTGGATTGCTTGCTTGTTACTACTCTCCCTATTAGTGTTGACCCTCACCTCAAGAGGCTGGAGGAGATTGAAAACAATGTTAGACATTTTATGACTATAAAATTTGAGCATAATGACTTTTTCAGAAGTGAGCTTAAAGAACAGAAAAAGTTTATGGAATATATGAATAAAGACCTTGACGATATGTCTAAGGAATTTTATGGCTTGAAATCTCAGTTTGCTCATCTTGAGAAATTAATTGCCCAAATTTCGGATAAACAATCCACCTTGATCAATAAGATGGCTGCTAAACCGGAAGAGCATGAAAATAAAGATGAAGATCTGAAATTTATTCATGTGTCTCCTATTAGATCCTTGTTTTCTAGTATTAATCTTGATGAATATAGGATTGGAGATAATTTTGCTTTAAGGTGTCCCAATGATTCAGTGTTTTTTGATCTTGATGCTAAAATTGCTAAAAGTGGGAGTGAAAAGATTAAAACTTTGCATAGTGATGAACCCACTATTTTGGATTTCAAGGGATTCAATTATGACAATTGCTCTTTGATTGATTGTATTTCCTTGTTGCAATCCGTGCTAAATTCTCCGCATGCTTATAGTCAAAATAAAGCTTTCACCAAACATATAGTTGATGCTTTGATGCAATCTTATGAAGAAAAACTTGAGTTGGAAGTTTCTATCCCTAGAAAGCTTTATGATGAGTGGGAACCTACTATAAAAAAGATCATGAATGCTATGCTTTGTGTGATTTGGGTGCACGTGTCTCCACTATCCCAAAAACTTTGTGTGATTTGCTAGGGTTCCATGAGCTTGATGATTGTTCTTTAAATTTGCAACTTGCGGATTCCACTATTAAGAAACCTATGTGAAGAATTAATGATGTTCTTATTGTTGACAATAGGAATTATGTGCCCGTAGATTTCATTGTTCTTGATATAGATTGCAATCGTTCATGTCCTATTATTCTTGGTAGACCTTTCCTTAGAACGATTGGTGCAATTATTGATATGAAGAAAGGAAATATTAGATTCCAATTTCCGTTAAGGAAAGACATGGAACACTTTCCTAGAGAGAAAATCAAATTACCATATGAATCTATCATGAGAGCCACTTATGGATTACCTTCCAAAGATGGCAATACCTAGATCTATCTTGTATCGTGCCTAGGCAGCCTAGCTAGGGGCGTAAAATGATAGCGCTTGTTGGGAGGCAACCCAATTCTATGTTTTTTGTTTTTGTTGCTGTTAGGGAATAAATATTGCATCTAGCCTCTGATTAGATGTTTTTTCATGTTTTGTTTAGTGTTTGTGCCAAGTAGAACCTTTGGGAAGACTTGTGTGAAGTTTATGTGATCTTGCTCTGAAAAACAGAATCGTTAGCGCTCGCTAAAGTAGTCTTCAGATTTTACTGGAGCGTGATTTTTAGTTGATTCTTTTTGCAGATGATTTGTAGACAAATTCTGCAAATTTACCAATTTAGTTTGTATTTTTTGGATTTCCAGAAGTAGGCGAAACCTGCAGATTACTACAGACTGCTCTGTTTTTGACAGATTCTGTTTTTCGTGTGTTGTTTGCTTATTCCGATGCATCTATGAGTAGTATTGGAGGATATGAACCATAGATAAGTTGGAATAAAGTAGGTCTAACACCAATATAAACAAAGAATGAATTCATTGCTGCACCTTTGAGTAGTGGTTTGCTTTCTTATACTAATGGAGCTCACGAGAATTTTTGTCTAAGTTTTGTGTTGTGAAGTTTTCAAGCTTTGAGTATTGCTTTGATGGACTTTGGAACAAGGAGTAGCAAAGGCCTAAGCTTGGTGATGACCATGGCACCCCAAGTAAATTCAAGATAATCAAAAGCGTAAGCTTGGGGATGCCCCGGGAAGGCATCCCCTCTTTCGTCTTCATCCATCGGTAACTATACTTGGAGCTATATTTTTATTCGCAACATGTTATGTGTTTTGCTTGGAGCGTCTTGTATAATTTGAGTCTTTGCTTGTTAGTTTGCCACAATCATCCTTACTGGACACACCTATTTGAGAGAGTTAAATATGGCTTAGAAATTATTAGAACACTCTATGTGCTTCACTTATATCTTTTGAGTTGAATAGTTTTTGCTCTAGTGCTTCACTTATATATCTTTTAGAGCACGGTGGTGTTAATATTTTGTAGAAATTGTTGATATCTCATGCTTCACTTATATCTATTTGAGAGTCTATTAAAACAGCATGGTAATGTGTTTAGGCTAAAGGAACTAGTCTTCACATGATAAACATCCAATGTCAATGTAGTAAAAAAATTCACACTAAGTGCATTGAATAGAATGAGATGTTGGATGCTTGATAATTGTTTTGAGATATGAGGATAGTGATATTAGAGTCATCCTAGTGGAGTTATTATGAAATTGAGAAATACTTGTGTTAAGGTTAGTGATTCCCGTATCATGTACGTATGGTGAACCGCTATGTGACGAAGTTAGAGCATAAGGTACTTGTAGAGTGCCAACCTTTGTGTGGAGGTCGGGGGCACGCGATGGTTAACTCCTACCGACCTCCCCCCTAGGAGCATGCGTTGATTGCTTTCTTTTGATGACTCGTAGATTTTTGCAATAAGTATATGAGTTCTTATGACTAATGATGAGTCTATGGATTATACGCACTCTCACCCTTCCACCATTGCTAGCCTCTCTTGTACCGCGCAATTTTCACCGGTGCCATAAATCCACTATATATCCTTCCTCAAAACAGCCACCATACCTACCTATCATGGCATTTCCATAGCCATTCCGAGATATATTGCCATGCAACTTTCCACCGTTCCGTTCATATGACACACATCATATTGTCATATTGCCATGCATGATCATGTAGTTGACATCATAGTTGTGGCAAAGCCACCATGCATAATTTTTCATATATGTCACTCTTGATTCATTACACATCCCAGTACACCGCCGGAGGCATTCATGTAGAGTCATACTTGTTGTAGTATCGAGTTGTAATTTCGAGTTGTAATGAAAAGTGTGATGATCATCATTATTAGAGCATTGTCCCATGTGAGGAAAGGCCAATAAAAAAAGATGGCCCAAAAAAATATAGAGAGGGGCTAATAAAAAAAGGAGAAAGCCCCTCCAAAAAAAATTAGAGAAAAGAGAGAAGGAACAATTACTACTATCATTTTTTCCACACTTGTGCTTCAAAGTAGCACCATGTTCCTCATTGTAGAGAGTCTCATGCTTAGTCACTTTCATATACTAGTGGAAATTTTCATTATAGATGTAACATCCCAAATTTTCAATTTGGAATGTTATACATAGATCATATTGCATTTCATGCTTTTTGCATTTTTGGTTGTGACGTTCCTCGAAATTTTAAACAACTCAAGGACCTACGGAGAGAGTTGGGAATTTTACCGTTTTCGTATTTGAGTTCGCTCGAATACCGGTACGAGGACAGTGTGATTCTAATTATTTTTCTCTCCTAAAAATATTTCTAAATACAAAATATGAGCGGAGATAATATGACTTCTCCAAAATAACAGAAATATTGGAGGAAAAAATGTTAAAATCACTTTTGGTATTTTTCTGGATTTATTTGCGGATTTATTTGCATAGGAAAAATGCGCGTATTTGAAAATTGCGTTTAGGTCCGGGAAAAATGTTCACTTTGTCCTAACTATTATTAGAGGACGGTGAAAATTTATTTCGGGAATTTTGGAGTCCTTTTAGTATTTCTTTCGTTAGTTTTTCTGCGCCAGGACTCTATTTAGAAAAAAATGCGTAATCGACTTGGAGTCGTAAAGGCCCAGGACTCTGGGCTTTATAAGCCAGCGCCCCGGCCCGACCGCCCCCAGCCCAGCGCCCCGCCCCCTGCCCTAGCTAGCGCCGCCGCCACCCACCGCAAGCGCCGCCGCCGTCGCCAGCGCTCGCCGCCAGCGCCGCCGCCGCTCGCCGCCGCCCGCGCCGCCCCGTAACCGCCGCCGCGCCGCCACCTCGCCCCGCCGGACCACCCCGTCGCCGGAGTTCGTCGTCGAGGTATATCGGTTTTTTTAGAACCCCTCGGTTTTTTTAAAAAATCGTAGATCTGTTTTATTAGATTAGATCGGTTCGGTTTTTCGTTGGTTTAGTTATTTAGCGGACGTTCGTTCGTACGTTCGTTTTTACGAACGATTTCGTTAGTTAGCCGCAGACAGCGAACATTCGTTCGTTAGCCTGTTCGTCCATTTTCTTTTTCGGGGTATTTATTCGCGGTTATTCCGACCGCGATTTCTGTCCTGATCTTGTTTTTTGTTTTTCTTTTCGCTTGAGAGTCGGAATCAGGTGATTCAAAATCCCAGATCTTCGTCTCGATGCCCTATTTACGTTTAATCAACTTGAACAAAGTTTTGGCTCCTGTAAAATTTAACTTTAGGCTAATTAGTAACCGGAGCTCGTTTCTTTCGCAGTTTGAGTTTCGTTGCTTCTTTCGAGTTGATTCTTTTTGCAAACCGGAGTTCTTAAGTTGAACCTTCTGGTTAGATCTCTTATTTGAGTTTTACCCGTGCATTAGCTAAGTACTTGTTGTATGCTTGTTTGTTTGCGATAGAGTACCCGGAGTGCGCCACTTTCTACTTTGAGTCTCTAGGTTTTGCGGATCATCAGCAAGGCAAGTAACACTTTGATCATGCTTTCTAATTACCCAGTTTTCATTGCATTAGTTCAACCCTCACACATTGCATGAATAGGATCAATTAACTTGTGGGATTGGGAAGTAGATTGAGGTAGTACCTATTACCTGCACTACATTCAAACCTTTGGGAGTTACTTCTACGTTTGCTGATAGGACATGCTATGCTCGTAGACGTGGATTGGGTGAGTGAAATCCATGACAGATGTGAGTTTGTTAATTAATGGTTCAACTTAAGGTGGCAACATTAATACACATCTGGGTGGATTGAGGCATCTGGGTATTCCAGTGATTGCCTGTTTTTCTTTTGGACCGCCACCCAGGCTCAAAGGGATCATGAGATTTTTCATACTAGAAACTTCCGTGTGCAGCCACATGCCAATATGGGCTCTGGCATAGTTGAGTAAGTTGTGGGAAACCTTTCCATGATGGGCTAGCAGATGTAGTGGGTTTTGTAGGTGTACCGGCCTATCTATCTGGTTAAGGGGACCTCTTTGGAAAGACTGTGTCTCGGTCATCCGTTTCTCAAACACCATGCAGTGCGAGAAACCAAACGGAGGCGATCGAGTCTTGTGGGGAAAAGTGCACAAACCTCTGCAGAGTGTACAAACTGATCATGATTAGCCGTGTCCCCGGTTACGGACGTCTTGAGTATCTAGTACTTGGATTATCATGTGAATCTCATCATGTTACTTTAATTAATTTTGTTGGGTTTAATGATTATTTTAATTGGGGTTGAGAGGATGTCTATCTTCTCAATGATGTTTCAACTACCATAATAGTTAATTAAAATCTATTCCTTTGTAGTAGGGAAAAATTGTCTTTACGCAAAAACTTAACCATAGAGCTTTTCACCAGCCAAATATGCATATAGTATAACTTTACTTGCATTCTCTTGTGTTACCTTGCCAGCATATTCCATGTGCTGGCCCATTTTCGGGCTGCAACGTTTCATGTTGCAGACTCTTCAGACGACGAGTAAGATGCCCCTTTTAGGTCGTGGTTCTATACTCAGTGTTGCCGCTGGAGTTGATGGACTCACTTATCTTCCAAGCCTTCCGCTGTTATCGTATTAGATGGCCTTCAGCCATATTTATTGTAATAAGTTCATCGTTGGACTATCGATGTAATAAGTGTGTGATTGCTACTCTGTTATAAATCCTTCAAGTACTGTGCGTGTCAGCATTACTGATCCAGGGATGACACTGATGCACAAAGATCAGACTGTTTGAGGTCTGGTCGCTACAAGATGGTATCAGAGCACACGCTCACTATAGGACACGACCACTAAGACAAGCCCTAGAGCACTATTCACTCTTCTCTTTTCTGACTCCTCATCTTTTCAACTCTTTAGGATGGTGGAAGCAAAGCACAAGTTCATGCAACCGGATGATGATACGCCATTTGGACGACACCTGAAGGAAGTCACCAGATATCTAACTATTGGACTACCAAATTTCACCGGAACCTACAATGCCAGTCTACCTGAGGAGGAGTGTTGGTTGATTCAAGCCCAAGTTCCAGGAAGGACGTTCGCACCCGTCACCTCACTCATAGCATTTTCCTTTAATGCGCCTACATGGAGCCTAGGTAGGAGCATGGCATCCCACATTGCTATGGGAAGGATTGGAGAAGTCTACAAGCAGGAGCTAAAGGACACTATCTACCAGATTTGTGGACGCCGAGATGAGAATTGGGATATGAACAGCACCCGGAAGGATAGGTCCATCGCAGCATTCATCCAGGAGTTGAACCACCACATTCGTCGCCAGGAGCACCATATGTGTGCAGGGATGATAGATTTGAAGAAGGCCCTAAATAGGAATTTGGAGCTAGAGGAAGAACTCAAGTCTACACGTGACGGTTATGAGGAGGAGATGAAGATACTTGTGGAGAAGAATGATGATTTGACACGGAAGTTAGGGATACTCATGGGAGAAGAAGACGAGGAAGAAGAACCCAAGGAGATTCTACCGGAAGACTATATCATCATAGATGACACAGATTCGGAAGCTGAGGGTAGCAAGGACGAAGACTATGAAGAAGAAGCTGGGGCAGATATTATGGAATCCTCTGTCGATCAATGTTTTTAGATGACCACCCTGTGACTAGTAGTTTACCTCCATATATTAGTTTTAGAGCACCTTTGTAACGATCGTTAGATTTGTAAGACCTTGTTTGAAATTGATTGGTGTGATATGATTGTGTGTTTGCCTCATGTGCATATGGGTAGTGATTTTTCCTTAGACCTCTTTTCTATTCTAATCTCTTCCCTCTACACCCATCAGATGCCTCCAAGGCGTGAATTCGAGTTTCCCCCTGAGCTCACCCAGTTGATCCAGCAGCAGAACACCCTGATGCAACTTTTTGTCCAGAACACTCAGAACAACCAGAACAACAACAACAACCCTCCACCACCACCACCCGTGGACAACCTGACACGTTTCTTAAGGTTGCAACCACCCGTGTTTGCTAGCAGCATCGAACCAATAGTGGCTGATGACTGGCTACGCAAGATTGGAAGGGATTTGACCACCGCCAATTGCTCGAATGCTGAGAAGGTGCGATTTGCCGCACACCTGTTGTCTGGACCAGCCGCAGCATGGTGGGAGAATTACACAGCCACTTACCCCGTAGCCAATGTGACTTGGGATCAGTTTCAGCAAGCTTTTCATACCGCCCATGTCTCAACTGGAGCAATGAGTATGAAGAAGCATGAGTTTCGCAATCTGCGCCAAGGAAATCGTACTGTGGCCCAGTACGTGGATGAGTTTAGCGCCCTATCTCGTTATGCCCCAGATGATGTGGCCATAGATGCCGCAAAGCAGGAGAGATTCATGGAAGGGCTGAATGATGAGATGAGTGTACAGTTGATGGTGGCAACTTTCAATAACTACCAGGAGTTGGTTAACCGCGCCCTAATGATTGAAAGGAAGCATCAACAGATAGAAAGTCGCAAGAGGAAGTATGGGCAAGGAAAGTATAATTCTGGAGCTCAGCAGAAGCCCCGTTTTACCCCTAAAGCGGTAGGACAGTTTCAGCATACCCATGGAGGAGGTAGCTCGCACAACCACAATGGCACCAAGAATGGCAATGGAAATGGGAAGGGAGCCAATGGAAACCAGAGCCGCCCTACACCGTCCACACCCACCAAGAGGGATTTCAGCCATGTCACTTGTTACAAGTGCGGGAAGAATGGACATTATGCCAATGAATGCCCAGAAGCTAAGAATGGCAACGGCAATGGAAGCGCCGCGAAGAAGCCCAACCCGTTCAATAAAGGACAAGTGAACCACGTGGCCCTGGAGGAGGTAGAAGAGCAACCAGATGCTGTTGTCGGTAAGTTTTTGGTTAAGACATTTACCACAATAGTTCTTTTCGATACTGGTGCATCGCATTCATATATTTCAAGGGGATTCGTAAATAGACATAGGATGTCCACCAGAGTTCTTAAGACCCCCATGTTAGTAAGTTCACCTGGAGCAGATTATATGGCACACCAAGGATGTTTTCAGACGCCATTGATCATAGGACGCCATACTTTCCCCTCTGACCTAATAGTTTTGGAGTCACAAGGATTGGATGTGATATTAGGTATGGATTGGCTATCGAAGTATGGAGGTAACATTGACTGTGCCAGTAAGCTCACCACCCCGGAGGGAAAAAGGATTAAGTATGTATCTAGGCATTCGCCTACAAGGACTCAAGAACATTCTCTCACGGGAGTTGTTCAGGAGGAAGTGCCAGTAGTGAAGGATTATTCGGATGTGTTTCCAGAGGAGTTACCTGGCATGCCACCGGATAGAGATATAGAGTTTTTTATTGAACTTTTGCCAGGCACCGGGCCAACTTCTAAGAGACCATATAGGATGCCCGCAAAGGATTTGGAGGAGATAAAGAAACAGATTAAGGAGTTACTGGATAAAGGATTCATACGCCCAAGTTCTTCGCCTTGGGTTTCGCCAGTACTCTTAGTGGAGAAGAAGGATGGATCGTTAAGAATGGTTGTTGATTACCGTGGATTGAATGAAGTAATGATCAAGAATAAGTACCCATTACCAATGATCAATGATCTGTTCGATAGATTGCAAGGAGCTAAGATATTCTCCAAGATCGATCTACGATCAGGGTACCATCAATTGAAGATCCGAGAGCAGGATATACCTAAGACGGCCTTTACCACTAGGTATGGGTTGTACGAGTATACCGTTATGTCGTTTGGGCTGACGAACGCACCGGCATACTTTATGAACCTGATGAACAAAGTGTTTATGGAGTATTTGGATAAGTTCGTCGTAGTGTTCATAGATGATATATTGATCTTCTCGAAGAATGAAGAGGAGCATGCAGAGCATTTGCGTTTGGTGTTGGAGAAGCTCAAAGAACATCAGTTATATGCCAAGTTTAGCAAATGCGAGTTTTGGTTGAAGGAAGTCGGATTTCTCGGACACGTTATATCTGGAGAAGGAATAGCAATAGATCCCGCCAAGGTGGACACTGTGACCCATTGGGAAGCACCAACAACAGTTGGAGAGATCCGGAGTTTTCTTGGACTGGCAGGATACTACCGGAGATTCATCGAGAATTTCTCGAGGATCGCAAAGCCAATGACGGAGTTGTTAAAGAAGGACACCAAGTTCAGCTGGACAGAAGAATGTGAGGCTAGTTTCCAGGAATTAAAGAAACATTTGGTCTCATCACTTGTGTTGATTCTGCCAGATCAACATAAGGATTACGAGGTGTACTGCGACGCTTCACGTCGAGGACTTGGAGCAGTTCTTATGCAGGAAGGAAGAGTTGTCTCGTATGCTTCACGACAACTAAAACCTCATGAGCTGAACTATGCCACCCACGATTTGGAGTTAGCAGCCGTAGTGCATGCATTGAAGACGCGGAGACATTTTCTTATTGGAAACCATTGTGAAGTATATACGGATCACAAGAGTTTGAAGTATATATTCACTCAGAAGGAGCTGAATCTTAGGCAAAGGAGATGGCTGTAACTCATTAAGGATTATGACATGAGATTGCATTATCATCCCGGAAAGGCTAACTTGGTAGCCGATGCACTAAGCCGTAAGAGCCATGTCAATACCCTAATGATGGAAGGATTTCCAAAGGAGTTAGCCAAGGACCTACGAGAACTACGTATGGATATAGTTCCGAGAGGCTATGTAGCAACATTAGAAATCCAGTCTACCCTAATGCATAAAATCAGAGAAGCTCAGAAAGCTGACAAGGAGGTTGTCGCTATAAAGGAGAGGATGCGCAAAGGAAAAGCTAAAGGTTTTCGTGAGGATGAACACGACACCTTCTGGTTCGAAGACCGCGTTTATGTGCCTAATGACCCGGAGATCAGGAAGTTGATTTTACAGGAGGCCCATGATTCACCATACTCGATTCATCCAGGAAATACTAAGATGTATTTGGATTTGAAGGACTGGTGGACCGGTATGAAGAAGGATATTGCGGAGTATGTAGCAGTTTGTGATGTATGTCAGAGAGTAAAGGCAGAACATCAGAAACCAGCAGGATTGTTACAACCTATGCCAATAGCCGAATGGAAGTGGGAGAAGCTTGGCATGGATTTTATCACCGGATTGCCCAGGACCAAAGCAGGATATGATTCAATCTGGGTAGTAGTAGACCGATTGACGAAGGTAGCCCACTTTATCCCTGTGAAAACCACTTATACCAGTGCAAAGTTGGCAAAGATATACATGAACAGAATTGTGTGTCTGCATGGAGTTCCGAGGAGCATCGTATCAGATAGAGGAACCTAGTTTACCTGAAAGTTCTAGAATCAATTACATAAAACTTTGGGTACCAGGCTAGAGTTTAGCACAGCATTTCACCCGCAGACAGATGGACAGACTGAAAGAGTCAATCAGATTTTGGAGGATATGCTGAGAGCCTGTGCATTAGATTACGGATCTAGTTGGGATGACAACTTGCCCTACGCAGAGTTCTCATACAACAACAGTTACCAAGCTAGTTTGAAGATGGCACCGTTCGAGGCCTTGTATGGAAGGAGATGCCGAACACCGTTAATGTGGGATGAAGTTGGAGACCGACAATTATTTGGACCAAACTTAATAAAAGAGTCTGAGGAGAAGGTTAAGTTGATCCGAGATAGACTGAAGGTAGCTCAGTCCAGGCAGAAGAGTTATGCAGACTCGAAGTGCAAGGAGATAGCCTATGAGATCGGAGACAGAGCGTACTTGAGAGTATCGCCTTTGCGAGGAGTTAAACGTTTCGGAGTTAAAGGGAAGTTAGCCCCGAGATTTGTGGGACCTTACCGTGTTTTGAAACGCATGGGAGAGGTTGCCTATAAGTTGGAATTGCCTGAAGGATTGTCAAGAGTGCACAACGTGTTGCATGTTTCGCAGCTTAAGAAGTGTCATGCAGAGATGGCCGATATACCGCTTAGAGACACAGTACCCCTGGAAACAATTCAGTTGGATAGTGATCTGACTTACGAGGAGAAGCCTGTTAAGATTCTCGAGTTTTCGAGCAGAGTCTCCCGCAGTAAGGTTATCAAGTTTTGAAAAGTTCAGTGGAGTCACCGCACCGAGGAAGAAGCCACCTGGGAACGAGAAGACGATCTACGCAAGGACCACCCGCACCTGTTCTCTACCCAAGTCGAATCTCGAGGGCGAGATTCATTCTAAGGGGGGTAGGTTTGTAACATCCCAAATTTTCAATTTGGAATGTTATACATAGATCATATTGCATTTCATGCTTTTTGCATTTTTGGTTGTGGTGTTCCTCGAAATTCTAAGCAACTCAAGGACCTACGAAGAGAGTTGGGAATTTTACCGTTTTCGTATTTGAGTTCGCTCGAGTACCGGTACGAGGACAGTGTGATTCTAATTATTATTTTCTCCTAAAAATATTTCTAAATACAAAATATGAGCGGAGATAATATGACTCCTCCAAAATAACAGAAATATTGGAGGAAAAATGTTAAAATCACTTTTGGTATTTTTCTGGATTTATTTGCGGATTTATTTGCATAGGAAAAATGCGTGTATTTCTAAATTTCCTTTAGGTCCGGGAAAAATGTTCACTTTGTCCTAAATATTATTAGAGGACGGTGAAAATTTATTTCGGGAATTTTGGAGTCCGTTTAGTATTTCTTTCGTTAGTTTTTCTGCGCCAGGACTCTATTTAGAAAGAAAAACGCGTAACCGGCTTGGAGTCGTAAAGGCCCAGGACTCTTGGCTTTATAAGCCAGCGCCCCGGCCCGACCGCCCCCAGCCCAGCGCCGCCGCCAACCGCCGCCAGCGCTGCCGCCGCTCGCCGCCGCTGCCGCCGCCGCCCGCGCCGCATCCCGCCGCCCCGTAACCGCCGCCGCGCTGCCACCTCGCCCCGCCGGACCACCCCGCCGCCGGACCGCCGTCGCCGGAGTTCTTCGTCGAGGTGTATTGTTTTTTTAGGACCCCTCGAGTTTTTTTAAAAACCGTAGATCTGTTTTATTAGATTAGATCGGTTCGGTTTTTCGTCTTTTAGTTATTTAGCGGACGTTCGTCCGTACGTTCGTTTTAACGAACGGTTTTCGTTAGTTAGCCGCAGAAACGAAGGTTCGTTCGTTAGCCTGTTCGTCCGTTTTCTTTTTCGGGGTATTTATCCGCGGTTATTCCGATCGCGATTTCTGCCCTGATCTTGTTTTTCGTTTTTCTTTTCGCTCGAGAGTCGGAATCAGGTGATTCAAAATCCCAGATCTTCGTCTCGATGCCCTCTTTACGTTTAATCAACATGAACAAAGTTTTGGCTGCTGTAAAATTTGACTTTAGGCCAATTAGTAACCGGAGCTCGTTTCTTTCGCAGTTTGAGTTTTGTTGCTTCTTTCGAGTTGATTCTTTTTGCAAACCGGAGTTCTTAAGTTGAACCTTTTGGTTAGATCTCTTATTTGAGTTTTACCCGTGCATTAGTTAAGTACTTATTGTATGCTTGTTTGTTTGCGATAGAGTACCCGGAGTGCGCCGCTTGCTACTTTGAGTCTCTAGGTTTTGCGGATCATCACCAAGGCAAGTAACACTTTGATCATGCTTTCCAATTACCCAGTTTTCATTGCATTAGTTCAACCCTCACACATTGCATGAATAGGATCAATTAACCTGTGGGATTGGGAAGTAGATTGTGGTAGTACCTATTACCTGCACTACATTCAAACCTTTGGGAGTTACTTCTATGTTTGCTGATAGGACATGATATGCTCATAGACGTGGATTGGGTGAGTGAAATCCATGACAGATGTGAGTTTGTTAATTAATGGTTCAACTTAAGGTGGCAACATTAATACACATCTGGGTGTATTGAGGCATCTGGGAATTCCAGTGATTGCCTGTTTTTCTTTTGGACCGCCACCCAGGCTCAAAGGGATCATGAGATTTTTCATACTAGAAACTTCCGTGTGCAGCCACATGCCAATATGGGCTCTGACATAGTTGAGTAAGTTGTGGGAAACCTTTCCATGATGGGCTAGCAGATGTAGTGGGTTTTGTAGGTGTACCGGCCTATCTATCTGGTTAAGGGGACCTCTTTGGAAAGACTGTGTCTCGGTCATCCGTTTCATGTTGCAGACTCTTCAGACGACGAGTAAGATGCCCCTTTTAGGTCGTGGTTCTATACTCAGTGATGCCGCTGGAGTTGATGGACTCACTTATCTTCCAAGCCTTCCGCTGTTATCGTATTAGATGGCCTTCAGCCATATTTATTGTAATAAGTTCATCGTTGGACTATCGATGTAATAAGTGTGTGATTGCTACTCTATTATAAATCCTTCAAGTACAGTGCGTGTCAGCATTACTGATCCAGGGATGACACTGATGCACAGAGATCAGACTGTTTGAGGTCTGGTTGCTACAATAGAACTTGGCTTGTATATTCCAACGATGGGCTTCCTCAAATGCCCTAGGTCTTCGTGAGCGAGCAAGTTGGATGCACACCCACTAGTTTCTTTTGTTGAGCTTTCATTCATATTTAGCTCTAGTGCATCCGTTGCATGGCAATCCCTACTCACTCACATTGATATCTATTGATCGGCATCTCCATAGCCCGTTGATAAGCCTAGTCGATGTGAGACTATCTCCCTCCTTTTTGTCTTCTCCACAACCACCTCTATTCCACCCATACTGCTATATCCATGGCTCACGCTCATGTATTGTGTGAAAGTTGAAAGGTTTGAAAAGATAGAGTATGAAAACAAATGCTTGGCTGAAATCGGGGTTGCGCATGATACGAATATTTTGTGTGATGAAGAAGGAGCATAGCCAGACTATATGATTTTTTAGGGACAACTTTCTTTAGCCATAGTATTTTGAGAAGACATGATTGCTTTGTTAGTATGCTTGAAGTATTATTGTTTCGTATGTCAATATATACTTTTATCTTGAATATTTCAGATCTGAACATTCATGCCATAATTAAGAGAATTACATCGAAAAACTATATTGGTTAGCATTTCACATCAAAATTTCTTTCTTTACCATTTTCCTACTCGAGGAGGAGCAGGAATTAAGCTTGGGGATGCTTGATACGTCTCCAACGTATCTATAATTTTTTATTGTTCCATGCTATTATTTATGAAGTCTTGGATGTTTAATGGGCTTTATCATTCACTTTTATATCATTTTTGGGACTAACCTACTAACCCAAAGGCCTAGTCCAGATTGTTGTTTTTTTGCCTATTTCAGGGTTTTGCAGAAAAAGAATATCAAACGAAGTCCTAACGGAATGAAACCTTCGCGAGAGATATTTTTGGAGGAAATCACGCACGAAGAACTTGAGAACCACGTCAGAAGAGCCACGAGGGGCCTACGAGGGTGGGGGCGCGCCCCCTTGCCTCGTGGAGCCCCCGTGACTCCCTCGGTGCCCTCCTTCTTCCTATATAAGTCCACGTACCCCAGAAACTCTGTGAACAGAGAGAAAACCCTAATTCCACCATCGTACCTTTTGTTCTCGTGGAGATCCCACCTTGGAGTCTGTTCCGGAGCTCCACCGGAGGGGGATCTATCACGGAGGCCTTCATCATCATCATCATCGCCCTCACCATGAGTTGTGAATAGTTTACCACAGACCTTCGGGCCCATAGCTAGTATCTAGATGGCTTCTTTTCTCTCTCTCGATCTCAATACAAAGTTCTCCTCGGTCTTCGAGGAGATCTATTCGATGTAATTTCTTTTTGTGGTGTGTTTGTCAAGATCTGATGAATTGTGAGTTTATGATCAAGGTTATCTATGAAAGATATTTGGTTCTTCTCTGAACTTTTTATGTGTGCTCATAATATCCTTGCAAGTCTCTTCGAATTATTGGTTTGCTTTGGCCTGCTAGATCTATAGTTCTTACAATGGGAGAAGTGCTTCACTTTAGGTTCAATCTTGAGGTGTCCTTTCCTAGTGACAGTAGGGGCAGCAAGGCACGTATTGTATTGTTGCCATCGAGGATAAAAAGATGGGGTTTATATCATATTGCTTGAGTTTATCCCTCTACATCATGTCATCTTGCTTAAGGCGTTACTCTGTTCTTATGAACTCAATACACTAGATGCATGCTGGATAGCGGTCGATGTGTGGAGTAATAGTAGTAGATGCAGAATCGTTTCAGTCTACTTGTCTCGGACGTGATGCCTATATACAATTATCATGTCTAGATAGTCTCATAATTATTCGCTTTTCTATCAATTGCTCGACAGTAATTCGTTTACCCGCCGTAGAATATCGCTATCATGAGAGAAGCCACTAGAGAAAACTATGGCCCCTGGATCTATTCCCAACATGTCAATCTACATCTACTTTACTTTAACCGCTTTTATTTGTTGTTCTTATAAACTAAAAATACCAAAAATATCAACTATCATCTCTATTGGATCTCACTTTCATAAGTGACCGTAAAGGGATTGACAACCCCTTATCGCGTTGGCTGCAAAGTTCTTATTTGTTTGTGCAGGTGCGAGGGACTCGTGCGTTGTCTCCTACTGGAATGATAACTTGGTTCTCAAAAACTAAGGGAAATACTTACGCTACTGTGCTGCATCTCCCTTTCCTCTTCGAGGGAATACAACGCAAGCTCAAGAGGTAGCATGGGTCCCAGCCCCTCCGGGCCCCAGCCGAGGCCCAAGAGAAGAATGGGGCGGAGGAGACCCTGGTCCCGCCTCCGGGGGAAGACGAGTCTCCTCAGGCTTCTTCAACTGCTCTCGGTGTCGAGGAGGGCCCTAGCCTCCTGCTTGAGTCAGCGCACAGGCAGGGAGCCGCCCGCCGTGAGCTTCTCCAGGAGGCGATGAATGCGTTGGGCTGACTTGGGGAAGAGCTTGAGGGAGTCGATGCCTGTCTTGAGGCTGAGGGCCTTCAACTGTTGGACGAGTGGCGCCGACTGGGGGTGGCCATTAACCTCGGGCGCCTCCAGCATGAGTGCACCAATGCGAAGGCAGACGCATCCCTCGCAGCCTTGCGAGAGGCCTGCGCCCAAGCCCTGGAAGAGGCCAGGGAAGCCGACACCCGCCGCGAGGCTGCAGAGAGGCGCCTGCTGGAGCTTCAGGTCCTGAACGCCGACTTGGAGGAGCGAGCGGAGGCGTGCAAGGCCCCCTGGCGTCGATGAGGGGGATGCCCTCCGAAGAGGCAGAGATCTTACGGCGCGAGGACGCACTGATGCTAGAAGCCGCGGAGCGCAGCCTTGAGCTTGAGCGGCAGGAGACGAGGAAGCACCACGTGACCCTAGCCAAGGATGCCGTCTCTGCTCGTGAGGCCAGAGTCCAGGAGGAGATTGACCGGAAGGTGGCCGAGGCCCGCGCGAACCTCGCCAAGGGGTACGACTTGAAGTTGGAGCTCCGGCGAGCAGAGGCTGATGGGAGGACTGCTGCCCTCAGGGCGAGGCTGAGAGAAGCAGAGCTGCGCGAGAGGGCCACCTCGGCGGCTCAGTCTTCCATCAAGGTTGAGTTGGCCTCCGCGCATGCAGACTTGGCCTTGCTCCGGCGACAAGTTGATGACGCCGCAGTTCTTGCGTAGCAGAGCGAGGACGAGGCTTGCCGCCGACTACTACTGCTGCATGAGCATGTCCCCATGCTGCAGAATCTTCGGGCGAAGCCCAACCAGGCGTTGGGGGCCATCTGTGAGGAGAACGCCCCTGACCCCCACGCGGAGGATTACGCTGGTCATCTTGTCTTCTTCACCGAGGTTGTGACGCGTCTGGAGAGCCAGGCCGCGAGGGCCCGCCGCCTTGTTGAAGAAAAGAGCCGGAGCCTCCTTGGGCGCGCGTTCTCCCGCGTCTTCAGCTACTTCCAGAGCATTGATCCTGACTTTGACTTCGACGCTGCCATCGCCCCCATGCCTGGGGCCGTCCGAGACAACTTGGCGCACTAGGTGGACGACCACATGGATGCTCTAGTCCAGGCCTTTGACACTGATGATGACAAGGCCGTGGTCGTGACGGATGAAGGCGGAGCAGTTGAAGATGATGGAGACGTGGCCAGCGACAGCGCTGGCAGTGTACATGAGAGTGACTCGGACGGTGCGGCGAGCGATGTGTCTGGTTGAGCTTGTGTTCCTCTGCCCTGACCCTACACGCATAGACTTGCAAGAGGCCCCGTAGGGTGTGAGAGCGTTTTGATGGGGGGGAGCCCCCTATGTGTGTAAAATGGTATTCCACTTTCCTTCTTTTGACGCTTGAATCCGAACCTGGGACGTGCGTCCTCGAGTTTCCCGAGCTTAGTTGCCGTCGTATCTCACCTAGATCTTGCATGTCTTCGTGCGGGTTACGAGGCCGTGGGTTCGCCTCTCTCCTGGGGCAGATCGCAGGCGGTCCGCGGCCCTGAGTCTCCTGAGCAACGTGTGGCCCTGCTCCTAGGGACAGGGCCAAGGGTGTTCCGCTGGCCGCGGCAGGATGCCTACGCGGCCAAACTGCGACACGTAGGCTCTTGCCCCGAGGGGGTCCTGCCGAGGTTACAGTGGTACGCCAAGTGAGATTGGCCTTCCAGTCCCTGAGCCGGAGGCCCGGGGTAAGATCTTCAAGATAGCCAGAGGCGGCAAAATCCAGCAGAAACCAATGAAACCCCCCCCCCCCACTTTGGTAACAAGCAAGACTTCAAATTCAATTCGAAAGACACGGCAAATCCAATTACAAAAAGGAAGGCGAGGAAAGCAAATAGCCGAGTCCGGCACCTTTCTAATCTTAAGTCTTCTTACCAACGCGGAGCTAAGTGCTGCCACTAGGACGTGGGAGGGAGCCCCGAGGCCCGAGGGCGGCTCTCCTGAGACTCCGGGACGTGTGCAGCCCCACTCATTATTACGTGAGAGTGTCACGGGCGGAGATATTCACAGGCGCGAGCCTTACTTCATATCGCCAGACAAGGGCCCCGCCTTGCGCCACCCCCGACCTCCGTTGGGGCGACCAGAAACCAGGAAAGGGCGAAGGAGGCAAGGAGGACGCCAGCGACGCCCTCGGCAACCACGGGCCCTCTGCCAGGGGGGAAACTTGGCGAGGCTCGCCCAGACAGAGGACCTACTTTTGCATACTTCCCTGCTCCTCGCGTCGTGGGGGAGGCCGTGGCTCTAGGCCCTCCACACGCAGCCCCCAGCGTTCTGCTCCGGTTGAGGGCGGAGCGGCCGTTCTCAGATCTTCGATCATCGCCGTGGTCTGATTCACCTGCAGTCCATTGTTAGCGTACGCTTGCTACTGTGATACCTGCTGCACCCTGTCGTCGTCGCTGAAGGGTTCCACGGAGCCCTTGGGCGACTCGTGGTAATCTTCTTCCTCGAGCGCCCCGCCATTCCATCTTAGCCAGAGGAAGGCATTGGGGCCTTCCTCGAACACGTATGCCAGGTCCACCATGCGGGGCACGCAGGCTTCATCGGCCGACCCACCGAGGGCACCAACTGCGTGCCCCACGCCTTGAGCCCCCGGCTGCGGCACCTGGCCATAGCGCCCACACTGTTGTACCCCGACGTACCCTCGTGAGGGGCCACCGGCGTTTGCTCCTGCTGGTGACGAAGTCGCTACGGTCGTGAGGATGGCGCCAGCGCTCCTGTTGGTGTCGTCAGGTCTTCCAATCGCTCTAGGGGATGCACGCGCGTGCCGAGGCCTCACCAGCGCCCCACCTGCGACCTGGGGCAGGGGTGAGGAGCAGAATGGCGGCGCGCCCCTGCAAGCGCAGCCCAGTAGTTCAGCGACGCGTCCCAGCAGCACGTCGTGGCCGCCCTCGTCCAACCTGCATTGTAACAGTTCTCGCGTCACGATGAGCGCAGCCCTCGTGTTCGCCTGCTCCCATCGGGTGTAGGGTGTTGTTGTAGCGGCGTGGTTTGCAGATGCGCAACGGAGTGCGCGCGCTGGGACGCCGAGGCGGTGGTCGCCGGCCCGCGCCGCCCGCAGCTGGCCGCGCCGGGCGATGCGGGAGCCTCCTCAAGCGCGGGGTTGAGGTCGTCATGGGTGGACGGTGCCGCCCGCGCAGGCTAGGTCGCCCAGCGGTCGGCATGAGCTCCCTGATCGTCGGCCATCGGGATTGTAAAGCGGTGACGGCACGAACAACAGAAGAAAAGATCCGGCGCACCCCTACCTAGCGCGCCAAATGTTGGATCTTGGGTTCCGGAAAAACCCTTGAGGTTCGAACTCTGGGGTGCGCACGAAGATCTCTCCTTCCACCCTAGCTCGTATGCTCGCCGATCCCTAGGCCTAGATCGTCAGATCCGAAGAACAAGGAACACAAGGATTATACTAGTTCGGGCCACCGTTGTGGTGTAATACCCTAATCCAGTGTGGTGAGGTGGATTGCCTTGTAGGCTGAGGAAGAACTAGTACATGGACGAACTGCCTCCTGAGGAGAGGGGTTCTTGTGCTCAAGTGAGCTTGTGGTGCGTGGCCTTCTATCTCATCAACTACCGGTGAGATGATCCCAATGGTGGTGGCTAGTCCTATTTATAGTGGCTAGGGTCCTCTTCCCAAATATTGAGCGGGAAGGGATCCCACAACGGCCAAATTTGAAGGGTGGCAGCTAGTACAAGCTATCCTGACAAAAGGTGGTCTTCGCCTGCCAAAGGCTCTGGTGGTGATGCCGTCGTGGGCTCCGCGATGACCTCCGTTCTGCCGTCATGCTGGTCTTGATCTCGTTGCACTGATATGGAAACCTTTGCTTGATGCCTCGTGACTGCACCTGCTCCTTTAGCACCAAAGAGGAAACTGGCACTCTGCGCCCACTAGCGCCCGCCTGGCCTTGGTCGTCACCGCTCACGTCACGAGGACCTCGTGAGGTGCCCCTTGCCTTGATATCTCCGATCCTCATGAGCCGGCCTAGTGAGGCCTCCCCAGGGTCTTGCATCATCCGCCTCGCGAGGCTCGGCCCCTCGCGAGGGTCTTGAATGTCGGATCTTGGGTTTCGGCAAAACCCTTGAGGTTCGAACTCTGGGGTGGGCACGAAGGTCTCTCCTTCCGCCCTAGGTCGTCTGCTCGCCGATCCCTAGGCCTAGCTCGTCAGATCCGAAGAACAAGGGACACAAGGTTTATACTGGTTCGGGCCACCGTTGTGGTGTAATACCCTAATCCAGTGTGGTGAGGTGGATTGCCTTGTAGGATGAGGAAGAACTAGTACATGGACGAACTGCCTCCTGAGGAGAGGGGTTCTTGTGTTCAAGTGAGCTTGTGGTGTGTGGTGTGTGGCCTTCTATCTCATCAACTCCCGGTGAGATGATCCCAATGGTGGTGGCTAGTCCTATTTATAGTGGCTAGGGTCCTCTTCCCAAATAATAAGTATAGAAGATATCCTCTTCTCCTTTTGCTGCATCTACAATTCAAGTTCAGAAGATGTCCTCCTCCCATTTTGATATGATCTTTTTTTGAGTTGTTTTTGCTACAGGATAGTGCCCTTTTTGTACAAGAACTGATGTCTCGCTGATCCGATCTGCAATTTCTTCATGAAGCTCAAAGTTCCCATGTCTTCATTTTCAGCATGAATCAACGAGTACCACCCAGTAAAATTTTCCTTTCTCTTCATATCTCTTCTTTTTTCCTTTGCTACTTTTATGATTCCAAATCTCATGATTGTTCTGTATTTGGTTTGTCTTATTATGGACAAGGAGTTCTCCTTGGAAAATTCCTTCTGTTTTGCAATGTTTTATTGTCAAGTTTTTATCTAAATATTTTTAATGAACACACACTGGTGTAGCAGCCCACTTGGATGAGAGTACAGAGAGATGTTATTATTAATGCTCATGCTTTAAATGATATGCAACTAGCAAAGTTTCTTATTTTGAGGCATTGACTTCTAACTGAAGTGAACAGCATAAGTGGACGGTTTGACAGATTTCAGTGGGCAAGATTGTTTTGCACGATTTCAGTGGCAAATTTTAGAAACTTGCAGATTTTCCTGACAAAAAAATATGCACTTGAATTGTTTAGTCCAGGGAGTACGGCACCACGGTCAGGTGCAGCAGTAGCAGGTACAATGCATTCAACCAACCCCTCTTGAATCGTTCAAGACATAAATAAAGACACTACATCAACAAAGAAATATCTCTCTATATATACAATATATAATAACATAAATTATCATCTATAAGCAGACACTACTACCATGTGAGAAAAAATTTGATGTTTTTCAATGTTTTCCGAGAGCAATGTACCAATACATAACGTACTGGCGGGGCGCGGCGTGCCGCCGTGCGGGTATGGTTAGGAAAGGAAGTGCTCAAATCCCCGCAGAACCAAAATTTGGAATGCTTGCATAACTTCCTCCAACATCCTTTACATCGGCACGAAACTCAGATAGAATTAAATCTAATCTGAGGAGATAACTCTCTTCCGACACAGATCACCAACGCAAGAAAATTTGTGCAGTATATCAGTATATAGAAAGCAATAAAATTCTATACCAGCAAAGCACAGAGTGCCATCATATGCCCCGAGCAACATGTGAAAGTCCACAAATGTCTAGATACTACATTGCATTAAACGTCATGCTTCACGAGCCGATCAATACATGCATCATATAACAGTATTTCCCCTTCCAAATACAAGGGATGGAAGGGCCAAGACTAATATCAATTGTACTAAACATGAAACTGATCAAATCGACCAATAAAAAAATCACCAAAAAACTTATTACAGTGACATACAAACAATGCTTGAAACGTACAAATC
Source organism: Secale cereale (assembly GCA_902687465.1). Taxonomy (NCBI): domain Eukaryota; kingdom Viridiplantae; phylum Streptophyta; class Magnoliopsida; order Poales; family Poaceae; genus Secale; species Secale cereale. The sequence continues at coordinate 264,560,260 of LR738710.1, read as the reverse complement.
GCTTTCCTCAATATAAAACAGATAAGCAAACGACAAGAGGAAAAAATAATGAAATACCCTGCACTATATAACAATGTGTATGATTACCCGGTGAGACCAAGAAGTATGAGCTACGCACGACCTGCGAAGGAAGTCTCAAATGGGAAACAACTTAAGAACAGAGACAACAGACCCGTCATCGCACTGATCGTGACTACAACATGAACAACTTGGTGAGCATTATTGCTTATTCAACAATTCATACATTCTGCACTTTTCTGTTCACAACAACTACTAATCATGGCATATCCACATACAAAAGGATGAATTGGCGGTCTACATACCACGACATGTCTTTCTTGAAGCTGTTAGTTTAGCTACCAGCTAGAGATACAAGGATACAGTCACTGAAACCGACCCGGTGGCAATATAGAAGCATGCGTTGTCATCACACTACCACGTTAACTAGGTGACTTTGATACAAAGCAGGCCACATTCACAGGTGAGCTAGACGAAACACTGGATGCAGCTGCAGAAAGTGATGATCAGGCAGCCTTGGAATTCATTTGTCCTCACTACAATATCATTGTTAATGATCACAACTACCATGCACTCGAAAACACAGAACAAACTTGGTCTCGGCACAGGAAAAGGCACCCACCAAACAATAGCAATTCAACATGGTCGTCAGCAAATTACTACTCAGCAAAATAAGTTCACAAGGCTAACTAGAGTCATGGTAAACATATGCGACATTCTTTGTAACATAATTCCAGTGTGCATATATCCTCAGTGTCGTCCACATACTATTGATCCAATCATTACATCCACCGGTGCTAAACCTTTTGTGGGTCGCACACAACAATTTGCAAAGGCAAGGGTTTCGACTAGAATGATGTAGACCAAAATAAAAGTAGAATGATGTAGACCATAAATGAATGTACGGTATTTAGTCTTATTAGAGAAGTGCCGATTGGTACTTTCTGTATCTAAGATGCACCAGGCATGGTGACAATAAATGTATCATTTCCAACTTGCTTCTATGTATTACTTATTTATTTAGAATACAACATCACCTATAAACACATGTATCGACGGGGCGCGGCGTGTCGCCGCGCGGGGATGGCTAGTCTCTCTCTATTACACATGGCAATGGCAGCGCCACCTTAGGCGTCTCTTTCTCTGCCTGCTACTCACCCACTCTGCCAGCCATGGAGGAAAGAATCAACTGGGGCTGATGCACAGCTCGGACGCGGAGCGCGGCCATGGCGGACGGGGCGGCAGGTGGCCACGCCCACGCGCTGTTAGGCGTGGCAGGGCGAGGCCATCGGCGTGTTCGTGGCCGTGGTGCTGCCACCGAGGCTGGGGAGGGGCGAGTAGAGGCCGACGAGGCGCAGGATGTCGTCCACAGGCAGTTCATGCTAGCCAGCGGCGACCGGCGGCGCAGACCGGTGCTGAAGAGCGTGCGGATGCTCAACACTGTGTGCAGCAGCAGGGCGCGGTCCCTCTCACACGGACGCCATCAGGCCACGCGCGGGCGGCCGCTCTAGGCTGTTCCGGTACCGGCTTCCAGGAGCTGCACAATGAGGCATGTTGAGCAGGCGAACGTGTGCATCTTGGCGAGTAGGGTTTGGTATATCATGTGTGCTAGTGCCTAGTGCTTTCCATCAGATTGTGAATTTGTGATGTACGTGGGTGTTGGTTTTCTTGGCCTACTTTGCACTGGACCTACGACCGTGACACTAGGTTGTTCGGCATTGCCACTGTCAGAGGAAAGGGGTCAGTTCGGGAGGCGAAGTAGAGAAAAATTGAGATTGGTATGACATGTAGCCCCCACTGTCAGTGAGGGTATTGATTGATCCCGGAGGGAACTGTTCTGATTCCAGTATATCAAATAAGATTTTACCCATAGAAGGTTCGGATTGACCGGGATTGATGAGTACGTGGTATCAATTTCAGGGATTAGAAAGTTGAGGTTTGATTCGGACAAGTTCTACAAATTCAAGGTTCAAATCGGACTTTACCCGAGGGAGAGGAGGGAGAGAGATGGGGTCACTGACTCATTGCGGATGTGCAAAAGCGTTCATCCTCAATAACCAGACAATAACCAGAAATGGATGGTGTCACTGCAAATCTGCAAAAAGCGTTCATCCTTAATAACAAGAAAAGGGTATTGGGGGCTTCAATAAATAATGATTACAATTGGCATCTCCTGAAATTGATACCACGTACTCATCAATCCCGGTTAATCCTTAATAACAAGAAAAGTGTATTTCAAAAAGACGCCCGCGAGATTTGTCTGTTTTTTTTTTTTTTTGAACACACAACATTTGGCATCTCCGCTACCATGCTATGCATCGTGCTTGTCCTCTGACTCTTTTATTGCCCCTCTCCGTTCTTGGAGGAATTCCATTAGTAGCCGTAGCGCAACATCAGCATCCTCGCTCCGTAGCAGCATCTCGGACACCTCGGCGGGCGTTACCTCCACCATTGCAAGTAGTTCTTGTATCCCTGGGAACAGAGGGTGCGCGTCGATGAGGTGATAGTTCCAGGCCAGCTTCCTGAATGCCTCCCAGCAGCAGTAACCCATGTAGACGTGCATGTCCATGCGCCCCGGCCGCAGCAGCGCCGGATCGAGGCGATCCTTGTAGTTGGTCGTGAAGATCATGATGCGCTCCTCGCCGCTCGTCGACCACAGCCCGTCGATGAAGTTGAGCAGCCCCGATAGTGTTATCTTGTGCTCGTCTCCCGATTGGTACTCTCGGCCGTCGTCCTCGTCGGGGTGGTCCTTGCGATCTTCTCTCGACATCGTGTCGAAACTGCAGTCGATATCTTCGATGACGAGGATGGACTTATTGGACATGTCGATGAGAAGCCTCTGCAGGGATGAGTTGTCGTGCACCCTCGAGAGATCGAGGTCGTAGAGGTTGAAACGAAGATGGTTGGCCATGGCGGCCACCAGGCTGGACTTGCCGGTGCCAGGGGGGCCGTAGAGCAGGTAGCCGCGTTTCCAAGCCTTTCCGATCCGCTGGTAGTAGTGTTTCCTCTTGAGGAACCGATCAAGGTCGTCCAGGACGGCCTGCTTCAGCCCTGGATCCATGGCGAGCGTTTCGAACGAGGCCGGGTGGTGGTGATTCATGCCTTGCCACGACCCGTAGTCGTTCATGAAGATCTTGAGCGCGCGGTCCTGGCGTTGCAGCTCCTCCGCTGTGGTGCTGATGAAAGGCACGTACTTGTCGAGAGCGGTGTCGGCGTGCTCTGCGTCGAAGCTGAGCTCGAGTGTCTCGCCGCCGCCCTTGGCCCTATTGCCGCCGTCATCGCCGCCAGCCTCCATGAACACCCACCGGAACTCAACGCCGTCGAAGTGGTCTGTGATGGAGCCCCCATCCTCCATAGACAGGAGCGTGCTCCAGCTGCTGCTCCCGTCGGGCTCGGTGATGAGGGAGCGCGCGAGGCAGAGCCGGGGCATGGTACGCGGATCGATCTTGGTGGCCAGGTAGGTGCGCGCCGCGTCGAAGATGTTGTTCTGGCTGGACGCGCTGTCGTAGTGGCACTGGTTCTTGTCGACGGAGCGGCGGATGATGATGGTGTGGCGCTCCTTCTCGCGGGCGCCGAGGCGGGAGCGCACGAACGCCGCACCCCAGTGCACGGCAGCGCGCAACTCGTCGGGGAGGAGCTCCCGCGTCATGCCGCGCGCAAGCATGGCGTACGCGGACACCGAGGCGGCGGTCGCCAGCGCCTGCTTGAATGCATCCACTGCCCCCTCCGACGGCGCCGCCATACTCCTCATCGTCGGCAAAGAATTCTCCCCAAGGTAGGATACAATGGATCGACTCGATTGGTTTCTTGCTTCAGTATCCGTCGCCACCCCCGTGTATTTTATAGTAGTACTATTAGAGGTTAAATCGCCGGATCTAACTCTTACAGATTCTACTCTAACTCGACCAGGAATCAGAAGTTCTACTCGGTCTTGGTCTCGGTCTCGGTCTCTTGGATCTTCGATAGAGGTAGTTGGGTGAAGCGTGTGACCTTTCCTTCGGGGCGAAGTACAGATCGATAGCTTCGATCCTAAGCTACGTACAGTATAAAAAATCAGGCTCATCTCATGCAATTAATATCGTATCAATATTTTTAGTACTCCTACCAATTATCAAAATGCAATTAATATTCCACCTAATATACACATGCAATTAATGTCCTACTACCTTTTTGTTTCAAATAAAATTGTTTGGATTGCTTACCACACGTATCTCGTAGTTAATTAATATCCTACCTAAAATCAACCTGCATGCAAGTACATTTATAATCTAATAGTGTATGTACAATGTATGTTAATATTCGGCAATATTTTTTGGGAGGATATTAGGGAATATATTAATTGCTTTACACACTAACATTTGGCAAAAGTTTAATTGCATGTTGATATTAGGTACTCCGTCGGAGAAATGTATAAAATCATGTATCAAAAATCTACAATAGGCCTAGATACATCAGTTCTCCAACAAATATTTTCGAACGGGTGAGATATAATTAATTGGTTGGCTTGACGTTAAATATTAGCATTGTTCAAGAATTCATTAACGGACCAGTTAATTGCTATTCGTAGGGTGGCCAAATCGAATAACACATATTCGTCGTGTTAACTTGTCAGACCGATTAATTGACCTATTAGGTCGATTAATTGATTGTTAAGCTGATTAATCGCTGCTAGCCCATTAACTTGTGCGCAAACAAAGCCCACAATTTTGACCCGTAATTCCTCTCATCCCTCTCAAGCTCCTCAATAGTTAGGGTTCAACGAAATAGTAGCATATTTTGAGTATGGTATAGTAAGAAAATCTTAATATATGTTGGCAAATTCCGATTGAAACTACCGATTATTGATCGACTGATTAATCTAGTTAATAGCCAGATTCATCGATTAATCACTACTCTCAAGCAAACCGAGCAGCTACCGGTCTCCTAAACAATGAATATTAAGTATACTACTACCAATATCCAATTCTGGGCCCGGGCTCATCTGCATCCGGTCAAGAAATAATTCAAAAATAATATTAAAAAAATCATAAAATCCCAAATTTATGTGCATGGTAGATAATTTGTTGCGTGAGGTGCGCTTCAAATTTCAGAGCATTTGGATATTTGAGTTCCTCGCAGCAAAAAAGACAATTGGGTCAAAATAGTATACGAACACTACACTACTAAATAGACCCCAAATTTGTCTTTTTTGTCGAAAGCTACTCGGATGTTCAAATGATGTTAAATTTGGACCAGACATCACACACCAAATTTGTAGCGACCACGATCCGAATGGACCGAAGTCTCTATGTTCTGTGTCATCTCTGGATCGGTAATGCTGACATACACAGTACTTGAAGGATTTATAACAGAGTGGCAATCACACACTCGTTACATCGAATATCTCAAAAGAGAACTTATTACAAAAGTATATGGCATAAGGCCAACTAACTAAATAACAGCGGAAGGCTTGGAAGATAAGTGAGTCCATCAACTCCAACGGCATAGCTGAGTGCACGACAAACGACCTAGCGCACCTTACTTTTCTTCTGAAAAGTCTGCAACGTAATATGTTGCAGTCCGAAACGGGTCAACACATGGAATATGCTGGCAAGATAACACAGTAGAGCAAGTAACAGAATTTAAAGCTAACATTATATGCATATTTGGCTGATGGAGGCTCTAAGGTTAAAGTTTTCCCATAAAGCCAATTTTTCCCTACAACAAAGGAATAATTTTTATTTTTACTATCATGGTAGTTGAAACATCATTGAGAAGGTACCTCCAACTCAATCCCAATTAATGTAGTCATCCTTAACCCAGCAAATTAGTTTTAAAGTGATGAGATCAACCAATAATTCAAGTACCAAATACTCAAGATTTCATAACCGGGGACACGGTTAATCATGATTAGTTTGTACACTCTGCAGAGGTTTGTGCACTTTTCCCCACAAGACTCGATCTTCTCCATTGGATTTCTCGCATTGCATGGTGTTTGAGAAATGGATGACCAAGACACGGTCTTTCAGAAGCATTCACTCTTTATCTCAGGTGGACCGGTACACCTACTTTCCCCTACATCTGCTAGTCCACCACGAAAGAGCTCACACGACTTACTCAAACTATGTCAGAGCCCATAATGGCATTGTGGCTGCAGACGGAAGTTTCTAGCATGAATGGTTTTATGATCCCTTTGAGCCTGGGTGGCATTCCATAGGAAAAATCACACGGTACCCACGGGATTTCCTAAGATAACACTGGTAACCCCAGGTGCCCAGCAACCAATCCATCCAGATGTGTATTAAAGTAGGCACCTTAAGTTGAACCATTAATTAACATCTCACATCTGTCATGGATACTCTCTAACCCAAACCACGTCTACGAGCATAGCATGACAACCTAAGCATAACGTAGAAGTAACTCCCAAGGGTTTGAAAATAATGCAGGTAATAGGTTCTACCTCAATCTACTTCCATGACCCACAAGTTAAGAGATCCTACTAATGCAATGTGTGAGGGTTGATCTAATGCATAAAAACTGGGTAATAAAGGGTATGATCAATATGTTACTTGCCTTGCTGATGATTCGCAAAACCTAGGGACTCGTAGTAGCACGCTTCGCGCTCTGGGAATTCTATCGCAAGCAAACAATAGCATACATAAGAGATCAAGCAAAGATGCACAGGTAAAACTCCAAATAAGAAGATATAACCAGAAAGTTCAACTTAAGAACTCTAGTTTGTAAAAAGAATCAAATCAAATGGAGCAACGAAACTCAAACTGCGAAAGAATCAAGATCCGTTTACTAGATTGATGTAAAGTCAAAGTTTACAATAGCAAAACCTTGTTCAAGTTGGTTAAACGGAAAGAGGGCTTCGAGACGAAAATCTGGGCACTTGAATCGCCTGATTCCGACTTACGAGCGAAAATAAAAACTAAAAAGAAGATCAGGGCACAAATCGCGATCCAAAATAATCGCGGAAAACCCCTGAAAAAGAAAAACGGACGAACGGGCTAACGAACGAACGTTCGCTGTCTGTTACTAAAAGAAGAAAATCATTCGTTAAAATGAACGAACGGACGAACGTCCGCTATTTAACTAAACCGACGGAAAAACCGAACCGATCTAACAAAAAAACGGATCTACGGTTTCGAATAAAACCGATCGGTTTTCTTCGAAAGACCGACGGCGGCGGCGACAACTACCTCGGCGGTGGCGAGATCGGCGGCGGCGGAACTTCGTCGGCGGGGCGGCGGCGGCGCGTGGGGTGCGGCGGCGCGGCATGGGCGTTAAAGGCCCCCTGGGCGGAGTTCTAGCAGGACACGGCCCAAGTAAGTCGGTTCACTTTTTTTCTAAATAGTCCTAACGCGGCAAAATGGGCGAAAAAAATATATTAAACAGACTCGAAAAATTCCGAAATAAATTTTCACCGTCCTCTAATAATATTTAGGACAAAGTGAACATTTTTCCTGAACCTAAATACAACTTTTAAAAACGCGCATTTTTCCTATGCTGATAAAATCGCAAATAAATCCGAAAAAATACCAAGGATGATTTTAATATTTTTTCCTCCAATATTTCTTTTATTTGGAGAAGTCGTATTATCTCCGCTCATATATTTTATTGAGAAATATTTTTCGGAGAGAAAAATAATTAAAACCAAAGTGACCCCGTACCGGTATTTGAGAAAACTCAAATACGAAAACGGTAAAATCCCCAACTCTCTCCGTGGGTCCTTGAGTTGCTTAGAATTTCGAGGATCGCACCACACAAATGCAATAATACATGCTATGCAATATGATCTATGTTTAACATTCCAAATTGAAAATTTGGGATGTTACAAACCTACCCCCCTTAGAATGAATCTCGCCCTCGAGATTCGGTTTGGCTAGAGAATAGGTGTGGGTGGTCCTTGCGTAGATCATCCTCTCGTTCCAAGGTGGCTTCATCTTCGGTATGGTGACTCCACTGAACTTTGCAAAACTTGATAACCTTGCTGTGGGTGACTCTGCTTGCAACCTCGAGGATCTTGACCGGTTTCTCCTCGTAAGTTAGATCACTATCCAACTGAATTTCTTCCAGGGGCACTGTGTCTCTTAAAGGAATATCGGCCATCTCAGCATGGCACTTCTTAAGCTAAGAAACGTGAAACACGTCATGAACTCCCGACAATCCTTTCGGTAACTCTAACTTGTAGGCAACCTCTCCCATGCGTTCCAAAACACGGTATGGTCCTACAAATCTCGGGGCTAACTTTCCTTTAACTCCAAAACGTTTAACTCCCCACAAAGGCGACACTCTCAGGTACGCTCTATCTCCGATTTCATAGACTACTTCCTTGTGCTTCGAGTCTGCATAACTCTTCTGCCTGGACTGAGCTACCTTCAGTCTATCTCGAATCAGCTTAACCTTCTCTTCTGACTCTTTGATCAGATCTGGTCTGAATAACTGACGGTCTCCGACTTCATCCCACATCAACTGCGTTCGGCATCTCCTCCCGTACAATGCTTCGAACGGTGCCATCTTCAAACTGGCCTGGTAACTGTTGTTTTACGAGAACTCCGCATAGGGCAAGTTTTCATCCCAACTAGATCTATAATCTAGCGCACAAGCTCTCAACATGTCCTCCAGAATCTGATTGACTCTCTCGGTCTGTCCATCGGACTACGGGTGAAAAGTTGTACTGAATTCTAGCCTGGTTCCCAAAGTCTAGTGTAGCTGATGCCAAAACTTTGAGGTGAACTGTGTTCCTCTATCTGATACGATGGTCTTCGGAACTCCGTGCAGACATACGATCCTGCTCATGTATATCTTGGCCAACTTTGCACTGGTATACATGGTTTTCACGGGGATAAAGTGGGCTACTTTGGTCAAGTGATCCACTACTACCTAGATAAAGTCATATCCCGATCTGGTCCTGGGCAATCCGGTGATAAAGTCCATGCCAAGCTTATTCCACTTCCATTCGGGTATCGACATAGGCTGTAGTAATCCTGCTGGCTTCTGATGTTCCGCCTTTACTCTCTGGCATATATCACATACTGCTACATACTCGGCAATATCCTTCTTCATTCCCGTCCACCAGAAACGTTCCTTCAAATCCAGATACATCTTAGTGTTTTCGGGGTGTATCAAGTACGGTGAATCATGTGCTTCCTCTAGTATCAACTTCCTGATCTCGGCGTTGTTGGGCACATAGATTCGGTCCTCAAACCACAAGGTATCGTGTTCGTCCTCACGAAAACCCTTGGCTTTTCCTTCACTCATCTTCTCCTTGATTTCGGCAATCTCTTTGTCATCCTTCTGGGCTTGTCGTATCTTTCCCAACAATGTTGACTGAACCTCCAATGTTGCAACAAAACCTCTAGGAACTATCTCCAAACGAAGCTCCATGAGACCTTCTACTAACTCCTTTGGCAATCCTCCCTGCACTAGGGTATGTGCATAACTCTTCCGGCTCAAAGCGTCTGCCACGACATTGGCCTTGCCTGGATGATAGTGAAGCTTCATATCATAATCCTTTATGAGCTCCAACCATCTCCTATGCCTGAGGTTCAGCTCCTTCCGAGTGAAAATGTACTTCAAACTATTGTGATCCGTGTACACTCACAACGATTTCCAATGAGGAAATGTCTCCAGGTTTTGAGTGCGTGCACTACTGCTGCTAGCTCCAAATCATGCGTAGTATAATTCAACTCGTGCGGTCGAAGTTGACGAGACGCATAAGAAACAACTATTCCGTCCTGCATGAGTACTCCTCCAAGTCCTAAGCATGAAGCGTCGCAATACACTTGGAAATCCTTGCGTATATCTGGCAAGATCAGCACTGGGGCTGTCATCAAACGTTTCTTCAACTCCTGGAAACTTTCTTCGCACTCTTCAGTCCAATAAAACTTTGTGTCCTTCTTCAACAATTTCATCATAGGCTTTGCAATCTTTGAGAAATTCTCTATGAACCTCCGGTAATATCCCGCGAGTCCAAGAAAACTGCGGATTTCTCCAACTGAAGTGGGTGCCAACCACTCAGTGACTGCCTGCACCTTGACAGGATCCACTGCTATACCATCTCCTGATATAACATGTCCTAAGAATCCAACTTTCTTCAACCAAAACTCACATTTGCTAAACTTGGCATACAACTGATGTTCTCTGAGCTTCTCCAAAACCAAACGCAAATGCTCCTCGTGTTCCTCTTCGTTTTTCGAGTACACCAAAATATCATCAATGAATACTACGACAAACTTATCCAGGAACTCCATGAATACCTTATTCATCATACTCATGAAATAGGCAGAGGCGTTAGTCAATCCAAATGACATAACCGTATACTCATATAGCCCATACCTTGTGGTGAAGGCTTTCTTAGGTATATCCTTCTCTCGGATCTTCAACTGGTGGTATCCTGATCGTAGATCGATCTTGGAGAATACTTTAGCTCCTTGAAGTTGGTTGAACAAATCATTGATCATCGGCAGTGGGTACTTATTCTTAATCGTCACTTCATTCAGTGCCTGATAATCAACGACCATTCTTAAAGATCCATCCTTCTTCTCGACCAAGAGCACTGGGATCCCCAAGGTGATGAACTTTGTCGAATAAATCCTTTATCCAATAACTCCTTAATCCGCTTATTGATCTCCTCCATATCATTTGCTGGCATTCGGTATGGTCTCTTCGATATTGGTCCGGTGCCAGGCAATAACTCGATCAAAGACTCAATGTCCCTATCCGGCGGCATGCCTGGTAGATCCTCTGGAAATACATCCGGATAATCCCTTACTACGGGCACTTCCTCCTGAACAACTCCCGAGAGAGAATGTACTTGTGTCCTCCTAGGCGAATGCCTAGATACATACTTGATCCTTTTTCCCTCCAGGGTGGTAAGTGAAATCGACCTACTAGCACAATCGATGTTCCCTCCATACATAGATAGCCAATCCATACCTAGTATCACATCCAATCCTTGAGACTCCAAAACTATTAGGTCTGAGGGGAATACATGTCGTCCAATGGTCAATGGCATCAGAAAACACCCTTGATGTGCCATATACTCTGCTCCCGGGGAACTTACTAACATGAGGGTCTTAATGACTTGGGTGGGCACCTTATATCTATTCACGAATCCCCTTGAAATGTATGAATGTGATGCACCAGTATCGAAAAGAACTACTGCGGTAAATGACTTAACCAAAAACTTACCGACAACTGCATCAGGCTGTTCTTCAACCTCCTCCACGGTCACGTGGTTCACTTGTCCCTTGTTGAAAGGATTGGGATTCTTCCCAGCGCTTCCATTTCCGTTCACATTCTTCGCTTCAGGGCACTCTCCGGCATAGTGTCCATTCTTCCCGCACTTGAAACATGTAATGTGACTTAAATCCCTCTTTGTGGGTGTGGATGGTGTAGAGGGGTTCTGATTATTGTTTGTTCCATTCCCATTCCCATTCTTGGAGTCATTGTGGTTGTGAGAACTCCCTCCATTATGGGCGTGGCTTCCATAGTTATGGGTGTATCGTCCCGAGTTCGGGGTGAAACGGGGCTTTTGCTAGGCTCCAGAACTATTCTTGCCTTGTCCATACTTCCTCTTGCGGCTTTAAATCTACTGCTGCTTCCCTTCAATCATAAGAGCCTTATCTACCAACTCCTGGTAGTTGTTGAAGGTTGCCACCATCAACTGTATGCTCATCTCATCATTCAGCCCTTCCATAAACTTCTCCCGCTTTGCGGCATCTGTGGCCACATCATCCAGGGCATAACGAGATAGAGTACTAAACTCATCTACGTACTGAGCCACAGTATGATTTCCTTGGCGCAAGTTGTGAAACTCTCGCTTCTTCATGCTCATGGTTCCAGTTGAGACATGGGCAGTGTGAAAAGCTTGCTAAAACTGATCCCAAGTGATATTGGCTACACGGAAAGTGGCTGTGTAATTCTCCCACCATGCTGCTGCTGGTCCAGCCAATTGATGTGCGGAAAAACGCACCTTCTCAGCATCCGTGCAATTTGCGGTGGTTAACTCCCTTCCAATCTTGTGCAGCCAGTCATCGGCAACTATTGGCTCAACGCTACTAGAAAACACCAGTGGTTGCAACCTTAGGAAACGTGTCAGGTTGTCCACGGGTGGTGGTGGTGGAGGGTTGTTGTTGTTGTTCTGATTATTCTGATTGTTCTGGACAAGAAGTTGCATCAAAGTGTTCTACTGCTGGATCAACTGAGTGAGCTCAGGGGGAAAATGAAATCCGGGCTCACGTCTCGGAGGCATCTGATGGGTTTAGAGGGAAGAGATTAGAATAGAATGAGGTCTAGAGGAAAATTCACTACCCATATGCCCATGAGAAAAACACAATCATATCACACCAATCAATTTCAAGCAAGGGCATACAAAGATCCTAACTAACGTTACAAAAGTGTTCTAAATTCTACTATATGGGGAAAAACTACTAGTCATAGGGTGGTCATCTAGAAATTCTGATCGGCGGAAGATTCCATGATATCTGCTCCAGCTTCATATTCATAGTCATCATCACTATCATCGGGGTCTGAGTCTATGTCGTCAATGATGATGTAGTCTTCAGAACGAATCTCCTTGGGTTCTTCTTCTTCTTCTCCTCCTGGTGCTGGATCTCCCATGAATACTCCTAGCTTCCTTGTCAAGTCATCATTCTTCTCCACAAGTATAGTCATCTCCTCCTCGTATCCGTCACGTGTAGTCTTGAGTTCCTCTTCTAGCTCCAAGTTCTTGGTTAACGCCTTCTTCAAATCTATCATGTCTGCGCACATCTGGTGCTCCTAACAACGAATGTGCTGGTTTAACTCCTGGATGAACGCTGCAATGGACCTGTCCTTCTGGTACTGATCATGTCCCATTGCTCATCTCGGCGTCAACATATCTGGTAGATAGTTTCCTTTCAGCTCCTGCTTGTAGACTTCTCCAATACGCCCCATGGTAATGTGGGCTGCCATACTCTTGCCTAGGCTCCAGGTTGGTGCATCAAAAGAAAACTCTATGGGCTCAGTGGATGGTGTGAATGTCCTCCCGGGAATTTGAACTTGAATACTCCATCGCTCCTCTTCTGGTAAAGTGGCGGTGTAGGTCCCGGTGAAGCTTGGTATTCCGATGTTCAGGTACCTAGTGACTTCCTTCAAGTGTCGTCCAAAAGGTGTGTCTTCATCCAGTTGAGTGAACTTGTTCCTTTGGTCCACCATACAAAATAATAGAAAATGGAGAAGAGTCAGAAATGATTAGAGAAGAGTGACCTAAGTTTTTTTCTTAGTGGTCGTGTCCTACAGTCAGCGTGTGCTATGATACCATCTTGTAGCGACCACGATCCGAATGGACTGAAGTCTCTGTGTTCTGTGTCATCCCTGGATCGGTAATGCTCACACACACAATACTTGAAGGATTTATAACAGAGTGACAATCACACACTTATTACTTCGAATGTCTCAAAAGAGAACTTATTACAAAAGTATATAGCATAAGGCCAACTAACTAAATAACAGCGGAAGGCTTGGAAGATAAGTGAGTCCATCAACTCCAACGGCATAGCTGAGTGCACGACAAACAACCTAGCGCATCTTACTCTTCTTCTGAAAAGTCTGCAACGTAATATGTTGCAGCCCGAAACGGGTCAGCACATGGAATATGCTGGCAAGATAACACCATAGAGCAAGTAACAGAATAAAGGCTAACACTATATGCATATTTGGCAAGTGGAGGCTCTAAGGTTAAAGTTTTTGCATAAAGTCAATTTTTCCCTACAACAAAGAAATAACTTTTATTTTTACTATCATGGTAGTTGAAACATCATTGAGAAGGTACCTCCAACTCAATCTCAATGAAAGTACCATCCTTAACCCAACAAATTAGTTTTAGAGTGATGAGATCAACCAATAATTCAAGTACCAGATACTCAAGATGTCCATAACTGGGGACACGGCCAATCATGATTAGTTTGTACACTCTGCAGAGGTTTGTGCACTTTTCCCCACAAGACTCGATCTCCTCCGTTGGATTTCTCGCACTGCATGGTGTTTGAGAAACGGATGACCGAGACATAGTCTTTCAGAAGCATTCACTCTTTACCCCAGGTGGACTGGTACACCTACTTTCCCCTACATCTGCTAGTCCACCACGATAGAGCTCACACGACTTACTCAAACTATGCCAGAGCCCATAATGGCATTATGGCTGCACACGGAAGTTTCTAGCATGAATAGTTTTATGATCCCTTTGAGCCTGGGTGGCATTCCATAGGAAAAATCACACGGTACCCACAGGATTTCCTAGGACAACACTGGTAACCCCAGGTGTCGTGCAACCAATCCACCCAGATGTGTATTAAAGTAGCCACCTTAAGTTGAACCATTAATTAACATCTCACATCTGTCATGGATACTCTCAAACCCGAACCACGTCTACGAGCATAGCATGACAACCTAAGCATAACGTAGAAGTAACTCCCAAGGGTTTGAAAATAATGCAGGTAATAGGTTCTACCTCACTCTACTTCCCAGACCCACAAGTTAAGAGATCCTACTCATGCAATATGGAGGGTTGATCTAATGCATAAAAACCGGGTAATAAAGGGTATGATCAAAGTGTTACTTGCCTTGCTGATGATTCACAAAACCTAGGGACTCGTAGTAGCACGCTTCGCACTCCGGGAATTCAATTGCAAGCAAACAATAGCATACATAAGCAATCATGCAAAGTTGCACAGGTAAAACTCCAAATAAGAAGATCTAACCAGAAAGTTCAACTTAAGAACTCCGGTTTGCAAAAAGAATCAAGTCAAACGGAGCAACGAAACTCAAACTGCGAAAGAAACAAGATCCGTTTACTGGATTGATGTAAAGTCAAATTTAACAGTAGCAAAACCTTGTTCAAGTTGGTTAAACGGAAAGAGGGCTTCGAGACGAAAATCTGGGTGCTTGAATCGCCTGATTCCGACTTACGAGCGAAAATAAAAACTAAAAAGAAGATCAGGGCAGAAATCGCGATCGAAAATAATCACGGAAAAACCCTCAAAAAGAAAAACAGACGAACAGGCTAACGAACGAACATTCGCTGTCTGTTACTAAAAAGATGAAAAGTGTTCGTTAAAACGAACGAACGGGCGAACGTCCGCTATTTAATTAAACCGACGGAAAAATCGAACCGATCTAATAAAAAACGGATCTAGGGTTTGGAATAAAACCGATCGGTTTTCTTCGGAAGACCGACGGCAGCGGCGACAACTACCTCGGCGGCGGCGTGCGGCGGCGGCGGGGCGGCGCGCCGGCGGCTCCAGCGGCGGCGGGGTGCGACGGCGGCGCGGCGCGGGCGTTAAAGGCCCCCTGGGCGGAGTCCTAGCCGGACACGGCCCAGGTAAGTCGGTTTACTTTTTTTTTTAATAGTCCTAACGCGGCAAAACGGACGGAAAAAATACTAAACAGACTAGAAAAAATCCGAAATAAATTTTCACCATCCTCTAATAATATTTAGGACAAAGTGAACATTTTTCCCGGACGAAAATGCAATTTTGAAAAATGCGCATTTTTCCTATGCAGATAAAATCGCAAATAAATCCGAAAAAATACCAAAGTTGATTTTAATATTTTTCCTCCAATATTTCTTTTATTTTGGAGAAGTCATATTATCTCCGATCATATATTTTATTAAGAAATATTTTTCAGAGAGAAAAATAATTAAAACCAAAGTGATCCCCGTACCGGTATTTGAGAAAACTCAAATACGAAATGGTAAAATCCCCAACTCTCTCCGTGGGTCCTTGAGTTGCTGAGAATTTCAGGATCAGAACCCGCAAATGCAATAAAATATGCTATGCAATATGATCTATGTATAACATCCAAATTGAAAATTTGGGATGTTACAAAATTATCTACCATGATTTTTTTTGGAATTTTTTCAAATTTTCTAGTAATTATTTTGATTTTTTTATTCATCGCAGGTACAGATGCTCCTAGGAGCCAGAACGCTGCACTCCTATACTACTAATTAAGAAGTGCTAACCTTGTTTAGATAGATATCGATATATCTATAAAACTTGCTCTTTTATCTTTGTATACAAATCTTGTGATCAAGTAGATCCAACACGTCTATGAGATTTTCGTGTGGTTTTAGTGTCGATTTTTATAGCAGTTTTGCTTTTATTTACCTTTCTTTTCTTTTCTTCGGTTTCCTTTTTGTATTTTTACATGTTTTACTTACTATTTTATTTCAAATACATTTCCACTTCTTCAACACATGTTTTATATTTTTTGTATACCCGCGTAACATTATTTTGACACACGTTAAACATTTTTCTAATATATGATTAATTTTTCTCCAAATACATGTCTGGAGCAATTTCTTTGAATAAATTTTAAACATTTCAAATACACAGTTGAATATATTTTTGAAAGACATGAAACATGTTTTTATATCACATAAACATTTTTTTCACAATGTATTAAAAAATGTCGGCGGACATATACTTATTTAGATTTTGCAATCTTAAGTCCACTAAAGCCTACATCCAGTAAGGTTTAGTTTCGTTTTTTAGACGGTTTTTCTATTTATAAGGGGTAGACATTCACTCGCTTCAGTTCATGTTCAGTGTTGAGTATCATGATTGCTTTGGAAACATATGATAGACTAAAGATATTCTGGTTTATTTTATACTTCAAGTAGATCATATACTCCTATATATATATACCCACGAGGCTCAGTTAATAAACATTGAATCCATCATATTCCGCAATAATCCCTCTCTATCCCTTTTAAGAGCATCTAAGTGTGCACTTTTGCTGCCTCTAAGCCTTTAGAGGCTGCCTCTATACATTGCATGAGGTTGCCTCTAACAAAAAAATCATTGGATTCGCCTCTAACTTAAGAGTCTGCCTCCAAGCTTTTGTTTCAATTAAAATACTTATATGTCCCTACATTTCATTTACTTTGTTGAGTCTCCTAACTGAAAAGTGATATCAATTTGATTATTGTTTTATAGAACCGCTATAGAGACTGAACTCAAATGCCATACATTGCAGCATTTTTGATTAACTTTGGAGACAACAATTTGAACACTAGTTTAGAAGTAATACTGCCTCCAACCACTTTGGATGCCGTAACATGATATCGGGCTTACCTAGATCCTAAACCCTAGGCACTACCATTTCCGCACCTGCGTGCCGTCCTCGGGGCGGTCGACCTCCATAATCGCCGCCGGTACCTAGGGTTCGTTCGCCGGTCGTATTGGTCAGCTTCCCTAGAGAGTATTTTTCCCGGGACCATGCTCTGGGTTGTTTCTCTCTCCCGTTGATCACTTTGATCGGCGTTTTTCTTTTTGGTTTTTCGATCTATATAAGCTTGATCCGCTTGCGTCGCCTACCGTCCTCATCGACCCACCGCGCCTCTACTCCGACAACAGCGCGACCGGCCGACCTCTCTCCGACCCGGCGGCCACGCGTGCTGAGGTGGCCCGTCACAGCCTGCCACCGTTCGCGCGTCGGCCTACCCGTCGCCCTGCACCGGCCGTCGCCGCCCTGCTCCGACTGGGATTCTTCATCATCCATCATGTTCGTCGCTTCTGTGCGGCCTGGTCGCCGTCTACCTCGTGCGCACTGGCTGCGGCCCCACCCCGCCTCCACCAAGCGGCGCCCCATCGGGCGTGCGATCGAATTGGTCACCAGCCCGCCGCCGCGAGGCACCTCATCTACGCCGTGCAACCGACCTAACCCGTCGATTTTGCGCGCCTCCGAAAATCCTATCAAGATTGTCCCGTGTACAGCGCGCCTCTCCATGGATCGAGCATTGGGCTGCCGTTGCATCGCCCGTTGGGCCGCAGCGTTGCCGCCCCGTGGTTCTCTCCGCGGCTGCACCAATCCGCGTCACTGCGGTGTCGCCCCTTCGAGCCGTAGTGCCGCGGCCCGCGGTCCACCACCGCCCCGAGGCGTCCGCTCCAGACCGTCCCCGTGGCTGCGCCGACCCTCGCGCCGCCGCTACGTCGCCCCATTGGGCCTGAGCGAGCGTGGCACGTGATCCACGCCGTCGCCCGAGGCCTGGTACCTCTTGAGCTTGCGTTGTATTCCCTCGAAGAGGAAAGGGAGATGCAACACAGTAGCGTAAGTATTTCCCTCAGTTTTTGATAACCAAGGTATCAATCCAGTTGGAGACCACGCGTGAGTCCCTCGCACCTGCACAAACAAATAAGAACTTCGCAGCCAACGCGATAAGGGGTTGTCAATCTCTTTACGGTCACTTACGAAAGTGACATCTCATAGAGATGATAGTTTATATTTTTGGTATTTTTGGTTTATAAGAACATCAAATAAAAGCAAGAAAAGTAAAGTAGATGTAGATTTATATGTTGAGAATAGACCTGGGGGCCATAGTTTTCTCTAGTGGCTTCTCTCATGATAGCGATATTCTACTGCGGGTAAACAAATTACTGTCGAGCAATTGATAGAAAAGCGAATAATTATGAGACTATCTAGGCATGATCATTGTATATAGGCATCACGTCCGAGACAAGTAGACCGAAACGATTCTGCATCTACTACTATTACTCCACACATCGACCGCTATCCAGCATGCATCTAGTGTATTGAATTCATAAGAACAAAGTAACGCCATAAGCAAGATGACATGATGTAGAGGGATAAACTCAAGCAATATGATATAAACCCCATCTTTTTATCCTCGATGGCAACAATACAATACGTGCCTTGCTGCCCCTACCGTCACTGGGAAAGGACACCACAAGATTGAACCCAAAGCCAAGCATTTCTCCCATTGCAAGAACTATAGATCTAGTAGGCCAAACCAAACCAATAATTAGAAGGGACTTGCAAGGATATTATGAGCACACATAAAAAGTTCAGAGAAGAACCAAATATCTTTCATAGATAACCTTGATCGTAAACTCACAATTCATCGGATCTCGACAAACACACCGCAAAAGAGATTACAACGAATAGATCTCCTCGAAGACCGAGGAGAACTTTGTATTGAGATCCAGAGAGAGAGAAGAAGCCATCTAGATACTAGCTATGAACCCGAAGGTCTGTGGTAAACTACTCACAACTCATGGTGAGGGCGATGATGATGATGATGATGAAGGACTCCGTGATGGATCCCCCTCCGGTGGAGCTCCGGAACAAGCTCCAAGATGGGATCTTCACGAGAACAGAAGGTACTGCGGTGGAATTAGGGTTTTTTCTCTGTTCACGGAGGTTCTGGTGTACGTAGACTTATATAGGAAGAAGGAGGGCACCGGGGGACGCTCGAGGGGGCCACGAGGCAGGGGGCGCGCCCCACCCTCGTGGGCCAGCCCTGGATCCCCTGACGTGGTTCTCAAGCTCCGCGTGCGTGATTTTCTCCAAAAATATCTCTCGCGAAGGTTTCATTCCGTTTGGACTCCGTTAGATGTTCTTTTTCTGCAAAACCCTGAAACGGGCAAAAAACAGCAATCTGGACTGGGCCTTTGGGTTAGTATGTTAGTCCCAGAAATGATATAAAAGTGAATGATAAAGCCCATTAAACATCCAAGGCTTCATAAATAATAGCATGGAAAAATCAAAAATTATAGATACGTTGGAGACGTATCAAGCATCCCCAAGCTTAATTCCTGCTCGTCCTCGAGTAGATAAATGATAAAGAAAGAATTTTTGATGTGGAATGCTAACCAATATAGATTTTCAATGTAATTCTCTTAATTGTGGCATGAATGTTCAGATCTGAAAGATTCAAGATAAAAGTCAATATTGACATAAGAAATAATAATACTTCAAGCAATACTAACAAAGCAATCATGTCTTCTCAAAATACTATGGCTAAAGAAAGTTATCCCTACAAAATCATATAGTGTTGGCTATGCTCCTTCGTTATCACACAAAAATATTCATATCATGCACAACCCCGATTTCAGCCAAGCACTTGTTTTCATACTCTATCGTTTCAAACCTTTCAACTTTCACGCAATACATGAGCGTGAGCCATGGATATAGCACTATGGGTGGAATAGAGGTGGTTGTGGAGAAGACAAAAAGGAGGAAGATAGTCTCACATCGACTAGGCGTATCAACGGGCTATGGAGATGCCAATCAATAGATATCAATGTGAGTGAGTAGGGATTGCCATGCAACGGATGCACTAGAGCTAAATATGAATGAAAGCTCAACAAAAGAAACTAGTGGGTGTGCATGCAACTTGCTTGCTCACGAAGACCTAGGGAATTTGAGGAAGGCCATCGTTGGAATATACAAGCCAAGTTCTATAATGAAAATTCCCACTAGTATATGAAAGTGACTAAACATGAGACTCTCTACAATGAAGAACATGGTGCTACTTTGAAGCACAAGTGTGGAAAAAAGATAGTAGCAATTGTCCCTTTTTTTGGGCCTTTCTTTTTTTTTCTTTGGCCTTTTTTTGCGGAGGGGCTTTATAGATTTAGCCTTTCCTCCCATGGGACAATGCTCTAATAATGATGATCATCACACTTTCATTACAACTCGATACTACAACAACAAAGTATGACTCTATATGAATGCCTTCGGCGGTGTACCGGTATGTGCAATGAAACAAGAGTGACATGTATAAAAATTATGCATGGTGGCTTTGCCACAAATACGATGTCAACTACATGATCATGCAATGGCAATATGACAATATGATGCGTGTCATATGAACGGAACGATGGAAAGTTGCATGGCAATATATCTCGCAATGGCTATGGAAATGCCATGATAGGTAGGTATGGTGGCTGTTTTGAGGAACAATATGGTGGCTGTTTTGAGGAAGGATATATAGTGGCTTTATGGCACTAGCGAAAGTTGCGCGGTACAAGAGAGGCTAGCAATGGTGGAAGGGTGAGAGTGCGTATAATCCATGGACTCAACATTACTCATAAGAACTCATATACTTATTGCAAAAATCTACGAGTCATCCAAACAAAGCAATCAACGCATGCTCCTAGGGGGAGGTTGGTAGGAGTTAACCATCGCGCGCCCCCGACCTCCACACAAACGTTGGTACTCTACAAATACCTCATGCTCTAACTTCGTCACATAGCGGTTCACCATACGTGCATGATACGGGAATCATTAACCTTAACACAAGTATTTCTTAATTTCATAATAACTCTACTAGCATGATTCTAATATCACCATCCTCATGTCTCAATTCAATTATCAAGCATCCAACATCTCATCATATTCAACGCACTCAGTGTGAAATTTTTTCTACATTGACATTGGATGTTTATCATGTGAAGACTAGTTTCTTTAGCCTAAACACATTACCATGCTGTTTTAATTGACTCTCAAATAGATAAAAGTGAAGCATGAGAGTTCAACAATTTCTACAAAATATTACCACCACCGTGCTCTAAAAGATATAACTGAAGCACTAGAGCAAACGCTATTCAACTCAAAAGATATAAGTGAAGCACATAGAGTGTTCTAATAATTTCTAGGTCATATTTAACTCTCTCAAATAGGTTTGTCCAGCAAGGATGATTGTGGCAAACTAACAAGCAAAGACTCAAATTATACAAGACGCTCCAAGCAAAACACATATCATGTTGCGAATAAAAATATAGCTCCAAGTATAGTTACCGATGGATGAAGACAAAAGAGGGGATGCCTTCCCGGGCATCCCCAAGCTTAGGATTTTGATTATCTTGAGTTTACTTGGGATGCCATGGGCATCCCCAAGCTTAGGCCTTTGCTACTCCTTGTTCATAGTCCATCAAAGCAATACTCAAAACTTGAAGACTTCACAACACAAAACTTAGACAAAAAATTCTCGTGAGCTCCGTTAGTATAAGAAAGCAAACCACTACTCAAAGGTGCAGCAATGAATTCATTCTTTGTTTATATTGGTGTTAAACCTACTGTATTCCAACTTCTCTATGGTTCATATCCTCCAATACTACTCATAGATGCATCGGAATAAGCAAACAACACACGAAAAACAGAATCTGTCAAAAACAGAACAATCTGTAGTAATCTGCAGGTTTCGCCTACTTCTGGAACTCCAAAAAATTCAAACTAAATTGGTAAATTTGCGGAATTTGTCTACCAATCAGCTGCAGAAAGAATCAACTAAAAAGCACGCTCCAGTAAAATCTTAAGACCACTTTAGTTAGCGCTAACGATTCTGTTTTTCTTAGCAAGATCACATAAACTTCACACAAGTCTTCCCAAAGGTTCTACTTGGCACAAACACTAAACAAAACATGAAACCACATCTAATCAGAAAAAACATAAAATTGGGTTGCCTCCCAACAAGCGCTATCGTTTTACGCCCCTAGCTAGGCACGATAATTCAATGATACTCACATAAAGGACAAGGATTGAAGCACAAGGAGAGCATCATAAGACATGTGACAAACACATCTAAGTCTAACATACTTCCTATGCATAGGCATCTTATAGGAAAACAAATTACCAAGACAAGCAAGATCTAGCATATGCAAGGAAGGAGAAAGAAACAATAGCAATCTCAACATAACGAGAGGTAATTTAGTAACATGAAAATTTCTACAACCATATTTCCCTCTCTCATAATAATTGCATGTAGGATCATGATCAAATTCAACAAAATAGCTATCACATAACATATTCTCAACACGATCCACATTCATATGAAGTTGACACTCTTCCAAAATAGTGGGATCAACATTAACTAAAGTCATGATCTCTCCAAACCCACTTTTAATATTATTGCAAACATTATTATCAATCTTACATTCATCATGGGGATTAAATAAATATTCAAGATCATAAGAATCACCCCAATCATGATCATTGCGACAAGTAGTGGGCAAAGCAAATTAAGCATCCCCAAGCTTATGGTTTTGCATATGATTAGCACAATTGACATTAATAGAATTTATAATAACATCATTGCAATCATGCTTTTTATTTAACAAGCTATCATGAATCACTTTTTCTTTTAACAATTCCTCACAATTTTCAGATTCATAAATTTCAAGCAAAACCCCATAAAGATAATCTAGTGCACGCAGCTCACTAGAAATTGGTTCAACATAATTAGATCTCTTAAAGAGATTAGCAAGTGGATGAGGATCCATAATTTAGCAAGCCAAGATGCAAGCTAAATGAGGGCACATAGCAACACAAGCAAACAGAGAGGCGAACGGTAACCACACGACAAAAGAAGGGCGAATAAAACGGCAAGGGTGAAGTGGGGGAGAGGAAAACGAGAGGCAAAAATGTAATGCGAAGGATAAGGGTTTGTGATAGGTACTTGGTATATGACTTTTGCGTAAGCCTCCCCGGCAACGGCGCCAGAAATTCTTCTTGCTACCTCTTGAGCCTGCGTTGTATTCCCTCGAAGAGGAAAGGGAGATGCAGCGCAGTAGCGTAAGTATTTCCCTCGATTTTTGAGAACCAAGGTATCAATCCAGTAGGAGACCACACGCGAGTTCCTCTCACCTGCACAAACAAATAAGAACTTCGCAGCCAACGCGATAAGGGGCTGTCAATCTGTCGGGGGAAACTGTCCACCACGAGCACCTATGGGACCGGAGCCCCTTGTTCGTGCGGTAAGGGAGCGGAGGGAGCACAAAGAGCAGATCGTGGTGAGCACGCAGGCAGTTTACCCAGGTTCGGGCCGCGATGGACGCGTAAAACCCTACTCCTGCTTGATTGTATTGAGTGTTGGAGCTCGGGAGCTTGAAGAACTAGCTACACCGAGCGAATGAGTGATCTAGGTTCCGAACCCCCTCCACATTGTGCATGGGCCTCCTTTTATAGCTCAAGGGGTCACCGACAGGTGTCAACGTAGGAGAAAGGGTAAAAATGTAATAGTGGTGGTAGTTGTAACAGTGCGGGAACATTGGATGAACAGTGCATGAACAGTGGTCATCACCTACTTTGACAGTGGGGGACAAGGGCATTTAATGTCCGTCGTCGTCGACCCCAAAAGCGCCCGCCCTTGCGTCTCCGTTTGCCACGGCGATGGCTTTATCACCGTGGAGTGCCACCGTGTCCCCCAGGCTGCACAGCCATCCGCCACGCGTCCCTGGAGTGGCCCTGGGGCGACGCGTGGTTCGATGAGCTGGAGCGCGGGCACACAGCGTAACTCTCCCCGGCAAGCACCTTGCCGGGGTCTTGACCTTGCCGGGCCCGGGAGCTTGTCGGGCTCTGAAGCTTGTCGCTCTCCGGGCCCTGCCGGGGCGCGCGTCGCGCCGAGGCATGTCTTCTGAAGTGTAATCTTCTGGCCTTCCTGGCAAGCTCCTCTTGCCAGGGTCTTGTGCTAGTGAGGTAATCTTGAGCCTGGGACGGCCTTCCCGGCAAGCTCCACTTGCCGGAGTCTTGATCTTCTGTCTTGTATACTTTGTTTTTGAATGGTTTTATATGGAGCAGGAAGGTCTCCGGCAAGCACGTGGTAGGCCCTGCCGCGGAAAGCTGCTACTGCCTGTGCACAAGTTGGGGTACTGAGGTACCCCTACCTTAGTACACCGACAGGAGCCCCCGGGCCTGGGCCACACACGGTGCCGAGCGCTGTTGGGCCAGGCCCAAAACAGTGCACGGGCACGCGCGGCCCACGGCACGCCGAATCCACTTCCGCATCCGCCGCGTCCCTCCGTAATGGCACGCGTCGATTGCGGCGTCGTGGGATGGGACGTGGCCACGTTCTTTTAATGGAAAGAGCGAAACGTCCCCCACTTCCCCATAAAAGCAGAGGAAGCAGGAGCGGTTCCCCTCCTACGCCTTCATTGATTCTTCTTCCATCTCCAGAGATTCCCCTTTGCGCTCCGCCTCCACACCTCCTCCGCCGTCTTCCGCATCCGCGGCGCCGCCGGACTCTTCGTCCCCCTTCCCTCGCCGCCTCTGCCATGGCCCCGAAGACCGAGAAGGCGAAGGCGGAGAAGACCAAGAAGGAGAAATCCGATCAGGCGGCGAGGCTTGCTCTTCTGCGGAAGAGGAATGTCGTCTTCGCGCCAAGGCTCAGCGCACGGGAGCTCTGGAACAAGTATTACTTGTTCTGGGCCAAGGAGACCAAGGCGCATCCTCGGACCAGAGCTTATCCCGCCGCCGCCAAGGACAATTATCCCGGCGGGTACTTCTTCTTCGCAGCTTTCTTTCATAGCGGCCTTTGTCCCCCTTTTTCCGACTTTTTCTGCGATATCATGCACACCTACGGCCTCCACCTTCTAGACTTCACCCCCAACGCCATCCTCACGATGGCGGTTTTCGCACATCTGTGCGAAAACTATATTGGGATCTATCCGAATGTAGCGCTTTTTAGGCACTTCTTCACCCCTAGAGTAGAGGCCGGCGCTCCCCTCTCCGGAGGAATCTCTTGGGTCTTCCGCCTGAACAAGAAAGAGTCCTACTTGCCGGGGGAACTCCGCGGCAAGTGGGAGGAGTGGCGCGCGGACTGGTGCTGGATAGTTGAGGACGAGCCGCATCCTTTCACTGCGCCGCGCACAACAGCCATCGTGCGCGGCAGGGACTGGAGTGAGTTGGACTCGGACGACATCAAGCTCAACGTCGCCCTCATCAGAATTCTTCGTCTCCGGGTAGCAAAGTTGTCCGTCGGAGAAGTAGGAGCAGATTTTCTCCGCCGCCGCATTGCCCCTCTACTGGATAGGAAGAGGCCAGCATGGGAGTACGGTAACGCGGCGGACATAATGAGGCTGCGCCCAGGGCTAAACTTCAACTTCACGGCGCTGGAGCTGAAGGGGATGGTCCGGGAACTTTTTAAGCACGACCCGGCCCACCCAGAGTGGTTCAGAGCTCCCCGGGGAGTGGTGCCCCTCTGCAACAGCACGGCCCGGGATCCTCTTCGCGCCATGATGCCCGCATGTGACTCGCATGGCGTGGACCGCACATGGATACCGCCCAAGTCAGCAGACATCATGAGCTTCTTCGACAACCTGGTGGAGGTGCCGAAGAACAAAGATGAGATCAAGGGGCTCACCCGGGACACCACCGACCAGGAGATTGCTTATATAGCTTCTCGGGTAGAAGAGGCCGCTGCAGCCGCAGCGGCAGGAGAGTTTGGCTTCACAGTCGAGGAGGCAGAGGCTGCGGATGCGTCCTGCCAAGCAGAGGAGGCGGAGATCCGCAGGCTGCTGCAGCTTCCCCCTGACGAGCTCGCCGGGGTCCCTTCTTTGAGGCACTCCGGGATCCCCGGAATTGTGACCGAGGCCGCGGCGAGAGGCGGCGTTGCCGGAGGAAACAGAGGCGCCGCAGGGAGCGGAGGCGCCGGAGGGGGCGGAGGCGCCGGAGGGAGAACGGCTGCAGGGCAGGGCGCTGGGCCCAGCAAGCCAGCCGAGGAGGAGGAGGAGGAGGACGTCGGGGCCGACGAGGACTCCGACGGGTCTCTGGGGCTCTATGCCGACGACGTCTCCTCGTCATCGGAGACCTCCCCGCCTCGGGCAAGTCCCAAGCGGTCTCCGCTGAAACGTCTCCGCAAGGCGACGACGGGGACGAGGGCGCAGGCGCCCCGACAACAACCAACTCGCCGGGCGGCGCGAGCTACCCGGGGGAGCCAAGCTGCGACGGGGGCGCCCAACGCACCAACCACGGCGGGGGCGACCCGCACACAGGCCACGGCGGGGGCGACCCGCACACAGGCCACGGCGGAGGCGCCCCGCACGTTAGCGCCAAGCGGAGGAGGGTCTTCTCAGAGCGGAGCGGCTGCTCCGCCCGCTCCCCAGGCCTCGGCGTCCACAGGGGCCGGGTCCTCGCAGCCCCCAGCCCCGGGGACCGCCAAGCGCCCGAGGGAGTCCTCGCCTCCTGCTCCTCGCGCGGACGCGCCTCAGGTGGCGTTCGACTTCTCCGCCCTGAGCGACGACGACGACGACGAGGAACAGGAGTAAGAACTCGAGGTTTTGTATCTTCTTTAACTTTGTCTTGATTCTTGTTGATTCTGATCTTGCTTCTTGCTTTGATTTCAGGACCCTGGCCCAGCGAGTGGCGAAGAAGGCCAAGGTTCCCGTGGTCGAGGTCGCGGACGACTCGCCCGTCGCGGCGACAGGGGACGTGCCGGAGACGAGCCTGCCGGACCCGAGCGCTGCTCCGAGGAGTAGCCCCCAGCGCAGCCCCCAGCGTAAGTTTGGTTTCAATCTTTCCGCTCGTCGGGCGTGCTTGAGGATCTTGTTTATACTAACATCTTGTTGTTCTTGTTGTTGTCTTGATTGTTTTGTGCAGAGGGGGAGCCGCAGCCGCAAGAATACCCGGAGATCACTCCCGAGGAGCCGCAGGCCCCGCCGTCCCCGCCAAGGACGAACTCTCCGGCAAGGGAGAGTGCTCCGCCAAGGGCGGGTACTCCGCCAAGGGCGAGTACCCCGCCAAGGACGAGCAGCCCGGCGAGGGCGGCCACCCCGCCAAGGCAGAGCTCCCCGGCGAGGGAGCCCGCCGTTGACGAAGTTCGCCAAGGTAGGTTTTGTAATCTTGTCTTCTTGGATCCGTTTTTTTGGATATTTGCTTGAACTTCTTCTTCTTTTTCTTCTTCTTCTAGATCCTCCTCCCCCAGAACAGATGGAGACGGAAACCATCTTCGTGGAGGAGGGCGCGCAGGGCGACGGCGGCAACGCCCCTGTCGTTGAGGACGCGGCGGGAGCCGCCGAGCCGGCTGCGGAGGAGACTGCTCCGACCGCAGACGCAGCGGCCGGGGAGGGGGACGGCGGCCATACTGCCGGCCCGGAGGCGGCAGGAGCGTCGAGCGCTGCGCCGGCCGCCGACCCCTCCACCGAGAAGGAGCCGTCCGCTTATTATCTTGAGGCTCCCAACGGCGTCTACATCCAGGTGCCGTGGGGATCTTCGTCGCGAGCCCCCGCGGAGGGAGAGGCCTTTGATGGGGAGGTCCTCGCCTCCGCGGGTCTGAAGGTTGTCGAGGCGCCCGGCGGGAGTGACGAGCCCGAGGAGGAGAAGCTGCTCCACCGGCTCCTGGCCCTTTACCGGGCCAGGCAGGCGAAGCTTGCGTCTCGGGAGGCCCTCACCGCCAAGGCCGCCGCTGACATGGAGAAGCGCGCGGCGGAGCTCCGCGCTGCCAACCAGGCTGCCCTCCGCGACGTGGCGGAGGAGCGCGAGAGGCTCGCCGGGGAGTACCAGGAGTGGCTCTTGGAGAAAGCCGAGGCCGAGGAGCAGCAGCGTCTCGCCGGAGAAGAGCTGTCCCGGCGAGAAGGAGAGCTCACCCAACGGAAGGTCAACCTCGACTCCCATGAGGAAGACCTTGCCGCCCGGGAGCAGGCCCTTGGCGGAGAGCTGAAGGAGGCGAAAGCCGCCGCGGCTGCCGCGGAGACCGCCAAGGAGGAGCTCGAGGCCAAGGTTGCGCAGCTGGAGGAGTCCCTGAAAGCGAGCGTGGAGAGGGTCACCGCGCTCAACGCAGAGCGCGAGAAGGACGCCCACACTAACTCTGAACTCCAGGTGCGTCTCTCCAGGCAAGGCGACGAGCTGAAGGCCGCCAAGGATTCGATTGAGGATCTGGAGCTGAAGGTTTCCACGTTGAAGGACTCGCTTGATGCCGTCCGGGACCGGGAAACCAAGCTGAAGGAAGAGCTCTGCAAGGAGCGAGGCTTGGTGGAGAGCGCCACCACTGCGGCTGAGAACTTCCGCCGGACCGTCGAGGTATGGACCGATGACTTGGTGGCCTCTGCATCCAACATCGACCAGGAGCTGTTGGCGCTGAAGGTTGAGCATCTTATATATTCTCCGGATCCAAACCTCCCCCACAGCGCCAAGCTCAGCCTCTTCTTCAGAGGGATCGCGCCGGCTCTTGCAGATCTTCGGAAGAAGCTCCCCGCGCAACTGGCCGAGGAGTCGCGCCAGCTCTGCGCGGGAACCTTGGAGCGCGTTCTGACGAAGATTGTGTACCGCAATCCTGGTATAAATCTCGTCAACGTTCTCCGAAGCTTGCCGGCCGACGCGGATATGGAGGCGCTGAAGGCGCAGGTCGCCCACATTATCGCCAAAGTGAACAAGATCTCCAGGATTGAAGGCGACCGCGTAGACTAGGCCTCCTTTTCCTTTATCTCTTTTGTTGCTGCATAGGGTGTTATGAACTCATTATTCATTGCGACAAGTTATCCCTTGTAAGATATTTATCTTATTTTGATCAATCAGTGCAATGTTATCTTCCTTGTCTTGGTCCTTTACTTTGTATGTTTTTCACCCTACGCTTCCAGGGAGCTTGCCGGCAAGGGGTCTTTGCCGCGAGCGCTGAGTACTGGACTCTAAGCAGCCTGCTGGCCAAGGTCTTACCGGCAAGCAACCTTGCCGCAACTAGTCGCAACGCACTTAGCTTGTTGAGTGAACTCGAAAACGAAACAAGGGCGCGACACTTGTCGCAGCTCACTTAAGTCGTTGAGCGTACTCGAAAACAAGATAAGGGTGCGGCTAGCCACAGGTAGGTTCCTCCGCGCACAGGTTTTCCATACAAAGTGTGATTGTTCAAGGAAGACAACTAAAATTTAAAAATTTGAACTGGTCAAATTCTAATAACTTAGCTTTCATATATCGCTTGCTTCCCGGTAAGGCTTCTCTTTCTTGAACAGCACTTGGTTCATCTTCCATCTCCTTTCCCCCCGGCAAACTTGTGCGCGAGGAACATTCCTTCTGCTTAAGAGGCAAGGAAAAAGAAGAGGGAAACAAGTATATGTCCTTTCGGCGTGCTAATGCTTACCGGATACGTATGTTGCACAAGATGCCAAATAACGCATGCAAATAGCGAAGAAAAGCATGGAAAAGGCAAATAGCGCAAAACACAAAAGCTTTACTGATGCACGGGGTCTGCGCCCGGCTTTGTACAAAGGGTTACATGCAACAGCGGCAAAGCTTGTACAAAAGGTGGTTGCCGGAGCGGATCACGGCAACCGCGCCTTATGGGTGAAACTTGCGAAGATGCTCTATGTTCCAGGAGTTGCTCACCGGTAAGCCTTCTTCGGTCTCAAGGCGGACAGCGCCGGGCCTTGTGACTTGTCTCACCCGATAAGGGCCTTCCCACTTCGGCGTCAACTTGTTGGAATTCTTGGCGGACTGAACACGCTGAAGAACAAGGTCGCCTTCCTCGAGACTCCTGGCCTTGACCTTGCGGCTATGATAGCGGCGCAAGGCTTGCTGGTATCGAGCAGCTCGTACAACAGCCTGGAGACGTTCCTCCTCGAGGAGCAATGCATCATCTTGTCGCAGTTGCTCTTGCTCGAGCTCATCATAAGCGAGCACTCGAGGAGATCCGTATACAAGTTCCGTGGGGAGAACTGCCTCTGCTCCGTAGACTAGAGCAAAGGGTGTCTGTCCGGTGGCTCGATTTGGTGTCGTTCTGATTGACCAAAGAGCCACCGGTAGCTCCTCTATCCAGTTTCTTCCGCACTTGTGCAGCCTGTCAAAGGTCCTTGTCTTGAGTCCGCGCAGCACTTCAGCATTCGCCTTCTCCGCTTGACCGTTGCTCCTTGGGTGAGCAACAAAAGCGAAACAGACCTTGGCGCCAAGGTCTTGGACGTACTGCATGAAGGTGCGACTAGTGAATTGTGTACCGTTGTCGGTGATGATCCTGTTAGGGATTCCGAAACGGCAAACAATCGACCTGAAGAACCTGACCGCTGACTGTGCTGTCACCTTTCTCACTGGTTCCACTTCTGGCCACTTTGTGAACTTGTCGATTGCGACGTACAAGTATTCAAAGCCCCCGACAGCGCGAGGGAAAGGGCCGAGGATATCGAGCCCCCAGACCGAGAAGGGCCAGGACAAAGGGATCGTCTGGAGAGCTTGAGCTGGTTGATGAATTTGCTTGGCATGGAACTGGCACGCTTCACACTTGGTTACTAGTGCAGTTGCATCTTGGAGGGCTTCTTGCCAAAAGAACCCTTGCCGGAAAGCTTTCCCGGCAAGCGCCCTTGCGCCAATATGGTGGCCGCATATGCCTCCGTGTATTTCTGCCAACAGCTTCTGTCCATCTTCTCTGGAAATGCACTTCAACCTGACACCATTGAGTCTTCTTCTGTACAGCTCGTTATCCACGAACTGGTACATACTTGACTGCCTGGTTATTTTCTCTATCTCTTCTGGGTCGTCGGGAAGTTCTCCAGTTTGCAGAAAACGGACGATCTGCTGCGCCCATGCCGGAGCCCGAGGCTCAACGGCAAGGACTAAAGGCTCGAGGGCCGCTGCGGGAACCTCAGCTTCTACGGCAAGAACCTCTGGTTCCGCCGGAGCTGATGGTCCCCCGGCAAGCTCGCCGGGGCGAGGCTTGTCGGGAACACTTGCTTCAACTGCACAGATCCGAGGATCTGCAGGAGCAAACTGTTCCTCAGCGTTCTGGTTGTTGGTCTTGGGGACCTTGGCGGCGGTCTCAGGAAGATCCGCCGGCAAGTAGTCGTCGGAGACCAACTTTCTCTTCTTAAACTGCCCAATTGATGGTGTAACGGATGGCTGAGTTAGCTTGAGCAAGAAGGTCCCTGGTTCCATAGGTAACTTCATCGCAGCACACTTCGAAAGGCCATCTGCAATTTCATTCTGAGCTCTTGGGACGTGCTCCATTTGCAGACCCTCAAAGTGTTCTTCAAGCTTCCTCACTTCATCTACATAAGCTTCCATCAAAGGGCTCTGGTAACTCTTGTTAACTTGTCGGACCACCAACTGAGAATCTCCCCGGACAATCAGCTTCCTGATCCCAAGTTCAGCCGCAATCCTGAGGCCGGCAAGCAAGCCTTCATACTCAGCAGTATTGTTAGTCGCTTGCTCCCTGGGAAAGTGCATCTGGATAACATACTTGAGGTGTTCTCCAGTGGGCGCGATGAGTACCACGCCAGCACCGGCGCCTTGCAGCGAGAAGGCACCATCAAAGTACATTACCCATTCGCTTGTCGCTTCTTGTATGGGTGCACTTGTTTCTGGAACTTCTTCGTCGGGCGTCGGGGTCCATTCAGCTATGAATTCTGCCAAGGCTCGGCTTTGTATGGTTGAGGTACTTTCAAACTTGAGTCCAAAGCTTGATAATTCCAGTGCCCACTCAACGATCCTGCCTGTTGCTTCTGGATTGTGCAATATCCTCTTCAGCGGAAAGCGAGTGACCACTGTTATCTCATGTGCCTGGAAGTAATGGCGCAGCTTTCTCGAGGCCATGAGGAGGCCGAAAAGCAACTTTTGCACCCCGGAGTATCTTGATCTAGCCCCCTGCAAGAGGGAACTCACAAAATATACCGGGCGCTGCACCATCTTCTTCCACACTTCTTCTTGTTCCTGCGCAGAGTTGTCCTTGTCGGGGCCAGAGCTTGTCGGAGCAGCCCCCTGCTTGTCGCTGGATTCGCTTGCCGGTGGTGCAGACTCCTCGTCGGCCTCCCTCTCCGCTACTAACGCAGCACTAACCACCTGGTTGGTTGCCGCTAGGTATAGCAGCAACTTCTCCTGTGGTCTAGGTGCGACAAGTATTAGAGTGGAGGATAGGTACCGTTTCAAGTCCCGCAGCGCTGCCTCCGCTTCCGGAGTCCATTTCATAGGGCCTGCCTTCTTCAAGATTTTGAAGAAAGGAAGGGCGCGCTCTGCAGACTTTGAAATGAACCTACTGAGGGCAGCCACACAACCTGCAAGTCTTCTGACATCCTTGACGCGCTTCGGGGCTTCGATCTGCTCGATGGCTTTAATCTTGTCGGGGTTGGCTTCAATCCCCCTCTGTGACACAAAGAACCCGAGAAGCTTGCCGGAGGGGACTCCAAAGACGCACTTCTCGGGGTTCAACTTAAGCTGTATCTTGCGCAGGTTCTGAAATGTCTCTTCCAAATCTTGGATCAAGGTATCTTTGCTCTTGCTCTTCACCACGATGTCATCCATGTAAGCTTCTACATTTCTGTGGATCTGTGGCTCGAAAGCAGTGTGCACTACCCTTGCAAATGTTGATTCTGCATTCTTCAGTCCAAATGGCATGCGTATGAAGCAATAAGTGCCACATGGGGTGATAAATGCAGTCTTCTCTTCATCTTCCTTGGCCATGAAAATCTGATGGTAGCCTGAATATGCATCAAGGAAAGAGAGTAGCTCACATCCGGCAGTGGAGTCAACGATCTGGTCAATGCGCGGCAAGGGGAATGGATCCTTGGGACATGCTTTATTCACATCGGTGAAGTCTATACACAGTCTCCACTTCCCATTGGCCTTGCGCACGACGACTGGGTTTGATAACCACGTCGGATGGATCACACCTCTAACTAGGCCTGCTGCCTCTAGCTTCTTGATTTCCTCAGCAATGAATTCTTGGCGCTCCACGGCTTGCTTCCTCACCTTCTGCTTGACGGGCCGCGCATGAGGACAAACAGCAAGCTTGTGCTCATTTACCCTCCTGGGAACACCGGGGATGTCAGATGGTTGCCAGGCAAACACATCGACATTCGCCCGCAGGAAGGCAACGAGCGCGCTTTCCTATTTGCTATCAAGTGTGGCACTGATGGTGAAGGTACCACGAGCGCCGTCCTCCTTGGCGGACACTTTCTTGGTTGCCGGAGGAGCGGCCATTCCCTTCTTGCACTTGCCGGTGGAGCTCGATGGAACGTCCTCGACGGCAGCGCAGCACTCCGAAGAGGTGCGGTTGCCGGAGTGGGCCCCAGAGCACTTGCCGGACTTGGTCTTCGTCTTCTTCCCCCCGGGAGCTTCAGCGGCAAGTGTATCCTTCTCTGCTGCGGCTGTTGCATCCCGGTAGATCTTGTCGGCGCAGATAAGCGCGTCTTTCTTGTCGCCATGGACAGTGATGACGCTTATCGGCCCCGGCATCTTGAGTACATTGTAGGCGTAGTGGGAAGCCGCCATGAACTTGGCGAGGGCGGGACGGCCGAGTATCCCATTATATGGCAATGGGATATCGGCGACGTCAAATGTGATGCGCTCGGTTCTGAAGTTGAGCTCCCCGCCAAAGGTCACCGGCAAAGTTATCTTCCCCTTGGGCTTGCTCCTCCCCGGGTTGATTCCTTGGAAAGAACCGGTCTCTTCGAGCTCGCCATCTGGGATTTGGAGTTTCTTGATCACAGCAGAGGAGATCAAGTTCAGCCCGGCCCCGCCATCAACCAACATTTTGGTGACCTTGAGGTTGCGGATGGTGGGTGAGACCAGCATCGGCAAGCACCCGACCGCAGTGGTGCGGCCAGGGTGATCCTCAAGGTCAAAAATGATGGGCGTGCTGGACCATTTGAGGAGCCTGCGCGACTCCACGGGCGGCTCTGCTGCGTTCACTTCCCGCACCCACTGCTTGAGTTGGCGGTGGGAAGTGTGCAGAGAGGCGTCGCCGTCGACGCACAGGACCTCCGTGGCCTTCTGGAACTCCTGCTCGCTGTTATCCTCATCCTCCATGTCATCATCGTAGTCTTCTTCGTCCTTGTCGCGGCCCCGGGGAGGTCGGTCACCTTGCCGCTGCTTGGCCTTGCCGCGGCGTCCTCCCCGGCCATTGAATGGCCGCTTCTTGCTTGGTTCTCCTCCGCCACCTTGGGCCTTCTCCTTGTCGCGCCTCTCGTACTCAGCTTTCTGCTGCTCGACGAGGTACTCGACGCGTTTGCAGTTGGAGAGGTCGTGGCCCTTGGTGCGGTGGATCTTGCAATATTGTTTGTCGGAGCCGTCCTGCTTGTCGGCTGCCGCTGCAGGGGCAGGCTCCTTGCCGGAGCCGCCGGCCTGTGTTTGCTTGGCGGGAGCCTCCTTGCCGGACTTCTCGACGGCAAGCACTTCCTTCTTGTTCTTTCTTCTGTTGTTCCGCCGCCGGCTCTTCTTTGCCGGGGCGGCGTCGTCGCTGTCGCTTCCCCCTGCGCCAGCATCCTCTCTGGGGAGTCTCCTCCCCTCTTCGGCGCGCGCGCACTTATCAGCTAGAGCATAGAGCTCGCTGACATCCCGTATCTTGGTCATGGCCATTTCTTCACGCATGCGGCGGTTACGCACGTTCTGGTGGAACGCGCTGATAACCGCGGCAGGGTGGACGTCGGGGATGTTGTGCTGCACACGACTGAAGCGTTGGATGTACTTGCGCAGGGGTTCTCCTTCCTTCTGGGCCAGAATGTGGAGATCACTCTCTTGGCCGTGGGGTTTGTGGCCGCCCGTGAAGGCGCCAACAAATTGGTGGCAAAGGTCGGCCCAAGAAGAAATGGAGCCTTCCGGCAATTGCATAAGCCAAGAACGGACGTTTGGCTTAAGCACTAGCGGGAAGTAATTCGTCAGTATCTTCTCGTCGCGCCCCCCGGCAGCCTGCAGTGCGATTGTGTAAATGCTGAGGAATTCCGAGGGGTGCGTCTTGCCGTCGTACTTCTCCGGTACGTCGGGCTTGAAGTTCTTCATGCTGGGCCACTGGACGCGCCGCAGCTCGCGGGTAAACGCAGGGCAACCTGCCGCGTACGGCAAGTCGCCTGGTTCACCGGGCGCGCGCGTGTCGACAGCGGCTCCAGCTCGCTGATCTGATTGTCGCCGAGCTTCTCGGCGGCGCTCGATCGTCGTTCGAGCATCTTCTTGTCGCCGGTCGTCAAGGACCTGGCGCTGGTCCCGACGAGCCCGCGGATCCGACGACGCCGTGGAGTCGTCGTCGATGTTGATCCGGCGGGGCGGCGTCTTCTGCTTCCGCGGTGGGGAGTGCACGGTGGTTGCACCCCCGGCGGTCTTGTCACCGTCGGCCTTCGTCTTCTCGACTTGCCGCGGCCGCGACGTCGCTGGCTGCTGCGGCGTATCGTTGTTGGCGAAGGCGATCAGGCTCTGGATCGTTGCCCTCCAGTATTCGGCCTTGTCCGCTGCTGGAGGGAAGTCGAGGAGCAGTTGCGCCCTTGCGAGCGCTTCTGCTGGAGAGGAGGGGAGCGGGGGCGAGCGGTGCGAGGAGCGGGATATGCTCGGACTCCTAACAGGGTTAGAAGGAGCAGGGTCCCGCCCCGGCGACCGTGCCTTGCTCGTGCCAGGACGATGGCCCGGAGCGTCCCGTGAGCCTCCGGTTTGCCCTTGGCCCAGCAAGCGGATACCACCTCCTGTGGCATGGCGCTGCTGGGTTGTCGTTTGCTGAGATGGACGTGGCGCGTCCACGGAGACCGAGGCTCGGTCGTCCGTCTTGTCTTTGGATTTGGTGGCGCCGCGAGTTTCCTCGCCGGCGACCACCCTTCCGACGGCGTCTCCTCCGCCCACCGTTGGCTCTGGTGGCGGCGGATGAGACGCAGACGGGCCCGCGACCTCCGAAAGCTTCTTCTTCGGGGCCATGGCGCTGTTGCTGATGAAGCTGAAGAATTTGGAGAGGTTGATGAAGAGTGCGCCCGCGTGAACGCCGGATCAGGTTCGCACAACCTCGACGCCCCCTACCTGGCGCGCCAAAGATGTCGGGGGAAACTGTCCACCACGAGCACCTATGGGACCGGAGCCCCTTGTTCGTGCGGTAAGGGAGCGGAGGGAGCACAAAGAGCAGATCGTGGTGAGCACGCGGGCAGTTTACCCAGGTTCGGGCCGCGATGGACGCGTAAAACCCTACTCCTGCTTGATTGTATTGAGTGTTGGAGCTCGGGAGCTTGAAGAACTAGCTACACCGAGCGAATGAGTGATCTAGGTTCCGAACCCCCTCCACGTTGTGCATGGGCCTCCTTTTATAGCTCAAGGGGTCACCGACAGGTGTCAACGTAGGAGAAAGGGTAAAAATGTAATAGTGGTGGTAGTTGTAACAGTGCGGGAACAGTGGATGAACAGTGCATGAACAGTGGTCATCACCTACTTTGACAGTGGGGGACAAGGGCATTTAATGTCCGTCGCCGTCGACCCCAAAAGCGCCCGCCCTTGCGTCTCCGTTTGCCACGGCGATGGCTTTATCACCGTGGAGTGCCACCGTGTCCCCCAGGCTGCACAGCCATCCGCCACGCGTCCCTGGAGTGGCCCTGGGGCGACGCGTGGTTCGATGAGCTGGAGCGCGGGCACACAGCGTAACTCTCCCCGGCAAGCACCTTGCCGGGGTCTTGACCTTGCCGGGCCCGGGAGCTTGTCGGGCTCTGAAGCTTGTCGCTCTCCGGGCCCTGCCGGGGCGCGCGTCGCGCCGAGGCATGTCTTCTGAAGTGTAATCTTCTGGCCTTCCTGGCAAGCTCCTCTTGCCAGGGTCTTGTGCTAGTGAGGTAATCTTGAGCCTGGGACGGCCTTCCCGGCAAGCTCCACTTGCCGGAGTCTTGATCTTCTGTCTTGTATACTTTGTTTTTGAATGGTTTTATATGGAGCAGGAAGGTCTCCGGCAAGCACGTGGTAGGCCCTGCCGCGGGAAGCTGCTACTGCCCGTGCACAAGTTGGGGTACTGAGGTACCCCTACCTTAGTACACCGACACAATCCCTTTACGGACACTTACGAAAGTGAGATCTGATAGAGATGATAGTTTAAATTTTTGGTACTTTTGGTTTATAAGAACAGCAAATAAAAGCAAGAAAAGTAAAGTAGATGTAGATTGATATGTTGAGAATAGACTCGGGGGCCATAGTTTTATCTAGTGGCTTCTCTCATGATAGCGATATTCTACGGCGGGTAAACAAATTACCGTCGAGCAATTGATAGAAAAGCGAATAATTATGAGACTATCTAGGCATGATCATTGTATATAGGCATCACGTCCGAGACAAGTAGACCGACTCCTACCTGCATCAACTACTATTACTCCGCACATCGACCGCTATCTAGCATGCATCTAGTGTATTGAGTTCATAAGAATAGAGTAACGCCTTAAGGAAGATAACATGATGTAGAGGGATAAAC
The DNA here is from genome assembly GCA_902687465.1 of Secale cereale. Classification (NCBI taxonomy): domain Eukaryota; kingdom Viridiplantae; phylum Streptophyta; class Magnoliopsida; order Poales; family Poaceae; genus Secale; species Secale cereale. The sequence continues at coordinate 264,522,585 of LR738710.1, read as the reverse complement.
TCAAGCAATATGATATAAACCCCATATTTTTATCCTCGATGGCAAAAATACAATACACGCCTTGCTGCCCCTACTATCACTGGGAAAGGACACCGCAAGATTGAACCCAAAGCCAAGCACTTCTCCCATTGCAAGAACTATAGATCTAGTAGGCCAAACCAAACCAATAATTCGAAAAGACTTGCAAGGATATTATGAGAACACATAAAAAGTTCAGAGAAGAACCAAATATCTTTCATAGATAACCTTGATCATAAACTCACAATTCATCAGATCTCGACAAACACACCCCAAAAGAGATTACATCGAATAGATCTCCTCGAAGACCGAGGAGAACTTTGTATTGAGATCCAGAGAGATAGAAGAAACCATCTAGATACTAGCTATGGACCCCGAAGGTTTGTGGTAAACTACTTACAACTCATGGTGAGGGCGATGATGATGATAATGAAGGACTCCGTGATGGATCCCCCTCCGGTGGAGCTCCGGAACAGGCTCCAAGATGGGATGTTCATGGGAACAGAAGGTACGGCGGTGGAATTAGGGTTTTTTCTCTGTTCACGGAGGTTCTGGGGTACGTAGACTTATATAGGAAGAAGGAGGGCACCGGGGGACGCTCGAGGGGGCCATGAGGCAGGGGGGCGCGCCCTGGGAAGGGGGGCGCGCCCCCCACCCTCGTTGGCCAGCCCTCGATTCCCTGACGTGGTTCTCAAGCTCCGCGTGCGTGATTTTCTCCAAAAATATCTCTCGCAAAAGTTTCATTCCGTTTGGACTCCGTTTCAAATTCTTTTTCTGCAAAACCCTGAAACAGGCAAAAAACAGCAATCTGGACTGGGCCCTTGGGTTAGTAGGTTAGTCCCAAAAATGATATAAAAGTGAATGATAAAGCCCATTAAACATCCAAGACTTCATAAATAATAGCATGGAACAATCAAAAGTTATAGATACGTTGGAGACGTATCAAGGCCGTCCCCACGGTTGCGCTGACCCGCGCTCCGCTGTTGTACTGTCCCTTTGGGTCATAGCGCCGTGGCCCGCGGTCCCCGCCACCGCCCCAACGTCTTTCCGTCGTTGCACCGACCTACCCGCCGCTGCTGCGTTGCCCCTTTGGGACGTAGCACTGCGACCCGCGGTCCACTCCGCCATTGATACATCTCCAACGTATCTACTTTTCCAAACCCTTTTGCCCTTGTTTTGGACTCTAACTTACATGATTTGGATGGAACTAACCCGGACTGACGCTGTTTTCAGCAGAACTTCCATGGTGTTGTTTTTTGTGCAGAATAAAAAGTTCTCGGAATCGCCTAAAAATCAACGGAGAATTATTTCAGAAAATATAAAAAATATCTGCAAGAAGATACTCACGGGGGGGGGG
>LR738710.1:264437046-264521150 GCA_902687465.1 Secale cereale | reverse complement strand
AGGGCCCCCTGATGCTCCACCGATGTATCCCCAGGTCCTATATCTTCCGTTTCGGGGAGACAAAAATAGGAGAGAAGGAATTATCGCGTTTCACGAGACGGAGCTGCCGCCAAGCCCTAATCTCTCTCGGGAGGGCTTATTTGGAGTCCGTTCGGGGATCCGGAGAGAGGAGATCACCGCCATCGTCATCATCAATCTTCCTCCATCACCAATTCCATGATGCTCACCGTCGTGTGTGAGTAATTCCATCGTAGGCTTGTTGGACGGTGATGGGTTGGATGGGATCTATCATGTAATCGAGTTAGTTTTGTTAGGGTTTGATCCCTAGTATCCACTATGTTCTGAGATTGATGTTGCTATGACTTTGCTATGCTTAATGCTTGACACTAGGGCCCGAGTGCCATGATTTCAGATCTGAACCTATTATGTTTCCATGAATATATGTGTGTTCTTGATCCTATCTTGCAAGTCTATAGTCACCTACTATGTGTTATGATCCGGCAACCACGAAGTGACAATAATCGGGACCACTCCCGGTGATGACCATAGTTTGAGGAGTTCATGTATTCAGTATGTGTTAATGCTTTGGTCCGGTACTCTATTAAAAGGAGGCCTTAATATCCCTTAGTTTCCAATAGGACCCCGCTGCCACGGGAGGGTAGGACAAAAGATGTCATGCAAGTTCTTTTCCATAAGCATGTATGACTATATTTGGAATACATGCCTACATTGCATTGATGAACTGGAGCTAGTTCTGTGTCACCCTAGGTCATAACTTCTACATGATGAATTGCATCCGACGTAATTTCCCATCACCGATCCAATGCCTACGAGCTTTACCTATATTGCTAGTTGCTTATTTACTTTTCCATTGCTACTATCACAAAAACTACAAAAACACTATCATTACTTTTATTGATGCTACCGCCACTATCATACTACTTTGTTACTAAACTATCTTGCTGCAGATATTAAGTTTCCAGGTGTGGTTGAATTGACAACCCAACCGCTAATACTTAAGAGTATTATTTGGATCCCCTTGTGTCGAATCAACAAATTTGGGTTGAATACTTTACCCTCGAAAACCCAAATTTGTTACTAAACCCAAATTTGTTACTAAACCCAAATTTGTTACTATTAGATTGCAGTTCCTTAGCCACCGCCACTATCATACTACTTTGTTACTAAACCCAAATTTTCTGGCACCGTTGCCGGGGAGCATAGCTCTATTCTTTAAGTCACTTGGGATTTATATCTGCTTATCACTATGAAGAATTTGAAGGACTCAAAAACCAAGATCTTACCCTCAACTACGAGGGGAGGTAAGGAACTGCCATCTAGCTCTGCACTTGATTCTCCTTCTGTTATGAGTAAACTTTCCACACCTACTCCTGCTATTGAATCTGATATGTCGTATGTTCTTGATGATGCTACTTCTACTATGTATGATGAAACTACCTCTATGCCTGATATTGTGCCACTAGGTGAATTTATAGATGAACAAATAGCAAAGGTTAGGGAGAGTGCAAATGTTCAAACTGATGATATTTATGAAAGTGATGATGAAACTACTCCCAATAGATATGAATTGCTTATCGTTCCTGAGGGTTATGTTATGGATGAAGAAACCGCTAGAGACTTTCTTGCTTGCAATGATAGATATGATCTTAAGAAGTTATTAGCTAAGCTGAAAGAAAAGTCCTTGAATGCTAGAATGAAACATGACCCTGCTTTTGCTACTTCACCTATCTATGTCACTAATAAGGATTATGAATTCTCTGTTGATCCTGAGTTAAATACTTTGGTCGAATCTGATCCTTTCCATGGCTATGAGTCTGAAACTGTTGTGGCGCATCTTACCAAGTTGCATGATATAGCCACCATGTTTACCAATGATGAAAAGATCCGCTATTACTATATCCTTAAGTTGTTTCTGTTGTCGTTAAAGGGTGATGCTAAGATTTGGTTTAATTCTCTTGATCCAGGTTGTGTGCGTAGTCCCCGGGATATGATGTACTACTTCTCTGCTAAATATTTCCCCGCTTATAAGAAACAAGCTGCCTTACGGGAAATATATAACTTTGCTCAAACTGAAGAAGAGAGTCTTCCACAAGCTTGGGGGAGGCTTCTCCAGTTACTTAATGCTTTGCCTAATCATCCTCTTGAGATGCATGATATACTTGATGTCTTTTATAATGGACTAACCGATGCTTCTAGAGACCATCTGGATAGTTGTGCTGGTTGTGTTTTCAGGGAAAGAACAGTTGAACAAGCTGAATTACTATTGAATAATATGCTGGCCAATGAAAATAATTGGACACTTCCTGAACCAGCCCCTAAGCCAACTCCGAAGAAAAGAGGTGTTCTATTTCTCAGTCCTGAAGATATGCAAGAGGCAAATAAATCTATGAAAGAAAAAGGTATTAAAGCTGAAGATGTTAAGAATTTACCGCCTATTGAAGAAATACATGGTCTTGGTAACCCGACACAGGTAGTAAAGGTAAATTCTCTTTATAGATTTGATGAAGGTGATATTCCTCGTTATAAGTCTGCTACCCAATGCTTAGATGAGTTTGACAATTTCATTGTGAAGCAAGAAAACTTCAATGCTTATGTTGGTAGACAATTACAACACAATGCTCATATGATTGAACGCTTGAGTGATTATCTGTCTAGTGCTAAAGATGAACTGAAACTTATTAGTATACATGCTTCTATGGTTACCACTCAAGTAGAACAAGTACTTAAAGCTCAGAATGATTTGCTCAATGAATTAAATAGTAAGAATAATGATAATGCCATTAGAGTTGTGACTAGAGGTGGCGGAATGACTCAGGAACCTTTGTATCCTGAAGGCCACCCTAAGAGAATTGAGCAAGATTCTCAAAGAGCTAATTTAGATGCACCTAGTTCTTTTAAGAGGAAGAAAAAGAAAAATGATAGGACTTTGCATGCTTCTAGTGAACCTGTAGCTGACAAACCTGAGAATCCCAATGATATATTTGTTTCTGAAGCTGAGACACAATCTGGTAATGAACATGAACCTAGTGATAATGTTAATAACGATGTTCATGATGATGCTCAACCTAGCAATGATAATGACGTAGAGATTGAACCTGTTATTGATCTTGATAAGCCACAATCAAAGAATCAACGTTATGATAAGAGATACTTTGTTGCTAGGAAGCACGGTAGGGAAAGAGAACCATGGGTTCATAAACCCATGCCTTTTTCTCCGAAACCATCCAAGAAAAAGTATGATGAGGATTTTGAGCGCTTTGCTGAAATGATTTGACCTATCTTTTTGCGTATGCATTTGACTGATGTGCTTAAAACAAATCCTTATGCCAAGTATATGAAAGACATTATTACCAACAAAAGAAAGATACATGAAGTAGAAATTTCCACCATGCTTGCCAATTACACTTTTGAGGCTGGAATGCCTAAGAAATTAGGAGATCCAGGAGTACCTACTATACCTTGCTCCATTAAGAGAAACTATGTTAAAACTGCTTTGTGTGATCTTGGAGCTGGTGTTAGTCTTATGCCTCTCTCTTTATATCGTAGACTTGACATGAGTAAGTTGACACCTACTGAAATATCTTTGCAAATGGCTGATAAATCAACTGCTATACCTGTCGGTATTTGCGAGGATGTGCCCGTTATAGTTGCAAATGTTACTATTCTAACGGACTTTGTTATACTTGATATTCCCGAGGACGATAGTATGTCTATTATTCTTGGAAGACCCTTTTTGAATACCGCAGGGGCTGTTATTGATTGCAACAAAGGAAATGTCACTTTTCATGTTAATGGTAATGAGCATACGGTACACTTTCCGGGGAAACAACCTCAGGTCTACAGTATCAATTATATTGGAAAAACTTCGACTATTACTATTGGAGGTTTTGAGTTTCCTATTCCTACTATCAATAAGGCATATGACATCCTTATTGTTGGGGACATACATATCCCCATTGAGGTAACCTAGTGTTATTCGAAAATTCTCCGGTTTCAACAAGACCTGATCAACCTTGTTAATGGATTCCTTTTGATTGGCACGGGATAGGTGAATCTAGATAGCACAAACCTTCTGTACCCTCCTTTTACTTTCTGTTAATTAGGTTAAATAAAACAAAAATAGCATTGGCTGTCTGTTTCCAGACTTATCTGTGCAATAAAAAAATATCCCGAAAATAAAAGTTCTCCAAATGCCATGAAAACAAAATATGATTTTTTCTAGAATATTTAAGAAAATATGGCACTCAACACACAGCGAGGGGAGCCAGCACGTGGCCTCGAGGGCACAGGGCGCGCCCCCTGCCTCGAGGGCCCCACGTGGCCCCCCTCAACTTATCCTTTCACCCATGCTCTTCTTCTTCCTCCCAAAAAAAATCCTCAACCAGCTCAAACCCGAGTTCTAACTCATCTTGCTGCCATTTTCGATCTCCTTGCTCAAAGCACCATTCACCAAACTGTTTGGGGAGATTGTTCCTTGGTAGGTGACTCCTCCATTGGTCCAATTAGTTTTTGTTCTAGTGCTTTATATGTTGCAAATTTATGCTGCTGTGGTGATCTTGTTCTTGAGCTTGCATGTCAAATTTTCTTGGTCCCAAGTAGTTCCAATGCATGATACATCCTCTAGGCACTTATGAGAGTTGTTGCTATCAATCTTGTTGAGTTTGGTTAACTTTTATTTTGAAGTTACTAAAAATTTCAGAAAAAATGTCTAGGAGAAATTTCCAAGGTGGTCCTTCAAGGAAGCAAGAACCGAGGCTCGTGTTCTGTTAGCCGGACGACGAACCACCAAGGGATGCTGATGTGCGGCCTTGTGAATGGCCGTCAGATGAATTTATGGGTCAAACGGGCATCAAAGATGAAATTTACGCATATGTGCGCAACGCTGACCTTGAGGACTTCATGGAAGATAAGTGCACTCAATACCGTGGCTTAACTGATAGCTTTGTGAGAAGGTTTAAATTTTCATCTTCACGTAATTCTCACACTGTCCTGTTTGACCTTTATGATAAATCTTATACCATGGATTTAGAGGATTTTAATGTTGCTTGCAAGCTCCCACAGTGGGGCAGTATGAGTGATCCTCGCAAATCTGAATGTAGAGAATTCCTAGCTAATATTAAAGTAGGGGAATCCAGGGACGTTACACAAGCTACCACGGGGAGCATACATTTTCCTGTTATTCATTACTTTGCTCTCTTTATCGGTAGATGTATAAACGGTAAAAATGAGGCTTGTCACATGTGTGTCCCTGATCTTAGTGTTCTCAGGAGTGCTGTACTAAGTGATAGGCAATATAACTTGGGAGCAATTGTTGCACGTAGACTACACCATAATGGTTTGCATGGATATTTATTTGGTGGGATCTAGGCTACTCGCATAGCCCGCTATCTTGGTGTGTCTGTGCACACGTATGATGAACCTTGACCTCCTGCTTATTTAGACTATAATGCTATGGCTAGTCACCGGTTTATAGAGTGGGATAATCAAACCCTCAAATATCGACTAATCTTTAACCGGCAGCATGCCATCCCTATTGTTCTTCCTACCCCTACTTTGTTTAACTTTCAGGAAAAAGGAAGATACACTATAACTATGGAGGAGGTGAATGCTTATTATAACATGACGGAGGCAACCCGCCTTCGAGCTGTAGTTCAGCATGCAACATCTGCTGCATCTCAGTATGACCCAAACTACAACTTTGGATATCCGTCAGGCCAATACTGGCCATAGACCAACTTAGGCCAAAAGCCTAAGCTTGGGGGAGTACGTGTTTCTCACCGACTTACATTCATGCTCACATACTTATTCTAGTTTTCGGTGCTCACACTCTTTCATTGTACCATCCATGCTTAGTTTCAATTTCTTTTTCTTAGTCTTTTTCTTGTGTGCTAGAAAAACCCAGAAAAACTAAAAATATTAGTTGTGGCTTCTAGCTAGTTTACTTTCTTTGCCTATAGTAGTAACTAAAAAAGAAAACCCAAAAAGATTTCCCGTTCTTCTTTTGCTTGTTGGGAGCTTTCCCGTGTAAATAGTTTATTTTCTTTTCTTTAGGGGTTAAGAGTAGAAAACCAAGATTGAAAATGCTTAGTGGCTCTCATATGCTTTGTTGATTGATTTAACCTTGAGCCATATTACCTTGTCTTCTCTCTTGTTAAATGTCTGCGGATTCCAGCTTAGTCCAATGCACGTGCACTATTATTATTTTTCACACCGTTCGGTCGTGCGAGTGAAAGGCAATAAGGATGATATATTATGAACTAATTGAGATGAGAAAAGATGGTATGAACTCGACCTCTCTTGTTTTTGTAAATTTGATTGCTCATCGTTCTTGATTCAGCTTGTTATGAATGAAACATGTTTGCAATGACAATTAGAGATCATAGCTGCTTATGCCATGCTTAATTAGATGAGAGTTTATAATGGTCTATCTTGCGTGCCAACATGATATTAAAATGGTTGTGATGTGGTATGATGGGTGGTATCCTCCTTTGAACGATTTAAGTGACTTGACTTGGCACATGTTCACGCATGTAGTTGAAACAAATCAACATAGCCTTCACGATATTTATGTTCATGGTGATTTATATCCTACTCATGCTTGCATTCATTGTTGATTAATTTTAATGCATGTTCATGACCGTTGTTGCTCTCTAGCTGGTCACTTCCCAGTCTCTTTCTAGCCTTCACCTGTACTAAGCGGGAATACTGCTTATGCATCCACTTCCATATACCCCAAAGTTATTCCACACGAGTCCACCATACCTTCCTTTATGCGGTATTTACCTGCCGTTCTAAGTAAATTTGTATGTGCCAAACTCTAAACCTTCAAATGAAATTCCGTTTTGTATGCTCGAACAGCTCATGTATCAACTAGGGCTGTCTATATCTTCCATGCTAGGTGGGTTATTCTCACGATGAGTAGACTCCGCTCATCATTCATGAGAAAATGGCTGGTAACCGGGATGCCCAGTCCCATGCTTAAGATCATAATAATTAAACAAAACTCCCCCAGGGTTGTTGCTGGTTTGGACGATACCTGTTGTTTCGGGCTAGCCGTGGAGTGTGCTTGTTGGTGGTTGGGGGAGTATAAATTTTACCATTCTGTTTGGGAACCGCCTATAATGTGCGTAGCATGGGAGATATCAAGATTCTTGGTTGTTATGCTGACAATGAAAGTATACCGCTCAAAATGTTACTCAATCTCTATTTAAAAATCGAGCTCTGGCACCTCTACGAATCCATGCTTCCCTCTGCGAAGGGCCTATCTATTTACTTTTATGCAGAGTCATCATCCTCTTCTCAAAGAGCACCAGTAGGAGAGCACCTCTGTCGTTGCATGTATTACTATTAATTTGCATTGAGTATGATCATGACTGGATCTCTTTTAACATGAATTACAATGTCTAGTCAGTCCTTGATCCTTAAAGGTGCTCTGCATTTATGTTTTGCGGTCTTAGAAAGGGCTAGCGAGATACCATCCTGTTATATCATATCATGATTGTTTTGAGAAGTGTTGTCATTCGAGGTTTATTATTATTGCTCGCTAGTTGATTATGCTATTGATGTGAGTAGTCTTGAGACCTGAAAGTTACTGTGAATATGGTTAGTTCATGATCTTGTTGAAAACCTGAATGCTAGCTTACATATTTACAACAACAAGAGCAAACAGAGTTTGTCAAAGTTTTTCTTTATCACTTTCAGTTTATTAACTGAATTGCTTGAGGACAAGCAAAGGTTTAAGCTTGGGGGAGTTGATACGTCTCCAACGTATCTACTTTTCCAAACCCTTTTGCCCTTCTTTTGGACTCTAACTTGCATGATTTGAATGGAACTAACCCGGACTGACGCTGTTTTCAGCAGAACTGCCATGGTGTTGTTTTTTTGTGCAGAATAAAAAGTTATCGGAATCGCCTAAAAATCAACGGAGAATTATTTCAAAAAATATAAAAAATATCTGCAAGAAGATACTCACCGGGGGGGGGCACACCCTGTCCTCGAGGGTGGGGGGCGCGCCCCCCTTCCCAGGGCGCGCCCCTGCCTCGAGGCCCCCCCGATGCTCCACTGACGTATCCCCAGGTACTATATCTTCCATTTCGAGGAGAAAAAAAATATGAGAGAAGGAATTATCGCGTTTCACGAGACGGAGCCGCCGCCAAGCCCTAATCTCTCTCGGGAGGGCTGATTTGGAGTCCGTTCGGGGCTCCGGAGAATGGAGATCGCCGCCATCATCATCATCAACCTTCCTCCATCACCAATTCCATGATGCTCATCGCCGTGTGTGAGTAATTTCATCGTAGGCTTGCTGGACGGTGATGGGTTGGATGGGATCTATCATGTAATCGAGTTAGTTTTGTTAGGGTTTGATCCCTAGTATCCACTATGTTCTGAGATTGATGTTGCTATGACTTTGCTATGCTTAATGCTTGACACTAGGGCCCGAGTGCCATGATTTCAGATCTGAACCTATTATGTTTCCATGAATATATGTGTGTTCTTGATCCTATCTTGCAAGTCTATAGTCACCTACTATGTGTTATGATCCGGCAACCCCGAAGTGACAATAATCGGGACCACTCCCGGTGATGACCATAGTTTGAGGAGTTCATGTATTCAGTATGTGTTAATGCTTTGGTCCGGTACTCTATTAAAAGGAGGCCTTAATATCCCTTAGTTTCCAATAGGACCCCGCTGCCACGGGAGGGTAGGACAAAAGATTTCATGCAAGTTCTTTTCCATAAGCACGTATGACTATATTCGGAATACATGCCTACATTGCATTGATGAACTGGAGCTAGTTTTGTGTCACCCTAGGTCATAACTTCTGCATGATGAATTGCATCCGATTTAATTTTCCATCACTGATCCAATTCCTACGAGCTTTACCTATATTGCTAGTTGCTTATTTACTTTTCCATTGCTACTATCACAAAAACTACAAAAACACTATCGTTACTTTTATTGCTGATATCGCCGCTATCATACTACTTTGCTACTTAACTATCTTGCTGCAGATATTAAGTTTCGAGGTGTGGTTGAATTGACAACTCAGCTGCTAATACTTAAGAGTATTCTTTGGCTCCCTTGTGTCGAATCAACAAATTTGGGTTTAATACTTTACCCTCGAAAATTGTTGCGATCCCCTACACTTGTGGGTTATCAGCCATCACCGTGTGTCGACCTTCTGTGGTATGTGTCGTGCCGTCTCCCTCGGCGCGGGAATGCCACCTTCCGCGTTGCTCTTCGTCATGCTGTCGGGTTCTTCTCCTAATTCGAGGACTGCCACCGCACTCCTAACCTAGCCGTCACCGCTCGTTGATACGTCTCCAACATATTTATAATTTATGATGTATTCATGCTATTATATTATCCATCTTAGATGTTTTATATGATTTTTGTGACTAACCTATTGACCTAGAGCCCAGTGCTAGTTTCTGTTTTTCCTTGTTTTTGAGTTTTACAAAAAAGGAATACCAAACAGAGTCCAATTGACGTGCAAATTTTTGATGATTTTTATGGACCAAAAGAAGCCCCTGGAGTAAAAGAGTTGGGCCAGAAGAGTCCCACGCTGTCCACGGGGGCGGGGGGTGCGGCCATCCCACTGGGCGTGGGCCCCTATCTCGTGGACGACTCGGAGACCCCCTGGACGTGAGACCGACGCCAAAAATTCCTATAAATACATAAACCTCCATAAAATAACCTAGATCGGAAGTTCCGGTGCCCAAGCCTCTGTAACCACGAGAAATCAATCTAGGCCTGCTCTGGCACCGTGCCGGAGGGGGGCATCATCACCGGAGGCCATGGAGGAGGATCCTAGAGGGGCCATCGTCGCCATGAAGGCCAAGGACTAGAGGGAGAACCTCTCCCCATCTAGGGGGAGGCCATGGAGGAGGAATCACAAGGGGGAGAACCTCTCCTCCTCTCTCTCGGTGGCGCCGGACTGCCATCGGGAGGGGAATCATCGCCGTGGTGATCGTCTTCAACAACATCACCATCCTCATCTCTTTTACGCGGTCCACTCTCCCGCACCCCGCTGTAATCCCTACTTGAACATGGTGCTTTATGCCACATATTATGATCCAATGATGTGTTGCCATCCTATGATGTTTTGAGTAGATATCCTTTGTCTTTGGGTTGATTGATGATCTAGATTGGTACGAGTTGTATGTTTTATTTTGGTGTTGTCCTATGGTGCCCTCCATGTCGCGCAAGCGTGAGGGATTTCCGATGTAAGGTGTTGCAATACATTCATGATTCGCTTATAGTGGGTTGTTTGAGTGACAGAAGCATAAACCCGAGTAAGGGGATTGTTGCGTATGTGATAAAGGGGAGTTGATGCTTTAATGCTATGGTTGGGTTTTACCTTAATGATCTTTAGTAGTTGCGGATGCTTGCTAGAGTTCCAATCATAAGTGCATACGATCCAAGAAGAGAAAGTATGTTAGTTTATGCCTCTCCCTCATATGAAATTGCAATGACGACTACCGGTCTTGTTAACAATTGCCTAGGACAATTCCGCACACCGATCCATCATTATTCCACACTCGCTATTTATAATATTTAGTAATATATTCTAACTTTATGATAACAACACCTACTTTTATATTTTAGCTCTCCGATATCATGCAAAGTTATCCTCTTCATACCCACAACATAGTTTTATATCTCGTTTCTAGTTGGAAGCAAACGGTCGGTGTACGTAGAGTCGTATCAGTGGCAGATATGACTTGAGAGAATATTGATCTTACCTTTATCTCCTTGTGGGTTCGACACTCCATACTTATCACTTCCACCATTGGGAATTGCTACGATGATTCCCTGCACTTGGGGACCATCAAGCTCTTTCTGGCGCCGTTGCCGGGGAGCAATAGCGTGGGGTTGATATTTCCGTGTGTGCTTGTTTGCTTTCTTAACTAAGTAGATTTTATTTTTACTTTTTGTTTCTATTTAGTTGTGGGTGAAACATACAAATTTTTTTTAAGAATGAAAATACAAAAAAATACTTGCCTCTTATGCCTAAAAAAGTTTTTCAAAAAGAGAAGTGATTGGAAAGTTATGCATTGAAGAAGTGAGGGTCGACCTTGAGCACTTGTGTTCATGCTCACGGTAACAATGTAGAATGTTCCATGGAAGTTTCTCTGTAAATAATTATCCCCTTGTATATATCCATTGTATTATAAAAATAATGTGCCAAGCTTTGGTTTTAGGATGATTAGATTGCTTGTTTTCTATGTGTAGAACAAAAAAAACAGAAACTTTGTCTATAGCGCGTGATTTTACCTTTTTAACTGGAAGCTCAAATGGGTCTGAAACTTTTTGCACATTACTTTTGTACAAATTATTCAAATTTTCATATTTTTTTATAATTTTTTAGAGTTACAGAAGTTTACTAAACTTCCATATTACTAGAGACTGTCCTGTTTTTGATAGATTCTGTTTTCTATGTGTTGATCGCTTATTTTGATGAATCTATGGGTAGTATCGGGGGGTATGAACCATGGTGAAGTTGGAATACAGTAGATAAAGTGCTAATATGAAATTGAAATAAGTTTGCAACAGTACCTAAAGGTAGTGATTTGCTTTATTATACTAACGGATCTCACAAAGTTTTTGTTAAAGTTTTGTGTGGATGAAGTGTTTGAAGATCGAGGAGCTATCAATATGAGAAGAATAAAGAGAGGCAAGAGTTCAACCTTGGGGATTCCCAAGGCACCCCAAGTAAATATTTCAAGGATACTCAAGCATCTAAGCTTGGGGATGCCTCGGTTGGCATCCCATCTTTCTTCTTCAACAATTATCGGTATACCTTGGTTTTTGTTTTGTTCACATGATTTGTGTTCCTTGTGTTTTTCTTTTTTTTTTCTTTAAGAACCATGCTAGTATGAGATAGCCCTTCCTTGATTTATAGAATTATTCATGTGCTTCACATATATATTTTGAGTATGATCTTATAGAATGACCTTTGTGCTTCACTTACATCTTTTGAGTACGGTTTTATAGAATGCTTCGTGTGCTTCACTTATATATTTTGAGCTTGGATATTTGCTAGTCGATATTAATCCTAGAATACTCAATGAACTTCACTTATATCTTTTGGACTATGAATACTACTATCATCTAAAGTGGATTTGGAAGAGTGTCTACTTTAGTTAGTAATGATTCCACTATTTCGAGTTTCTTCCACTATTCCGAATGAAAGAATTTTGCTTATGTGGAGAGTAGTAAACTTTCTATGCTTGTAGATCATGAAAAAATGCTTTATGTGATGGTTATATTGTTGAACCCACATGATGCTACTGGAATTTTTTATGATGGAGGAATACATGCTTGTAGAAGTTGCAATAATATCAAGTTTCCTCTCTATGTGCTTAAAGTTTTTAAGTTATACTTGTCTTGCCTTCCTATGCTAGTTGATTCTTGTTACTATAAATTATGTGCTCACAAAATCCCTAGGCATAGGAAGTGGGTTAGATTTAAATATGCTATTCATATTCTTCATGATGCTCTCTTTATGTTTCAATTCTTATCTTTTATGTGAGCATCATTGAAATCATCATGCCTAGCTAAAAGGCATTAAAGAAAAGTGCTTGTTGGGAGACAACTCAATATTTATCCTTACTGTTTTCGTGTGTTTACATGATTAAGCTACTGTAGTAATCATGTTTTATAGCTTTTGTTTCAATAAAGTGCCAAGTAATACCTTTGTGAAGACTTGGGTGAAAGTTAATGTGATCTTGCTGTAAAAAACAGAAATTTTGCGCTCACGGGATTAGCTGTCATTTTTTTTACAGAAGAGTGCTTTTGAGTTGATTCTTTTTGCAGAATATTAATAGAAAAATTCATCACGCCACCAATTTATTTCTTAATTTTTAGAGTAGCAAAAGTATGGTTGTTGTTCAGATCATTAGAGTCTGTTCTGTTTCTGACAGATTCTGCTTTCATTGCATAGTTTGCTTATTTTCTAGTTTCTATGGCTTATATTTCTCAATATAAATTGTAGAAATGATATGGTACAGTAGGTATTGTCTGAGAACAATTATGAACCTTGTCTTTGACAGTACCAAAGTGAATGCTTTACTCTTTATCATACTAACCTATCTCACGAAGTTACGTTAAGTTTTGTGTGGTTGAAGTTTTCAAGCTTTGGGTGAGATATTGATATGAGGAGAATAAGGAGTGGAACGACCCTAAGCTTGGGTATGACCAAGGCACCCCAAGGTAATATTCAAGGAAGACTCAAGCGCCTAAGCTTGGGGATGCCCCGAAAGGCATCCCCTCTTTCGTCTTCAAAACTATCGGTATACCTTACTCGGAGCTATATTCTTATTCGTCACATGATATGTGTTTTTCTTGGAGCGTATTTTCAATTTTACTTGCTGTTTGAATAAAATCATTGGATCTAAAATCTTGAATGAAAAAGAATCCTCCCATGGCTAGTTAATTGTTTGACTACTCAGTGTCCTTCACTTATATCTTTTGAAGTAGTTTGTCATTTACTCACGTGCTTCACATACATCCTATGAGTAAATGGTTGAATGAATTGAATATCATAAATCTGAATTTATATATGTTTCGTATGCTTATACCATGGGGAGTAATGACTTCACACATAATAAGTATAGGTAGTAAACTTATTGAAAGTTAACAAACACAGAATTGGTCACTTGAACAATTCATGAAAGAATATTGAAGGAAGAGAGATTTCACATATAAATATAATGTCTTGGACATCTTTTGTAATTGTGAGCACTCGTTAAAATATGACATGCTAAAAGGTTGATGTTGTACAAGGAAGACAACTTAATGGGTTATGTTTTCCTATATCCGAAACGTTATATTGTCTTGGATCATCCAACATGTTGGGCTTGCCCTTCCCTCTCGTACTAGCCAAATTCTTTGCACCAAGTAGAAATACTACCTGTGCTTCCAAACATCCCTTAAACCAGATTTGCCATGAGAGCCCATCATACCTACCTAAGGATTGAGTAAGATCCTTCAAGTAAGTTGTCATCGGTGCATGCAATAAAAATTGCTTTCTAAATATGTATGATCTATTAGTGTGAAGAAAATAAGCTTTATACGAACTTGTGATAGAGAAGAAATAAAAGCGACGGACTGCATTTTAAAGGTCTTTATCACAAGCGGCAATATAAAGTGACGTTCTTTTGCATTAAGATTTTGTGCATCCAACCATAAAAACGCATGACAACCTCTGCTTCCATCTGCGAAGGGCCTATCTTTTACTTTTTTCTTCTACCCTTATACAAGAGTCATGGTGATCATCACCTTTCCTTTTTACACTTTTTCCTTTGGCAAGCACTTTGTGTAGGAGCGATCCGGATATATATATCCACTTGTAAGTAGGTTATCATAAATTATTATTGTTGACATTACCCTTGAGGTAAAAGGTTGGGAGGCGAAACTATAAGCCCTATCTTTCTCTGTGTCCGATTAAAACTTTGAACCCATAAATATCACATGAGTGTTAGCAATTGTGAAAGATTAAATGATAGTTGAGTATGTGGAGTTTGCTGAATCAAAGCTCTTACATAGACCCTTCCCGAAAATAAGATGAATTGCAATTGTTTGATGACTAAGAGCACTGTTTGTTAGTTTTTAAGAAAGTTTATGATCTATACTTTAACATGTGAATAGCTTGTTACTTGATCATGCAATTTTTTATGAGATGAGCTACTGTTATGACACATAATAATGCTAGAAAAGGCGATTGAAATTATCATTGATCAAACTTGTGCACCTGCTAGCATTCACACTTCATAAATATTTCTTTTAACATTTACCTACCCGAGGACGAGGAGGAATTAAGCTTGGGGATGCTGATACGTCTCCAATATATCTATAATTTAGGAAGTATTCATGCTATTATATTATCCATCTTAGATGTTTTATATACATTTATATGCTATTTTATATGATTTTTGGGACTAACCTATTAACCTAGAGCCCACTGCCAGTTTCTGTTTTTCCTTGTTTTTGAGTTTTACAGAAAAGGAATACCAAATGGAGTCCAATTGACGTGCCAATTTTTGATGATTTTTTATGAACCAAAAGAAGCCCCTAGAGTAAAAGAGTTGGGCCAGAAGAGTTTCGGGCTGTCCATGGCCAAAAATTTCAATAAATACAGAAATCTCCAGAAAATAACCTAGATCGGAAGTTCCGCCGCCGCAAGCCTCTGTAACCACAAGAAATCAATCTAGGCCCTCTCTGGCACCCTGCCGAAGGGGGCCATCATCACCGGAGGCCATGGAGGAGGACCCCGGAGGGGCCATCATCGCCACGAAGGCCAAGGACCAGGGGGAGAACCTCTTCCCATCTAGGGGGACGCGATGGAGGAGGAATCACAAGGGGGAGAACCTCTCCTCCTGTCTCTCGATGGCGCCGGAGTGCCATCGGGAGGGGAATCATCGCCGCGGTGATCGTCTTCATCAGCATCACCATCCTCATCTCTTTTACGCGGTCCACTCTCCCGCACCCCGATGTAGTCCCTACTTGAACATGGTGCTTTATGTCACATATTATGATCCAATGATGTGTTGCCATCCTATGATATTTTGAGTAGATATCCTTTGTCTTTGGGTTGACTGATGATCTAGATTGGTACGAGTTGTATGTTTTCTTTTGGTGATGTCCTATGATGCCTTCCGTGTCGCGCAAGCGTGAGGGGTTCCCACTGTAGGGTGTTGCAATACGTTCATGCTTCACTTATAGTGGGTTGTTTGACTGACAGAAACATAAACCCGAGTAAGGGGATTGTTGTGTATGGGATAAAGCGGACTTGATGCTTTAATGCTATGGTTGGGTTTTACCTTAAATGATCTTTAGTAGTTGCGGATGCTTGCTAGAGTTCCAATCATAAGTGCATATGATCCAAGAAGAGAAAGTATGTTAGCTTATGCCTCTCCCTCATATGAAATTGCAATGACGACTACCGGTCTTCCTAACAATTGCTTAGAACAATTCTGCACACCGATCCATCATTATTCCACACTCACTATTTATAATATTTAGTAATATATTCTAACTTTATGATAGCAACACCTAGTTTTATATTTTATCTCTCCGATATCATGTAAAGTTATCCTCTTCATACCCACAACGTAGTTTTATTTCTCGTTTCTAGTTGGAAGCAAACATTCGGTGTACATAGAGTCGTATCAGTGACAGATAGGACTTGAGAGAATATTGATCTTACCTTTAGCTCCTTGTGGGTTCGACACTTCATACTTATCACTCCCACCATTGGGAATTGCTACGATGATTCCCTGCACTTGGGGACCATCACTCGTCCACCCCTTCGTCTTCATGAAGCACCAGCCTGTCGCTAGCGTCGCCATCATCTACCCCGACCACTTCCTCTACTCCGACCACCGTTGGCGACATCGGCCCCGTGCCGATTGGCGCCGCAACCGTTATCGAGTATTCTTCTCTACTGGCCCTCCAACTCCTCGACATGGCATACAGCTCATGCAGGTCCCTCGTCTACGCATGCCCGGTGCTGGCAACACTAACGCATGCCTTCGTCCATGACATGTCCCCGGGCCTGGCAAGCCTGGTGCGGTGCTTCGTCAACTTCGACTTCGTCTGTCTACGCATTCTCGATGGTGGCAACACTGACGCGTGACTTCATCAACGACGTGTCCCTGGGCTTGGCAAACCGGGTGCGACGCCTCGTCAACATCGTCTTCTCCCCGGCGCACCACTACTTCGACACAAATTTGCCCATGACTAAATCGGCGCCTCCTTGCGCCCGTGGCACCACGGCAACTTTATCGACACCGACTATCCCGACTCGACATCGACCACGACGTTCTTCGCACGGCTACCTCGACCACGGCTACACCACCCTACGCTCTCGGCTACATCGACATCGGTAAAAAGAGTTATCATCCGCTTGAGCAACTCGTCAGCTTCCTCTACAGTCCACGCGTCCACGACGCGACACCGTCCACGACTCTCCCGCTACGACTGTGGGGGATGTCAGCCCGTCGGCTGCTATTCTCTCCAGTTTGAGCGTCTGCGACGCTCCCGTTGTTCGCAACGCTACCACTACGACTGCGGGGGATGTTAGTGATATATTTGGGATACATGTATTTGGTAGTCTGGGATTTTTAATCTGTCTCCTACCTTATATCTAGGAGAGGCGTCTTGCCCTCCAAGTCTTATACTCAATATATACTCGCCTTCGAGGCTCAATAATACATCCATCATATTTTGCAACAATCCCTCCTTCTCCCTTCTAACAATCAATCATAGTTTGCTACCAGTTTTGTTTTCGATTTTCAGTGCTAGGTGTTAGAGTATATAGGTATATCTATGTATATGGTAGATTATGATTTATAATTATCTCTTGCCTTATCTGTAGGAGAGGCTTCTTTCCCTCCAAACCGTGTACTCTATATAAACTGTTCTAGATGCTCAATGCAACATTCATCATATCCCATCAATCACTCTCTAATCCCTTCTAACATTGCCCAAACCATAGCCGCTGCCCACCGCTTCCGCCTCGAGTGCCATCCGTGGGGCGGTCGGCCTCCATGGTCGCCACTGGAGGCCGTGCCTCCCGTACCTAGGGTTCGTCCATCGGCGGTGTTGGCCGGCTGACCTAGAGTGTCTTTTTTCGATCATTTGATTAGGGTTTTCCTCTCTCCCACCGGTCATCTCGATCGATGTTTTTCTTTTTGGTTTTCTGATCTAATATTGGTTTGTGTCGTCCGCCACTATCGACACCGCGCCTCCATTCCGACATCGGCACGACCGCCCGGCCTCTTTTTCGACCCGGCGTCCTCGCATGACACGGTGGCCCATCACGACTATCGTCCGCGCGTCTGCCCCGCCGTCTCTCTACGCCTACTATCGCCACCCCGCTTCGAACAGGATCCCTGCATCAACCACCATCTATCCTGCTGGGTGCCTCGGGCTCGCCAGCCCCTCGCGGGCTGCCTTGGGCTGGCCAGTTGCCGGTCGCTGAACGCACTCGTCCGCACACCGTTCCCTATCGACTGTCCCGCCTTAGTCTGCTCGACCACCCCGCTTCACCGTCATGATCATCTAGCAGGGCTCCCGACCTCCTGTGTGGTCGGATTGATCAACCGCCCGCCGCGATCCGCTCCATCCGCACCGTGCGACTGACCTGATCTGTCGGCCGCGTGCCTCGGCGGGTCCTGTGAACGTTGTCCCCAAGTACAACGCACCCCTCCACCGATCGAGCAACTGGCTGTGTTAGCGTCGCCCCATCATGCCGCAGCGCTGCCTCCCCGTGGTTCTCCCCCCGGCTGCACTGACTTGCGCATTGCCGTTTTGTCGCCCTTTCAAGCTGTAGTGTTGCGACACGCGGTCCCTGTCGCCGCCTAAGGCTGTCTCCGTGGCTGCATCGACCTGCATTCCCCCTGTTGCGCTGCCCCTTCGGGCCGTAGCGCCACTGCCCGCGGTCTATGCCGCCGCCCTGAGATCTTCCCGCTATTGCCCCGACCTGCCTGCTGCTGGAGCGTTGCCCCTTCAGGCCCTAGCGTCGCGGCCCGCGGTCCACTTTGTCGTCCCTGCGCTTTGACTTTCTGTCGTCTGCGTCACGCCGCCTCCCTTGGCGCGGGAACACCACCGTCCGCGCCGGCCTTCTCACATTGTCGGGCTCTTGGTCGCCTATCTCGACCATCGCCGCCGCGCTTCTAACCCAGCCGCCGCCATGAGGCTATGGTCGCCGCCGCGCTTCTAACCCAGCCGCCGCCATGAGGCTGCGGTCGCCGCTCTTCTTTGGCGCCGCTGCCGCTCGCTCACCCGAGCCGCGCCGATCGTCCAACCACTTTGTCTTCGTCCAGAACCAGCTTATCGCATGCGTCGCTGTCATCTTCCCCGTACACTTTGACTACTCTGACCACCGTCGGTGATATCGGTCCCACGCCGATTGGCGCCACAACCGTTGCCGAGTCTGAAAGAACATGCGGTGCCCCCATGTTTGGTTTTGGTAATTGATGACAATATCTATGGACTAATGGTTGCCTTGAGTTATATTTGAAGGGTTTGTCCATAGGCTTTTCTTGGAGTCCATGTGTTGGTTTCAAGGAGAGTTTGTGATGACCAAGGTGCTATTAAGGAATTATCCAAAGATTGGTCTTGTGAGTGTTGAGCTTATTGCAAGCATGTCTTGAAGAAGAAGAGTGTGTTATCATTCATGTTTACCTTCAAGACATCATCCAAATGAAGAGAGTTGGAAAGATTCAAGGTTGATCAAAACTAAGTATAGAGAGTGTTTTAAGTTGATCAACACACAAAGTGTAGAAGATGTACCGAGAGGGTTCACGCGATCCTATGGTATGGTAAGCATTGTCAATCACGCTTTGTGTACTAACCCATGGTCTTCGTGAGAGTTCTCTATGGGGTTAGGTTGCGGTGTGCAATTTCAAGTGGATCATCACGAAGAGATCAACTGCTTGAAGCTTGCCGTCCATTGTGGTGACAGTGGACTTGTGAAGATATGCCGAAGAGTGGCTCACCCATAGTGGAGTATGGGGGAGCAATCTACTAGTCTTCACCGAGACAACGCAATCAAGAAAGGTGGTCCAACTTGAGGAAGTCAAGATCATCTACATCTAGCTCAAGTGGACTTTGTGCAAAACAAAGGTTTGCCCTTGATAGGTTTTCTATTTTACCGGTCTCGTGGTGGTAGTTGGGAGACCGGGTTATAGGATCGTTTGCCGTACTATCAAGGGGGGCTCTCAAGTTGGTAGCTTGATCGTATCGTTAGAAGAGAGCTCAAACCATTGCATCCTTGCATCATGTTTCTTGGTTCTTTTTTGGTTCTCTTTGCGAGTCTTAGAGCTTATGGTCATCTTGATGACAAGCCTGAGTTCATCGAAAACGGAGTTCACATGTGTCTTCTATGATGTTTTCGGTGTTGGATGTTTTACCGGTCTTATCCGAGGAAGGGTTCTCACCATTTTCTTATGGGCCTTTTCTAATTTGCTTCTTATTGGTTTTTCTATCAAGATTGTGTTATCCCTTGTCTCTAGCTTTCCAACAAACTTGGTTTCATCGAATTCGGAGTCCGTATGCAAAAGTTATGGTCGTTTTGGTGTACTGAAAAGGCTCTAGCGGTACTACCGCGGGTTGGAGCGGAAGTAATTTTTTACTACCGCTTTCGGGAGCGGTACTACCGCTTGGAGCAGTACTACTGCGGCTACTTCCGTGGCTACTTCCGCTCGGGACCAAAAACTCGTCACAAGTCCAGCGGTGGTAGGCATGGATGTAATTTTTTTAGTACCGCTCGCAAGCAGTAGTACCGCTACCCTTAGCAGTAGTACCGCTACCCCTAGCGGTAGTACCGTGAGGTCAAGCGGTACTATCGCTCTGACGGTTCTTCTGGCCTTTTTGGCTCCTCGCTGTTGTTTTTCTAAGGGGTACTAATGCCCTAGCGGTAGTATCGCTCCTGGAGCGGTAGTACCGCTCTGTGCGGGCTGTGAGCATAACGGTTGGATTTTTCCCCACCTATAAAAGGGGCTCTTCTTCCCCAATGAACCTAATCCTTTGAGCTCGTGTTCTTCCCCCATTGTTTACCTTCTTCGAGCTTGCTATCTCTCAATCCCTCCATGGATTCTTGCTAGTTTTGGGGGGGGGGAAGAGAGAGGAGATCTAGATCCACATTTTCACCAATCACTTTCTCCTCTAAGTGAGGGGAACCCCTTGGATCTTGATCTTGGAGTTCTTGGTGTTCTCCTTCTTGTTCTTCCTCTCATTTCCCTCCCTAGCATTAGTTGCTTTGGTGCGATTTGGGAGAGAAGGACTTGGGCACTCTGTGTGCCCTTGCCATTGCATTTGGTGCATCGGTTTGAGTTCTCCACGGTGATACGTGGAAGTGAAGTTGAGAAGCTTATTACTCTTGGGTGCTTGGTACCCTTGAGCTTGTTCCTCTTGGGTGCTTGGGCGCCCTAGACGGTTGTGGTCACCTCAGAGCCATATTCCATTGTGGTGAAGCTTCGTGGTGTCGTTGGGGAGATAGCCCCAACCTTGGTGTTCGGAGCTCAATCATTGTGGTGTAAAGCTCCGGGCAAGCGTCCGGGTCTCCAATTAGGTTGTGGAGATTGCCTCGAGCAATTTGACGGGTTCCGGTGACCGCCCCCAAGGGTTGCCAAAGTGTACGGGTTCGGTGACCGCCCCCAAGGGTTGCCATTTGTACGGGTTCGGTGACCGCCCTCAAGGGTCCCTTAGTGGAATCACGACATCTTGCATTGTGCGAGGGCGTGAGGAGATTACGGTGGCCCTAGTGGCTTCTTGGGGAGCATTGTGCCTCCACACCACTCTAAACGGAGATTAGCATCCGAAAGGGTGTGAACTTCGGGATACATCGTCGTCTCCGCTTGCCTCGGTTATCTCTTACCCGGGCCCTTTACTTATGCACTTTACTTTGTGATAACCATATTGTTTCTTGTCATATATCTTGCTATCACCTAGTTGTTTATCTTGCTTAGCATAAGTTGTTGGTGCACATAGGTGAGCCTAGTTGTTGTAGGTTTTGTGCTTGACAAATTAACCTCTAGGTTTATTCCGCATTTGTTCAAGCCTAAACCGTAATTATTTTAAAGCACCTATTCACCCCCCTCTAGGCGACATCCACGATCTTTCAATTGGTATCAGAGCCTCGTCTCTCTTTATAGGGCTTAACCGCCTAGAGAGTAAGGATGTCAACTAGGGGTTTAGGATTCTCTGACACTCTTAGTTTCAATGGCACAAATTTTGATGTTTGGGTAATTCGCGTGCTTAATCTCTTTAGGGTCATGGACCCAAATTTAGAGCGAATTGTAGATATGGGTTTTTGTCCTCCAAAGGATGCACAAATATTATCTTTAGAGGATGAGAAAAACTCTTATCTCAATGCTGAAGCTTCTAATGTGCTTTTTGATGCTTTGAGCAATGTAGTTATATTTCAACTCATGCCGTTCCGGGATGCTCATGAGTTGTGGACAAAGCTTCAAGATAAATATGGTGTGTCCAAGAACTGTAGGAATGATTGTTCTCCCTCCACCTCCGGCCGTGTTGTCTTCTCAACTTCTTCTACTTCACCTACATGTGGTTTGCCACAAGGTAATGATATGGTGAGTAGTGTTGGTCATTGCAATGATGATAGTATGCTTATTGTAGATGATCCTTCATCACTATCTTATTGCAATGCATCTTCTTTGGACTTTAACACTTCGAGCACCCTACATGTTTCACATGCTTGTGTTGATAGTCCTTGCATATCATGTAGAAATTGCTTGACTAAAACTCATGATGATATGCTTGCTATGTCTTGTTGCCATGATAAAAATTCATATATTTCCTCGAATTGTTGTGCTAACGATGTAGAGGAAACCTAACACCCCATGGAACAAGATGTAGTCTTGAATGGTGCTTCAAGGGATCCTACATCATCATCTATTGCGTTTTGCCTTATGGCTAAGGCTTCAAAGGTATCTCCCACTTTGAACCACAATATATCTTGTGATGATAGTGATGATGACAATGATGATGATGTAGAAAATGATGAAGAGAATGATAATGTTGCCTCCTTAAAAATTAAGGGGGAAATGATTTTTAAAGCTCTTCTTAAGAATAAATTAGCTCGTTCCAACTTTATGGAAATCCTGTCTATTGCCATTGAGGGCAAGAAATATATTGATGAGTTGGAATCTCATCTAGAGGAGCATGAGGTCACCATTGAGAAAATGGAAGGTCATGAGCATGATTACGCTAATGAGATCGCCGACCTCTCGCAAGCTCTTGAACTTGAACAAACCACCAAGGAATCTCTTGAGGAGACTTTTGCTCTAGAACTATCTAGAATAAAGGAATCCCGTGATAGAGCTTTCGAGGTGGATAATGATTTTGAAACTAAAAATGAGAAGCTTGAAGTTGCACATGCTAAACTCCTTGAGGATTTTGATCACCTCAAAAATGGCTCAAGGGTCATTAAGAGTGAGCTCATCAAACTCACCGAGTCTCATGCTCAACTTAAAGCTTCATATTCTAAAGAGCTTGCCAAGTTGCCTTCTCCTCTTGCTATTATTGATGATGCTTGTGCTACTAACTCTATTTCTAGTGAATCATCCATTTTGAAGGAGAATGTTGAGCTAAGGGCTCAACTTGAGTTGCTACCTAGCAATTATGGGAGATTGGAAGAAAGTCATGTAAAGCTCACAAGCTCTCATGATGATCTTCTAGTACCCCATAATGTGCTAAAGATAGCTCATGAGGCTATTATCATGAAGGTAACATCTAGTGAGTCTCATGTGGTCGCTAGCACTACTTCTAGTCAAAATGCTATATTGCCATGTGCTAGTCCTCGTAATTCATCTATGCATAACATTGGTACATCTTGTGATGAATTGCTTTCCTTGCCTTGTTGCTCTAACAATGAAGCCTATACTTCCTCTAGTACTTGTGTTGATACTAACCATGTAGAGGAAATCAAATAGCTCATGGCCCAAGTCTCTTCCTTGAAGAAAGACTTGGAAAAGTGTCATGAAGGGAAGTCCACACTCAACAATATCTTGAGTGTGCAAAATTCCCCCAATGACAAAGGTGGACTTGGATTCAACTCCAACAAGAAGAAGAAGTCCAAGAGCAACAAGAAGAAGGGCTAAGAACAACTCAAGTATTCGGCCAAGATTATTTGCTTCAAGTGCAAAATTGAAGGGCATCATGTTAGATCTTGCCCATTGAAGAAGAAGGTCATTAGTGACAAGCAACAAGGGAAGAGGCCACAAGTTCAATCTCGTGCTCAACTGCAAGTTGGAGAAAGGCCGCTTCCCAAGAAGACTCATGGTAATGCTTCTCATTTTGAGAAATCAAATGAGAAGAAAGTGAAGAGTAGATGTTGCTACCTATGCCGTGAGAAGGGTCACCTTGCTTCTTCATGCACTAGTGGTAACTTATCCAACCCAATTATTATTGATGATGTCTATTTTCTTGGGAAGGATAATGTTGGCAATGTGTTTGGCAAGTTTTTTGGTACTCAAAGTGGTGTCAAGAAAAGAACCATTTGGATGGCCAAGCCTATTGTGACTAACCTCTTAGGACCCAACTTGGTTGGGGACCAACAAGCTAAAACTTGATCAATAGGCGTTGTTGGAGGGCATTGGCGACTTGGCTACATTATGAAGAATGAAGGGGTCTTCATCATTAATATTGTCTCAAGCCAAGTCATTCGGATTATCAAGTTCATATCTTATATCCAATGTTCCTCCTTGCGGTAACTCGTGCTTAAATTGTTTACATTGAAAGTTACTTGCCCCTTTGCATGTTTTGGTTTTGTTCCTTGCATGTGTTTGTATATGTTGTGCGTCCAATTTGTGTATCTTGAGAAATCAAGTATGTGTATATTGGTTTGCACATCATGTATGTGTGTGTCGTGCATTGAGCCTTTGTGCTTCTTGTTTTTATCTTAGTTGGCTCTTGTGAGAGATTAATGGAACATCCCATTTTGGGGGAGTGATGTGCTTTGTGCACCTCACAATCCTATAAATGTGTGTACATGAGGAATACCATCTAGTATTGATATTACAAGATTATCTAGTCTCTATGTGGTATGTCTTCTCATGAGAAAGTCAAATTCTAAATGTTCCATTAATTATCTCTTGTTGGTTCTCTTTTGCATCTTGGTATGTTTTTCATTGGTATCACATTATGGGGGAGTAATATTCTATGTGCATATTACAAGCCTAGAAAATGTGTAAATTTGAGATATTGTCACCTAGAGTTGATAGTATAAATTATGTTGTTCCTAGGTGGCATGTTAGCTCTACAAGTTGCATTTTGCTTGTGTTTGGTGTGAAGATGATGTTGGATATCATTGCTATCTATCACCGGGAATTATTTCCAAAATACCTCTTGTCCTTGACAATTGGTAATCATTTATGTGGTGGAAATTATTGATCATCTTTACATTGTCTTTTGGTTTTATTTGTCTTATCTCTTGCCAAGTTTGTGTCAACTCCCATTGCCTTCCGTGCCACTTGTGGATCTTGTTATTTTATTGATTTTGTCAAGTGTTTTCTAGATATAGTGAAAGTGGTGATCCTACCTTGTGCATTTTGTATTCAAATGCAAATTCTTTTTAATGCACAATTCTTGGGGGGCTATCCTATCTTCTACAGAACACTCATCTTGTGATCCATATCAAGTGTGTGTTGATGGAAGGCAATCCGTTTCTTTTTGGTACTTTGTGCCATCATGAAACTTTGTAGATGGGTTGGTTTGTTTGGAACCATCCTCTCTTTTGGGAGTGCGATATCTTTCCTTTTGCATGTATCAATGGATATCTCATTCCTTGATGTATCTTCTAAGTAGATATCTTCCAAGTTATGATTTCTCCATTCGGTATCCTATTTTCACTTGGTATTACTTTTTCATTTCGTTTCGTTTCTTGAAAGTCTTGAGCATGCATTTTTACTACATGTATTTTCTTTGGCATGCTTTCTTTCTTTAACCCAATATATAGTGGAAACTCCACCTAGTCTCAATTTGGATGAGATGTGCATGAAATTTATTTTCATATATAAATGCACATATGTTTGTGGAGTTTGTCCTATGTATTGGTGTTTCTAACTCTTTGGTCCCAATGAGTTTGGGTACCATTTTGTTTGTGTTGTTGTTCTAGGAACAATTTGTTGGGGAACGTAGTATTTTCAAAATTTTCCTACGATCACACAAGATCTATCTACTAGATGCATAGCAACGAGGGGGAGAGTGTGTCTACGTACCCTCGTAGACCGGAAGCGGAAGCGTCAAGTGACGTGGCTGATGTAGTCGAACTTCTTCGCGATCCAACCGATCAAGCACCGAACGTACGGCACCTCCGCGTTCAGCACACGTTCAGCTTGATGGCGTCCCACGAGCTCTTGATGCAGTTGAGCTTCACGGGAGAGTTTCACCAGCACGACGGCGTGGTGACGGATATGATGTATCTACCGGCGCAGGGCTTCGCCTAAGCACTGCGACGGTATGACCGAGGTGTGTTTCTGTGGAGGGGGGCACCGCACATGGCTAGAACAATTCAACTTGTGTGTCCTAGGGTGCCCCCTGCCCCCGTATATAAAGGAGCAAGGGAGAGGCCGGCCCTAGAGGGGGCGCGCCAAGTGTGGGGAGTCCTACTAGGACTCCCAAGTCCTAGTAGGATTCCCCTTTCTTTTCCGGAGTAGGAGAGAAGGAAAGAGGTGGAGAGGGAGAAGGAAAAGGGGGCTGCACCCCTTGTCCAATTCGGACCAGAGGGGGGGCACGCGCCTCCTTCCTTTTGGCCTTTCTCCTCTATTCCCGTATGGCCCAATAAGGCCCATATACTCCGAAAAATACCCGAATCACTCGGAACCCTTCCGATGTCCGAATATAGTCGTCCAATATATCGATCTTTACGTCTCGACCATTTTGAGACTCCTCGTCATGTCCCCGGTCTCATCCGGGACTCCGAACTCCTTCGGTACATCAAAACTCATAAACTCATAATACCGATCGTCATCAAACGTTAAGCGTGCGGACCCTACGGGTTCGAGAACTATGTAGACATGACCGAGACTCATCTCCGGTCAATAACCAATAGCGGAACCTGGATGCTCATATTGGCTCCTACATATTCTACGAAGATCTTTATCGGTCAAACCGCATAACAACATACGTTGTTCCTTTTGTCATTGGTATGTTACTTGCCCAAGATTCGATCGTCGGTATCTCAATACCTAGTTCAATCTCGTTACCGGCAAGTCTCTTTACTCGTTCCGTAATACATCATCTCGTGACTAACTCATTAGTCTTTTGCTTGCAAGGCTTATTATGATGTGCATTACCGAGAGGGCCCAGAGATACCTCTCCGACACTCGGAGTGACAAATCCTAGTCTTGATCTATGCCAACACCACGAACACTTTCGGAGACACCTGTAGAGCATCTTTATGATCACCCAGTTACGTTGTGACGTTTGATAGCACACAAGGTGTTCCTACGGTATTCGGGAGTTGCATAATCTCATAGTCATAGGAACATGTATAAGTCATGAAGAAAGCAATAGCAGTAAAACTAAATGATCATAGTGCTAAGCTAACGGATGGGTCTTGTCCATCACATCATTCTCCTAATGATGTGATCCCGTTGATCAAATGACAACTCATGTCTATGGTTAGGAAACATAACCATCTTTGATCAATGAGCTAGTCTAGTAGAGGCATACTAGGGACACTCTGTTTTGTCTATGTATTCACACATGTACTAAGTTTCCGGTTAATACAATTCTAGCATGAATAATAAACATTTATCATGATATAAGGAAATATAAATAACAACTTTATTATTGCCTCTAGGGCATATTTCCTTCACAATTGGGGATGCATTGGATGCTCGGCTCATTCAAAAGGAAGGTGGTGTCACCATGTGCTTATTGGAGTCAAGCTAGGATGATCAATGAACTACTGTCTACCTTCATTTGGTATCTACTACATCCTTCCAATGGTATCTCGGTAACAAGTATCATCATCTACTTCATGCACACATTTCTTGCACCAACCTTGTGTAGGTTGCATCATGGCATGTTAGTCATTCCTTCTTGTGATATTTGTTTCCTTCCTCAAAGCATCCCAACAATGATGCCTTGTTGCTAGTTGTGACGTCTTTGATGTTCGCTTGGTTGGAATTCATGTATATACAGTAAGACCTTATCTAGCCATGTGCTATGCGTTTAAGCAAAATATCTTATTGGTATAATTATGACTTCCTTATGGATATCTTATTACTTCCTTTCTGTAACTATTTCGAGTGTACATTCTTCTTTGTGGATTGATATCATCATGATTTTCATCTACCTAGAATCTTATACACTTGAGAGAAATTACATATCTAGAAGATATCCTTTCTTTCACGACCACCTTGTCTTTCTTGTATCATTTCTTTGGTGGCTCCGTGAAAGCCTTTGCCTTGAGTGCGGATCTTATATCGTTGCATCTTGATGCACTCTTTTGTGGTGAAGATCATTTTTTTTCTCTTGCTTGTCTTGACGAGGCTTTTGCCATTTTTATTGGTTTCCCTCCTCATGACAAAGCTATCCTTTTTATATCTTCACCACAGGTTGTCACAAGCATAGGTTACTTATATGATTAGTAGTGAGCTTGTGAACCCATTTGCTGTTGTGTGTGGGAATGATGGGCCTTGCACTGTGTATCTCATTCATTCAAGAGTATATTGATGCTTAATGTTCATCCATACATTAATCTTCTCAAGTGCTTTGCCATGATTCACACACATCATTTTGGTTGAGCCTACTCTTAAGTTGACTCTTTTATATATTGCTCAACCAGTTGTTTGTTGCAAGTGCTAGCCTTTGTTTCCTTCATGCTCACTTGCACTTGGTGTGAGTGTCTATTGATCTTGGGGGAGTGATGATCCTATTTTGTGCACTTGGTATCCTAATGAAAATATTCTAAGGAGTGCATAAATTATGGGGAGCTTCACTAGTGTCTTTAGAACACTCCGTTGCTATGTCATGAGGTTCTATTGATCTTGGGGGAGCGACGATCCTATTTTGTGCTCGTTGTATCCAAATACAAAACTAAATTGTGCACAAATCATGGGGAGCTTCCCTAGTTTCTATAGAACACTCCTTTGCTCTTATCATAATATCTTTTATTCATTTGGCATGTAGGATCATTGGTCTAATTGGGTCAATTGGTATCTTTTAATAGCTTGCTTCAATTGGTATCCTTTGATTGCTTGATTGCGTGTCTCTCCTTTTGTTATGCCTTTGTGGAATATATTTCTTTTGCAATCTTTGAGCCTCAATATAATTTGTGTTCCTCCAAGTATTTACCGTTGGATATGTGTATGTCATTCCACTATCTAGTTTAGAAATACACAATTTATGGAGGAGCATAATTTATATCGGCCTTCTAAGATTTTCACCCATTTTGGCAATCAATGCCAATGGGGGAGAAGTTTCAGAGAGTTTTGTGGAGAAGTTTAGAGAGTCATCTAGCCATCTCCTCTTGCTTTGGTTTTGTTCCTAAGCTTTTGCGTCTCATGCGCATACATTACTGTTGCATGGTATGGTGATGCATAATTCCTTATATAAACTCTCTTGAAAGTGATTGTCATCAATTACCAAAATGGGGGAGATTGAAAGAACATGCGGTGCCCCCATGTTTGGTTTTGGTAATTGATGACAATCTCTATGGACTAATGGTTGCCTTGAGTTATATTTGAAGGGTTTGTCCATAGGCTTTTCTTGGAGTCCATGTGTTGGTTTCAAGGAGAGTTTGTGATGACCAAGGTGCTATAAAGGAATTATTCAAAGATCGGTCTTGTGAGGGTTGAGATTATTGCAAGCATGTCTTGAAGAAGAAGAGTGTGTTATCATTCATGTTTACCTTCAAGACATCATCCAAATGAAGAGAGTTGGAAAGATTCAAGGTTGATCAAAACTAAGTATAGAGAGTGTTTTAAGTTGATCAACACACAAAGTGTAGAAGATGTACCAAGAGGGTTCACGCGATCCTATGGTATGGTAAGCATTGTCAATGACGCTTTGTGTACTAACCCATGGTCTTCGTGAGAGTTCTCTATGGGGTTAGGTTGCGGTGTGCAATTTCAAGTGGATCATCACGAAGAGATCAAGTGCTTGAAGCTTGCCGTCCATTGTGGTGACAATGGACTTGTGAAGATATGCCGAAGAGTGGCTCACCCATAGTGGAGTATGGGGGAGCAATCTACTAGTCTTCACCGAGACAACGCAATCAAGAAAGGTGGTCCAACTTGAGGAAGTCAAGATCATCACATCTAGCTCAAGTGGACTTTGTGCAAAACAAAGGTTTGCCCTTGATAGGTTTTCTATTTTACCGGTCTCGTGGTGGTAGTTGGGAGACCGGGTTATAGGATCGTCTGCCGTACTATCAAGGGGGGCTCTCAAGTTGCTAGCTTGATCGTATCGTTAGTAGAGAGCTCAAACCATTGCATCCTTGCATCATGTTTCTTGGTTCTTGTTTGGTTCTCTTTGCAAGTCTTAGAGCTTATGGTCATCTTGATGACAAGCTTGAGTTCATCGAAAACGGAGTTCACATGCGTCTTCTATGATGTTTTCGGTGTTGGATGTTTTACCGGTCTTATCCGAGGAAGGGTTCTCACCATTTTCTTATGGGCCTTTTCTAATTTGCTTCTTATTGTTTTTTCTATCAAGATTGTGTTAGCCCTTGTCGCTAGCTTTCCAACAAACTTGGTTTCATCGAATTCGGAGTCCGTATGCAAAAGTTATGGTCATTTTGGTGTACTGAAAAGGCTGCAGCGATACTACCGCGGGTTGGAGCGGAAGTAATTTTTTACTACCGCTTTCGGGAGCGGTACTACCGCTTGGAGCAGTACTACCGTGGCTACTTCCGTGGCTACTTCCGCTCGGGACCAAAAACTCGTCAAAAGTCCAGCGGTGGTAGGCACGGATGTAATTTTTTAGTACCGCTCGCAAGTAGTAGTACCGCTACCCTTAGCAGTAGTACCGCTACCCCTAGCGGTAGTACCGTGAGGTCAAGCGGTACTACCGCTCCGACGGTTCTTCTGACCTTTTTGCCTCCTCGATGTTGTTTTTCTAAGGGGTACTAATGCCCTAGCGGTAGTACCGCTCCTGGAGCGGTAGTACCGCTCTGTGCGGGCTGTGAGCATAACGGTTGGATTTTTCCCCACCTATAAAAGGGGCTCTTCTTCCCCAATGAACCTAATCCTTTGAGCTCGTGTTCTTCCCCCATTGTTGACCTTCTTCGAGCTTGCTATCTCTCAATCCCTCCATGGGTTCTTGCTAGTTTTTGGGGGAAAAGAGAGAGGAGATCTAGATCCACATTTCCACCAATCACTTTCTCCTCTAAGTGAGGGGAACCCCTTGGATCTTGATCTTGGAGTTATTGGTGTTCTCCTTCTTGTTCTTCCTCTCATTTCCCTCCCTAGCATTAGTTGCTTTGGTGGGATTTGGGAGAGAAGGACTTGGGCACTCCGTGTGCCCTTGCCATCGCATTTGGTGCATCGGTTTGAGTTCTCCACGGTGATACGTGGAAGTGAAGTTGAGAAGCTTATTACTCTTGGGTGCTTGGTGTTGGGGAATGTTGTATTTTAAAATTTTCCTACGATCACGCAAGATCTATCTACCAGATGCATAGCAACGAGAGGGGAGAGTGTGTCTACGTACCCTCGTAGACCGGGAGCGGAAGCGTCAAGTGACGCGGTTGATGTTGTCGAACTTCTTCGCGATCCAACCGATCAAGCACCGAACGTACGTCACCTCCGCGTTCAGCACACGTTCAGCTTGATGACGTCCCACGAGCTCTTGATCCAGTTGAGCTTCACGGGAGAGTTTCGTCAGCACGACGGCGTGGTGACGGATATGATGTGTTCACCGGCGCAGGGCTTCGCCTAAGCTCCGCGACGGTACGACCGAGGTGTGATTCTGTGGAGGGGGGCACCGCACACGGCTAAAACAATTCAACTTGTCTATCTTTGGGTGCCCCCTGCCCCCGTATATAAAGGAGCAAGGGAGGAGGGGCCGGCCAACTCTCCTGGTGCGGCTAGGGAAGGGATTCCTACTAGGAATAGGATTGCAATCCTATTCCTAGTAGGATTCACCGAAAGGAAGAAGGGGGAAAGGAATAGGAGAGGTGGCGCCCCCCCAATCCTAGTCCAACTAGGATTCCTAGGTGGGGGCGCCGGCCAGCCCTATGGGCTGCCTCTCTCCCACCCTTTAGGCCCACTATGGACCATCCCCTCTCGTAGGGGGTTCCGGTAACCCCCTCCGGCATTCCCGATAAATCCGAAACTTTTCCGGTATACTTCCGGTGTCCGAATATAGCCGTCCAATATATCAATCTTTATGTCTCGGACATTCCGAGACTCCTCGTCATGTCCGTGATCTCATACGGGACTCCGAACTACCTTCGGTACATCAATACTCAAAAACTCATAATACCGATCGTCATCAAACGTTAAGCGTGCGGACCCTACGGGTTCGAGAACTATGTAGACATGACCGAGACTCATCTCTGGTCAATAACCAATAGCGGAACCTGGATGTTCATATTGGCTCCTACATATTCTACGAAGATCTTTTATCGGTCAGAACCGCATAACAACATACGTTGTTCCTTTTGTCAAACGGTATGTTACTTGCCCGAGATTCGATCGTCGGTATCTTTATACCTAGTTCAATCTCGTTGCCGGCAAGTCTATTTACTCGTTCCGTAACACATCATCTCGTGACTAACTCATTAGTCTTTTGCTTGCAAGGCTTATTATGATGTGTGTTACCGAGAGGGCCCAGAGATACCTCTCCGACACTCGGAGTGACAAATCCTAATCTTGATCTATGCCAACACCACGAATACTTTCGGAGACACCTGTAGAGCATCTTTATGATCACCCAGTTACGTTGTGACGTTTGATAGCACACAAGGTGTTCCTACGGTATTCGGGAGTTGCATAATCTCGTAGTCATAGGAACATGTATAAGTCATGAAGAAAGCAATAGTAGTTAAACTAAACGATCATAGTGCTATGCTAACGGATGGGTCTTGTCCATCACATCATTCTCCTAATGATGTGATCCCGTTGATCAAATGACAACTCATGTCTATGGCTAGGAAACATAACCATCTTTGATCAATGAGCTAGTCTAGTAGAGGCATACTAGGGACATACTGTTTTGTCTATGTATCCACACATGTACTAAGTTTCCGGTTAATACAATTCTAGCATGAATAAAAGACATTTATCATGATATAAGGAAATACAAATAACATCTTTATTATTGCCTCTAGGGCATATTTCCTTCACTTGGTACCCTTGAGCTTGTTCCTCTTGGGTGCTTGGGCGCCCTAGACGGTTGTGGTCACCTCGGAGCCATATTCCATTGTGGTGAAGCTTCGTGGTGTCGTTGGGGAGATAGCCCCAACCTTGGTGTTCGGAGCTCAATCATTGTGGTGTAAAGCTTCGGGCAAGCGTCGGGGTCTCCAATTAGGTTGTGGAGATCGCCTCGAGCAATTTGACGGGTTCCGGTGACCACCCCCAAGGGTTGCCAAAGTGTACGGGTTCGGTGACCGCCCCCAAGGGTTGCCATTTGTACGGGTTCGGTGACCGCCCTCAAGGGTCCCTTAGTGGAATCACGACATCTTGCATTGTGCGAGGGCGTGAGGAGATTACGGTGGCCCTAGTGGCTTCTTGGGGAGCATTGTGCCTCCACACCGCTCCAAACGGAGATTAGCATCCGAAAGGGTGTGAACTTCGGGATACATCGTCGTCTCCGCGTGCCTCGGTTATCTCTTACCCGAGCCCTTTACTTATGCACTTTACTTTGTGATAGCCATATTGTTTCTTGTCATATATCTTGCTATCACCTAGTTGTTTATCTTGCTTAGCATAAGTTGTTGGTGCACATAGGTGAGCCTAGTTGTTGTAGGTTTTGTGCTTGACAAATTAACCTCTAGGTTTATTCCGCATTTGTTCAAGCCTAAACTATAATTATTTTAAAGCACCTATTTAACCCCTATTTAACCCCCCTCTAGGCGACATCCACGATCTTTCAGAGTCCTCCTCCGCTGGCCCCTTCGACTCCTCTGACATGGTGTGAAGCTCGTGCAGGTCCTTCATCTACGCATGTCCGGTGCTGGCGACACCGACGCATGCCTTCGTCCACAACGTGTCCCCGGGCATGGCAAGCCTGGTGCGGCACTTCGTCAACTTCATCTCCGTCCGTCTACGCACGCCCGATGGTCGCAACACCAATGCATGTCTTTGTTAATGATGTGACCCCGGGTTTGGCAAACACGGCGTGACATCGTCTTCTTCCAGGCGCACCACTTCTTCAACACCATTGCGTCCATGACTAACTCGGCGCTTCCTTGCGCCCATGGCTCCATGATGACTTTCTCGATACCGGCCACCCCGACTCGACATCGACCACGACGTTCTTCGCCCGGCTACCTCGACCACTTCAGCCTTCATATTTAATTCCTCACTTCGCTACTTCAGCCTTCATATTTAATTCCTCACTTCACTACTTCAGCCTTCATATTTTTCAGGTGAATGAGACCAATATGAAGGCTGAAGTAGCGAAATATTTTCTCATTTCGCTACTTCAGCCTTCATATTTAATTCCTCACTTCGTTTTTTCCAGATCAGATACATGCTGGAAATGAATCGAGTGGAGCGTCGGCGGTGTCAAATCCCACCGCGATCAGATATATGCTTTTGAAGTTCAAAGATACAACTCTAAGAAGCGCAGAGCAAGATTGTTTTTTGCAGGTCTGCGCCAACAAGCCTGCTGACACCCGTGTCGCTTTTGGCGGCTTGCAGCCAAGGAGTGGCATGTTTTGCAGGGTCGGGGCTCAAGTATGTTTATCAACTTATTATCACGAGAGTGCCTAGGACTCATCTAGATGAGATATAATTTGGTCTCATTCACCTGAAAAATAAAAACAATATAAAGTAGTACAAACAGGTCACGTCAGCACATCCGCATCTTATAGTCAAATCCAATGGCTATAAAGATGAATGAGACATAACTAAAACTCGGCTAGATGAGTTATAGCAAAACCGTATTCAATATATATTTCTCCTTTTTCCAGTATATTTTGCAGGAGATCATCATATTATTTTTCTTCGATGGGAGAGGGGGCAGTCTCTTCCTTGCTTGTTTGGAGAAGAAGAGGAAACATCAACTTTTGCACAAGCCGCGAGCAACACGTACCCTAGTCAAGCCCACATAGAGAAGGGAATGTGTTTTCTGGTCGTGAGTTTTTAGGCGTCTTGATTTTTTTTGTTAACATTTTTTGGAACCAGGCCCATTTAGCTATCTAATACTCCCTTTTCCGAACGGATAAGTGATAAGTAATTTCGAACAGATTCATTTTTGATCTAAAACCAGATTGAAAACAAAGTTTTTCTTTTTGGTGCCAAGCCTGGACTGATCATAAGCACTGACACATGTCATCAAAGGACATGACAAAATTACAACCTAAAGCAAATCGAATATCAAACGACTAAAAGTTACATTCTCAAACATTCAAAACAATCATACGTATAACAGATAAAAAAGAAAGCTAAAAATACAACTTCACACGGATCTTCACTCAAGATTTGAACGGTATAGCAATGAGTTAGACTTAGCAAAATCGTAAAGAAAGTTTTTTCTTTCGAGAAAGATAAGGGCCTCTTTGATTCGCATGATTTTGAAAATGTAAGAATGGGGAAAGTATAGGAATGGAGTGGCATGACAAAATGAATCCTATAGGATCAGCAAGGAGTGTTTGATGTCATATGAAGAACCAAGGAATTGTAAAAGGAGGTTGGAGTGGGTGTTAGATTTCCTATAAAATGTAGTACAAAAGATTCCATAGTAAAATTCCTATGAGATTCAATCATATAAATCAAAGGGCCAACATAGGAAAAATTGTGTTGACGCTCAAAAATGGCACAATCATAAAAGTAGTTTGGGCTATATCAAGACTAATTCAAACTTATGATTGGAGGCCACTATGGAATGGTTCTCTTCGAGAAGATTAAGATGGATATGAAGATAAAGCTCGGATGGAAAAGTTATGACAAGATCAGAGATGCTCATGTTAACACCAGATTAAAGAATGTCATGAAACTCAATCAGTATGGCCTCTGATGGAAAATATTTCAACACAAAAGTTGTGCGTCCCATTGAAATGGTTGTTTTTGATATAAAAATCATCTTAATACGAGGTTGTATGCAACATGTGGAGCCAAAACAAGGTCAGGAACAGAAGCTGCAGAGTCATTTCGGACCGACCGAGTTGATTTAACTCGGGAGACCGAGTTGATCAGGAAGGATACAGAGAGTTGGCAACGTTCACTTGGTGGGACCGAAGCAAACCAATCGGTGAGACCGAGTTGATCCGGTAAATTACAGAAAGTTACAGAGAGTTGGCCACGTTCACTCGGTGGGACCGAAGCAAACCAATCGGTGAGACTGAGTTGATCCAGAAAATGGCCAAGGATTCATGTCCGAGTTAGGTTAGGGTTTTTGATGTTTTGGACGGAATTTTTAGTCCTTTTCTTCTACGGGAAGTCCAGCCACCTCATAAATAGATGAGAGGTGATGGCCGATGGAACAACACACAATCGACAAACCAATATACTAGTTTTTACATCTCTCCATTGTTTTTCTCTCTCGTTCTTCGTGTTGAAGGGCAGCGATCCTCGAGGCTCTAGGGGCGGGCGAATCAACCTAGGGCAGCCCATAGCCGCCGCGGTTCCAGACGGGGTCCCTCCCGGGCGCGTGGGGTTTCGGGTGCTCAAAAGCGCCCGCTGGATTGCTTGCGTACCGCGCTTCCGGACAAGTCTCCTTCGTCGTGAGCTGCGGTGCATCACCCTCGGCGTTGGAGGTACACGATGATGTGTTCGTGTGCGAACACACTTTTTGATGGCGACGCTGGGGACGAAAGATCAAGAATCATCATCAACCGTGTCTAATCTCCCCTAGCCCTCAGAAGTTGACGCCGATAACATCATTAAGCCCGGTCTTGATGAACTATCGGAGGAACATCGCCAAGCCTATGAAGCGCGCGAAGCAGCGTGAAGAGGTTTTTGAAGCGCTCAAGAAGAAGCGCGAGGAGTAGGATTTGGAGGCGTTTCTTTCCAGTTTCAAGAAGGACCGTCAAGGCAACATCACTCCGGTTGGAAACGTCAATTTCCCTCCTCTCATTGACGAACAAGATGAAATCACTGTGAGTAAAGTTTTTTCTCGAGAGCAAGTGGTTGTGATTGAGGGTCTTGTTAGTAAGGGTAATGTGATGGCATACAGTTCTTTTGTGGCTAGTGCTAATGCTCAGAAAAATATGCCTTCGTCATCTAGTGGTACTCTTGGTATATCTGAAAACCCTAGTCCAACTTTAACTATTTCATCGGCATCACCTATGCAACAACAAAATAATATGCCATTGAATTTTTACCCTACTCAAACCAACCAGCTTTGGCTGCACCTACATATCATAATCCTATTTTGAGTGTGCCCAATTTGACATCAACACCGAATCACTTTGTCACACCACCTATAGGCGCAAGCATGTTTGGTCTTCCGCCGATTTATGGTTCGACGCCCATCCCACAAGTTGCACCACTAGCTAGTGCTCAGGTTGCTCCTATGTCATTGCCACAAACATCTTCATCTATCTCGGATCCAATTTTAGCCAAATTAAGGGAGGATTTACATAAGATGTTTCAAGAAACTTTCGGAAACGAGCCAAAAGTAAAGAGTTGTGTATACCAGAAGCCTTATCCTGAACACTTTGATGCAGTTTTGTACCCTCAAGGGTATAAGATTCCTGATTTTGTTAAATTTAGTGAAGAGGGCACGAAAACAACTTGGGAGCATATGAGTTAGTATCTAGCACAGTTGGCTGAACATGTTCCATAGAAGAGTTGAAAGTGCGTTTATTTCCCTTGTCTTTAACTAGCACTACATTTCCATGGTTTGCTGCTTTACCACACGGCTCAATTCTCTTATGGTCGCAATTAGAGCAAAAGTTTCATGATCACTTTTATAGCGGCGATAATGAGCTGAAGTTGTTACATTTACATCTGGTAGGCAGAAACATGATGAAACGGTCATCGATTATGTCAAGAGATTTAGAGATATAAGAAACCGATGTTATAGCTTAGTGATAACTGAGAGAGACTTGGCGGATCTTGTTCTTAATGGTTTGAAAACTCACATTAAAGAGAGGCTAGAAAATTTATGAGTTTTGGAGCATTAATCAAGTCTTACAAAAAGCTTTGGCCCAAGAGAGTCGAAGTAAAGAGGTCCATAGGTCTACAACCGATCGTCCTAGAATCATATGGTTGAACACAATGATGATAATTCAGACGATGAGGTTGATGTCTATACTAATGAATTCGTTTGGTCCTCAAAGGCCAAACCCTATATGTGCAATGCTCTTAAGCCGATTCGCAAGAATCGTGATGAGGAGATGAGGTTTACTTTTGATATATCAAAGTGTGATAAAATATTTGATGCTCTCTTGCAAGACAAGACGATTAGAATATCACACACCATACTGCCGTTTGAGGAGCTAAAACGGCGTGCTTATTGCAAGTACCATAATTCATTTTCTCATGGTACCAACTATTGCAATGTTTCTCGATGACAGATACAATCGGTCATTAATGACGGACGATTGAATTTTGCTGAGACAAGTTGATAAACAACCCTTTCCAATAAACACCATAGACTTGGAAAGGAAGAAAATGTTAATTCGGCCTAACATAGCCGAATCCGCTAATAAAGATAATGTTGTTATTGGTAAACCCAGGAATAACAAGGAGGGTGACAAGGTCTTCAAAAGAAATATTGTGCTTGTGAAGCGACCCGATGTCAAGGAAGTGTTTAAGATAACTATAAAAAATACTACACCCGGGGGACAACCACAAGTACAAGAGGATACTCATGTTAAATTGATCAAGACCAAGAATTGAGAAATTGGCAAGTGGAAAAAGAAAAAAACTAACCACAAGAGAATCAAGCCAACTTTTGATATGTTGCTATCCAAATATGCAAGTCAAGCGGCCGGTTCTAGCTCTAATCGGCCATCGCATTCAAAGCGTTCAAGATCGCCTCTGGAGCAAGAGTTCGACGCCATGTAAGGCCATATGGGTCATTGGCACCGACACCATGGATGTGACAACCCCCTATGCGCCATATTACATGGGAGATTTCAATGGAGGATGGGGGCAACCCCCAATGGCTCCTTATGCTTTTCGTATGGGGTGGGCAGCACCTAGAAGGCCTGCTCGTGAGAGGCTTTATTATCCCACACAAGGTTGTTTGAGACATGTTGCTAATCGGCCAACAAAAATATCTCCAAGCAAGGTCAATAAAAAAGTGTGGCGTGTTAAGTCACCTAATGTGGAAATTTCAGAATGCGACAAGCAAAAGAAGATCACAAAGCCGATTGTTGGTAATTCAACTAATTCTAATGGTGATATTCTTATTGTTCAACAGGGTTCCATGGCTAATGATCATGAGGCTAGCACAAGCAGGGCCAAACATAGGGATCCCAAATGTATTCAACCTAGGTGGTGTCCTCCAGGTCTGACTACGACCATGAAAAGGAGATGACAACGTATCAGGAACCACGAGAAGGTAGAGCGAAAAGAAGAGAAGCGAAGGGACGAATTGTTCCATGAAATTCGGCCCATGGCACTCACAAAACAAGTGTGGAGGCCTAAACAAAAGGAAAACACATATGCTTCTACATTAGCACCAGCAACACCTTCACCACCAAAAGAGGATGATGTGACCCCTATTACATCATCCACACCACCTGAAACATCACCTTTAGTTGAGGAAACTTTAAGCCTAATATACACATTGGGACATGAAGATGAGATGGTGGATTACGAATCTACGTCGGTTCGGGAAGGTATGGATGTGCTATAGGTGGAGAAGAGGAGGTGGCCCAGCTAGAGTTTGGTCCTAAGAATGCTATTTTCGAGAAGCCAAAAGAACCGGTGAAACACTTGAAGCTCTTGTACCTCAAAAGTCATATTAACGGATCACCGGTTGCTAGAATGCTCGTTGATAGTGGTGCTTTGGTAAATCTTATGCCCTATTTGGTCTTCAAGAAGTTAGGATTACATGATGATGCATTGATGAAGACCAATATGGTTGTTAATGGATTTGAGGGTAAAGAAAAGACAGAGGCCAAAGGTGTGATGTGCATGGAACTCACAGTGGGAAGCAAAACTTTGTCCACCACATTCTTCATCCCCGAGGTGCAAGGTAACTATAATGTTATATTAGGCCGTGATTGGATTCATGCTAACCAATACGTGCCATCTACCATGCATCAATTCTTAATACAATGGGTTGACAATGAGGTAGAAATCATTCACGCGGATAATTCGGTTTGTGTTGCTTTGGCCGATGCATCATTGGATTGGAGTCATCCCGATGTTACTTGCTTAACAGGGCGTGACCTCTCGGAGTTTGATTTTCTTAGTGCTACAAGGAACGAGTTCATTCCCATCTCTTTAAAACCGATCGGTGGTAATCGGTTCCATGTCATGACGTAAACAAGAAGATAAAATCGATGGCTGATAAGTAATTATCACGCTAAGAATATAAATGGCCGATGAAGTGTTGACATCGTCCTTAGAACCAGCACGGTACAAGTTATTTTTCGGCACGCTAGCTTTGCCGAAAAACAGGGGGCATGCGTTGACGCTCAAAAGTGGCACAGTCATAAAAATAGTTTCGGCTATATCAAGACTAATTCAAACTTATGATTGGAGGTCACTATGGAATGGTTCTCTTCGAGAAGATCAAGATGGATATGAAGATAGAGCTCAGATGCAAAAGTTATGACAAGTCCAGAGATGCTCATGTTTACACCGGATTAAAGAATTGCATGAAACTCAATCAAGATAGCCTCTGATGGAAAATATTTCAATACAAAAGTTGTGCGTCTCGTCAAAATGGTAGATTTTGATATAAAAATCGTCTTAATCCGGGGTCGTATGCAACCTGTGGAGCCAAAACAAGGTGAGGAACAGAAGCTGCAGAGTCATTTCGTACCGACCGAGTTGATTTAACTCGTGAGACTGAGTTGATCCAGAAGGATACAGAGAGTTGGCAACGTTCACTCGGTGGGACCGAAGCAAACCAATCGGTGAGACTGAGTTGATCCGGGAAATTACAAAAGTTACAGAGAGTTGGCCACGTTCACTCGGTGGGACCCAAGCAAACCGATCGGTGAGACCGAGTTGATCGGGTTTTTGATGATTTGGACGGATTTTTTTGTCTTTTTCTTGTACGGGAAGTCCAGCCGCCTCATAAATAGATGAGAGGTGACGGCCGAATGAACAACACACAATCCACAAACCAATATACTACTTTTACCCTAGTTTTTACATCTCTCCCCTGTACTTTTTTTTCGTTCTTTCTTCGTGTTGAAGGGCAGCGATCCTCGAGGCTCTAGAGGCGAGCGAATCGATCAGGGCAGCCCATAGCCGCCGCGCATCTACATGGGTTCCCTCCCGGGCGCGTGGGATTTCGGGTGCTCAAAAGCGCCCGCCGGATTGCTTGCGTACCGCGCTTCCGGACGGGTCTCCTTCGACGTGAGCTGTGGTGCATCATCCTCGGTGTTGGAGGTACACGGTGACGTGTTCATGTGCGAACAAGTTCATAAGGATTTCAATCCTCCATAAATTCTATGAAATTCCTTTGAATCAAAGCAGCCCTAAAGTTATAGCACAACAATTGTTTGTATAAAGAAGAAAATGCCAAATCATTGTAAAAATTCAGAATATTATTAAATACTTTGATGGCTGCGTGCATCGTGCATCAGTCAGAGCGAGCTCGGATGAAGAAACAAGATAAGAAATGGCTGCTACATCTTCATCGAAGCTGTTGAGAAATAAAAACATGTGATCAATTGTATGGGAGGGATGCCTCCCAGGAGGTGTCTGTTGGGGAAGAGGTGTCTCCCCAACACACCCCTTCACCATGTATATAAGTGGGTCTCCCACATTGCAATGGAAGGTGTGGATCATTTGGACTCTTCATGTGTCTCTTTTACTTTCATTCTATAATACGTTATCAGCACATAGTCTCTGCCTAGAGAGTAATTCGGCCAAGAAAACAGCGGTTACACGCAATGGAGAAGCGCACTTCAGTGCGAGACAAAGCAGCGACCATCACGACGATGAGGCACGAGATGCAGATGGCCATCGCGGCGGCGGCAACAGTACGCGATGTAACAGTTGGCTGCGCAGGCACATGCAGCGGCAGCACCATGGAGCATGCATGCATCCGTGTACAGGAGATTAATCAGAGTGTTAATTTCGTTTATCTTCTTGTGATTAAGAAACATGGAGTAAGAAGAATCTGATCAATTGCCTTTTCCTGCGAGAATTGCCTCACCGAATCGTCCAAGAAGAGGCCGGCCCGAGAGCATTTGGCGCAGTCGGAAAATCGATTGCCTTGGCAACATGAACATCACGAGCAAGTCATTCGTTGACATGCATGCATAGATGCATTGTTCACGACAAAAACCGATCAGGGCATTGTCTACTTCATTTTGCCTTCTCATGATCAATAAATGATCTATATCAATCGACTCTGTTTCCTGTACGTACATCCAGATTACTTCTTCCGAGCGCATGCACAGGAAGAAGTGGATGGATCGAACACCAAAAAGAAAGAGGGAGAACTCGAAATGAGCGCTGTTCTTGGGAAAGTACTAGGAGTTCTAGTCCTCGACGACGCCTCTAAAAGCGGTGAGATTTCGTCCTTGATTCCGCGGCGCGCTTCTACAGCATGGAGGCAGTGCCCAACATGCGCAGCGGCCTCGACCCCATTGCTGGTGTTTCCAGCGACGGCGGTCCAAAAGATTGGCGAAGCGACGTGCCTCTCCAGACGAGGGACGGTGGTACACCAGGGAACCATCCCTAGTGTACCGACACGCTCCGGCGCGTCAACGTGCAGCCATGCCGCGCGGCAGCACGCAGCCGTCAAAGCTTGCTAGAGGCGGCGTCCCGGGTGTGCACGCGGCCGCAACCCCGGCGGGCGATGTCCAGTCGGACTCGGCGCGATGGTGACCAGCATGTGGTCCCGGCGAATGGCATGGCCTGGCACCGGCGACGAAGGGTCTCCGCTCCTGTCTCCGAGAGGCGTTGCCGCTAATGGCGGCAGCGGCCACCAGCCCTATGCGCGGGACTGTCTGGCCCTTGGCCCAGAGGCGGCGTAGGCGTTGCGTGAATCTCGACCGGCGACGACCCCCGACCACGGCGGCGCACGGGAACCAGCGACTGCAGACGGCGGTTAATTCCCTAAGGGAATTAGTAACCGCACGAGAAAGAGAAGGGAGAAAATCCTATCTCTTTGCCGATTTTATAAATCAGCCTTTGGATTATTTGTTAATCCTGGAAAAGTCCCTGCTTTCTCTGATTTAAGGCATATATGCTTATTAGATCTTGCGTTTTAGCCCCTTGGCTTCAGCATTTTGACAATAAGATTATTGTTATTTGCATGTTAAGCCATGGGCTTCAGAGCAAATATGCAGGGTAGACCATTGGTAAATTGCATAATAATGATTATGCATAATTTTATGTCATGTAAAATGACCGTTTGAGGCCCCCAAGTCCTCATATGTGTTGCATAAGTATGTTTATACTTCTGCATTTATTTGTATTACATGGGTAATACTGTTGCAAAGCAATATATATGTTGATTCCATTATTCGCATAGAATATGGAATTTGCTTGCAAGTTTGGAAACATGAGGTACTGAAGTGTATGACACTGCCTGACTATGTCAAATTTACATTTGTCACAAGGAATCGACAAATGGTACCTACTGCTTAATTGCAGGTTATCCAATGTTATTGTGAGGTCTATATTATGTCATTCCGACATAATGACTACCTTCAATTTTCCACACAACTTATGGACTGCATTATGGAAACGAATTAATTT
Organism: Secale cereale; assembly: GCA_902687465.1. Taxonomy (NCBI): domain Eukaryota; kingdom Viridiplantae; phylum Streptophyta; class Magnoliopsida; order Poales; family Poaceae; genus Secale; species Secale cereale. The sequence continues at coordinate 264,477,639 of LR738710.1, read as the reverse complement.
CGTTCACATATGTGAGGTCTACATCATCATGTGATGACTACCTTCAATGTGTTTTTAATTAACATAAGGTTGTGAGATGCTCCATAAGAGTGAGGTCTACACTATTTAATAGTGATTATCTCCATGTGTTCAAAGCAAAAGTGAAGGCACAAAACTTATGACATAGCCATTATGAGGTCTACACCGTTGGTGCCTGCCTTCATGATGTTTTTCCAAATACTTGTCAGTTTCATAGCATTTGTCATTGTTGTGACTGTAGTGTCGCATACTCCATCAGGAGAGGAATCCAAGGCATTAGTGGCGCCTATGCTACATATTGTGCTATGAAGAGAATTATGCAAAACGCTTGCATATTGGGTGATTACCTTCCATGCATACACAACTTATGAGGTGCCATCATAGCTATGAATTAAGTTTCATGCACAACTGAGAGGTTCACGCCATTTTATGGTGATTACCTTCATGTGTTATAAATAACATAAGGTTGTGTAGGCTATGATCAATGGGAATTGTTCATAAGAGTGAGGCACCACTAGGTGGGCGACTACCTCTATGTGTTTTAAGAAAATTAAAGATTTGTCCTTTTTGAGATGACATTTGGTGGCAGTAACTATTTAAGATGGGTCATGGACATTAAAGATTTTGTCGACCTGGAGCCTTGTTTCCCTAGAAACTCCACCTGCAGAAAATGTCATGGCTATTTATAAATAGCTAAGAATATGCATATTTGCATTTATGTACCATCGCAATGGCTCGGTTCTCAAACTGAGTATGTAATGGATGATGCATATCCATTTTCCCTTTGAGCCTTCATTGAGGCGAGATATACTGTTATAAGCATCACATGAATGATTATTCATTCGTAGTCAGGACTTTGAGTCCGTTGAGCCTTATAATTCTGTTGTCTATAAATCAACACTATGTTGAGATAATTGAGTGTATGAATTATTTCATACTCAATCTTGTTGCATACACAATAATTTTTCCTCCAATATCATCATGGTACTGGATGGTTAGAGGAATTATTGTCAATTCTGTTGGCCACAACTTGACAAGTTGCAATATTCCCAACAATTATCAAATTGTTTTGTGCACTGCATGTGACATTGGGGAATTAATTTTAAGGCACTCTCACCTTAAAATATGAAATGAGCCAGCCAATACTCTTGATTGCATTCAAGAATATGTTTGGATTATTCAACCATTATCCGGGTTATGATGGTACTTCATGGTGTTCATAGACGCATCTAGAAGATGGTCTTAGATGTGTATCATCAATACAAAACCATGTGTTTACTGAATTAGTTGCTCAATTTGACGAATTTAGAGCAAATTATCCTAACGTGCGATAATTCCATTGGAATGGAAATGTCGTTGAAGTTGATTCACGGACATTCAATGGTTATATTCAGTATATGGTACACAACCAGAATGGTTTGGCTGGATCTCTTATGAAAGAGATTCAATATTGCATAGCCAATGTTGCAGAATTGTGATTTACCAACATTTTGTTGATGGTAACATGCGGTCTCACACTCCGCATATTTGGTCTAAATGAGATCAAATAATACTGCACCCCCTTGCAGTTTGTACGTGGAAATAAGTGAATTATTTCCCATCTGCGGTAATTCGGTTGTATACCGATATCACCACCCCAGCGTACATCATGGGCCTTCACATATGGTTTGGATCTATGTGAGGAATAACTGTGATATTTTCGTTAATCCGCCGAATACCTTAACCCTAGCAAGGGAGTTATTTGCAGCCCATACGCTGATTGCTTTTGCAATAAGAATATTTTGTGGCATTAGGGGGAGATGTGTACCACAAAGAATGCCAGAAAATGGATAAGAAATGTCATAGACATTTTGTCCACGTACTTAAGAATCTGAACTGCATGTTCGGGTTATGAGAAGTTTGCAACATATTGCAAATAATCTGCCAAGTATATTTACTGATGACAAAGGTGTCACTATGGTCAAGTACCAGAACGAGTGGAGGTACCTAATAAACCACTCATCTCCCTAGATGAGAGCAAGAGGGGGAGAATTCTGGTCGCATGAGATTAAGTTCTCATATGTTTTAGCGAAAACATGGGAGATTGATTCCTCGATCAGTAAATATGATTCAACCTTGGGTTGAATGACACCTGAGGGATGTGCGGCATCCAAAGTCCAACACATATGTGCACACATTTTAGGTGTTGGGACATCGAAACACCTTGACTCCGTTGTTTTGGGAAATCACAAGGAGTGAAGAGGCGTAATAAGAATTCCACGATGGTAATAATTCATGAGAATCATATATGAGAAAGTCTACATATGTCGACATAAAATTCTTCTCGAGAATTGCTAGAATCCTTTTGGGCCCTGAACCAAATCCATGGAGAGTGTTGTTGCACTTATATTGGTTCAAATGAAAGGAAGCAATTAAGGAAGAGTGGCACTCGCTCATCAAAGAGAGGTATTTACCATTGTAAAACCTACTCCTCATAAGTATCTTCCAAAGGGAAGAAAAGTGAATTTTTGTTTGGAAACAAAAATAAATGAGGTGGTGAGAAAGCGAGGCTTGTAGCACAAGGGTTTTTCGCAGAGACCCGGCATCAGTTACGATGTAGCATACCTTTTAGGTATGAGTGGAATTATGTTTCGATACTGAATGTTAATGGCAGTATGGATCCATACGGTTGATGTATGTAATGTCTACATACTCCCATGGGTCAATTAGTTTGGATGTATATATTGAAGTCATTGAATGACTTAATATTCTGAATCCAAAGGTAAATTGCAACATGCATGTGTGGAACTTCTGAAGTCATTCTATGACTTGAAGTAGTCGGAGAATTGTGTGGTGCAACCGATTAAGTGAGTTATTCCTTGACAAGGATTACTCTCATACTAATGATCGTTGACGTGTATTCATGAAGAAATCCTGGGTTGGATTTTACATCACCTTATTTTGTGGTGTCGATGATCTTATCATCAAAGTCTATATAAGACACGAAATACACACAATCATGTTAAGACGGATATTTGGGTTAAACCAAATTATGCTAAGCTTATGACTTGAGCATATCCCCCCTAAGATATCAGTCTTCATATATCCGAAAGTATTGGAGAAGTTCAATATGGATATATTATATCAAAGACACATATGGTCATGTTATACCTAATATGGGATATAGATCCTTGAGACATAGGGGAGATGGTGAAGTGATAGAGGAGCATGAATTGCCATATCTAAATACCATCGAAGCACTCATATATCTTGCAAAATATGTCAGGCCTGACACTATAGTTTTTGGCAATTTATTGAGAGTGCAATTCCCTGAAAGGTATAAGGTTTGTGTAAGGAATATCCTGGGATATATCCAGGGCACGAAGGGTCTTGATCAATTTCATTCGAAAAATCAAGATGGGACCATGGTTTGATATATTGATAGTGGCTAATTATCTGATCCCACAATGCCATATCAAAGACTGGGTTTGTTGGAAGAGTACTTTGAAGGAAGTATTCAGAATAGACTCAAAACGAGTCCTTCCAGTGATCATTCTATTTCATTTGAAGCATCAGAAAATGTGGATGACTTCATAGAATGATTGGCCACATGTGAAATCATGTGGAGATTATCATTATCTACCAAGATAATGTCACTTGTATTGCTTATGGGTTATATTTATCCTTGTGAATTACAAAAATGTAAAAGGATAATATGCAAACAGATTATTGTGATATTCACAATATCTCTATCAATGTTTACATTCCAGAACTAGGTTCGCGGAATTGGTATGAGATATTCTTGAGGTTTGCACAGTTCAGGGGGAGTAAAATCCCAAGTTATAACCTGTTGGTGATCCTCAAATCACTCATATTGTACTCTTTTTCCCTTTATGAGTTTTCCATGATGGTTCTTATAAGGTTTTTAACGAGACAATATAAATACAAGTGCGGATATATGCCATATTGGTTCTCCTTATATTTTTCCCACTAGGTTTTAAAGGAGTTTTCGATGGCATATTGTTATAAGGTTTCTCCTCAATTTTTCCCACAGGGTTTTTGGAGGAGTTTTCAGTTTGCAATATACATATGACGAATTGATCAAGGGGGAGTGTTGAGAAATAAAAACATGTGATCAATTGTATGGGAGGGATGCCTTCCAGGAGGTGTCTGTTGGGGAAGAGGTGTCTCCCCAACACACCCCTTCACCATGTATATAAGTGGGTCTCCCACATTGCAATGGAAGGTGTGGATCATTTGGACTCTTCATGTGTCTCTTTTACTTTCATTCTATAATAGAAGCAAGATAAAAGTTGAAGTTGTGCGTTCGCCACGAAAGGGAGTTCGAATACTGAAGAAACATTACGAAATACCGTCTCTGCTATTTTGCTATGTGGGCGTTCTTCTCATTTTCCTCATTTGTTTTGCATCTCCTTTGTTGGAGGAATTCCATAAGCACCCGTAGCGCAACGTCAACGTCCTCACTCCGCAGCAGCATCTCGGACACCTCTGCCGGTGTCACCTCCACCACCGAAAGCAGTTCCCGAATCTCCGGGAACAGCGCGTGGTCCTCGACCAGGTGGTAGTTCCGGGCCAACGTCCTGAACGCCTCCCAGCCACAGTGGCCCATGTAGACGTGCATGTCCATGCGGCCCGGCCGTAGCAGCGCCCGGTCGAGGCGGTCCTTGTAGTTGGTGGTGAAGACGATGACGCGCTCCTCGCCGCATGTGGACCACAAGCCGTCGATGAAGTTGAGCAGCCCTGACAGTGTTATCTTGCGCTCGCGCTCCGGGGGGTGCCCTCGTGCTCGGGCGTCGTCGTACTCGTCGTGCTCCTCGTCGTCTGTGTAGGTCGCATGGGATACCTTGCGGTCTTCCCTGGACATGGTGTCGAAGCTGCAGTCAATGTCCTCGATGACGAGGATGGACTTGTTGGACATGTCGATGAGCAGTCGCTGCAGGCACGAGTTATCGTACACCCCCGAGAGGTCAAGGTCGTAGAGGTTGAACCGGAGGTAGTTGGCCATGGCGGCGACCAGGCTGGACTTGCCGGTCCCAGGTGGGCCGTAGAGAAGGTACCCGCGTTTCCACGCCTTGCCGATCCGCCGGTAGTACTCCTTCCGCTTCAGGAACCGGTCGAGGTCTGCAATCACGGCCTGCTTGACAGACGGGTCCATGGCGAGCGTGTCGAACGTGGCCGGGTGGTGGTGGTTGATGCCTTTCCAACTCGAGCCCTGGTTGAGGAAGATCTTGAGCGCGCGGTCTCGCAATCGCAGCTCCTCCGCCGTGGACATAATGAAGGGCACGTACTTGTCGAGAGCGGCCTTCGTGTGCTCTGCGTCAAAGCTGAGCTCCAGTAATTCCTTGCCCCTATTGTTGCCGTCGTTGCCGCCGCTCTCGATGGACGTCCACCGGAACTCGACGCCTTCGAAGGTATCGGTGGTGGAGCTCCCGTTCTCCATGCTCAGGAGCGTGCTGCAGCTGCCGCTCCCGTCGGGCTCCCTCCTGCGGGTGCGCGCGAGGCAGAGCCGGCTCATGGACTGCGGGTTGATCTTGGTGGCGAGGTACGTGAGCGCCGCGTCGAACATGTCGTCCTCGTTGTACCCGCCGCCGAGCACGCGTCGGATGACGATGGTGTGGCGCTCCTTCTCGGGGGCGCTGAAGCGGGAGCGCACGAACGCAGCGCCCCAGCGCACCGCGGAGCGCAGCTCGTCGGGGAGGAGCTCCCGCGCCATGCCGCGCGCCAGCATGACGTACGCGCTCACCGAGGCCGCCGTGGCGAGCGCCTTCTTGTACGCATCCACCACCGCTGCCCCTTCCGGCGACGACGACATGCTTGTCTATGGCAAGAAATCCATGGCTAACAAGGACTAATAATATATTATATGGACAAAAATAAATCTCTTCCTGTTTCGAGTTCCGTCGCGTCCCCCCTTCTGTATTTATACTGCAGAAGAGTAAATAACCGGATCCAGCTTTACCAGGTTCTACGCGGATACGACCTCTAAAATCTTTCCAAACTCAACACGAGCACGACACGGAAACAGATTATAGTAAGATTTAAGGAACCGACTTATTGATTTGCAAAAAAAATGAACCGGCTTGTTTTTTTCTTCTTCCTTTGCGATGGAATGAACCGACTTCAAAGCTAACACAGTCCAGCTGGACGGTTCATGAAGCACGCAACTGAGGACTGTACAAATTTCAGGAAGCTCTTACCCGACAAAAATGGGCTTGGCATTCGGAGGCTCGGAGGTCGGAGCAATAGGGATCCTCTGTTTATCTTTTCTTTTTGCGAATATAGGAATTGTCTGTTCAAACAGGTTCTCAATTGTTTTTCTTATAAACATAGTAGTAATATTTGACAATATATTAATTGCATTTACACACTAATACATACTCCCTCCTTTTCTTATATAAGATGTATTTGCTTTTTGATAAAATACGATAATGTAAAGTGCATTTGTTCTAATTCCTCAAAATTCTGCCTTTAGCCCTCTAGGAAAAGGGAAAGTATCTCTTCCCCGATTGCAGCATTGCATGTATCTCTTCTTGTAAAGAAAAAAAGGAAAAATATCCCTCGATTACGTGCATCTCTTACTTTCCTAGCCTAAATGATTTAATTGCCACTAATGAAGGATTTAGCCAAGCTTAATTTTGTCCTAATTTATATATAATTATGTGACTTGGTCATCGTGCCGAAAATTATATACCTTAACGGAGGGAGTATTTCAAAAGGATTTTTTAAAAGATTAAACAATATTGTCAGTACAATGCATGTTAATATTTAGCAATATATTAATTATATTGCATATTAATCTCGTAGTACATGCAATACATAATAGTATTATGCAATATATTAATTGCATTACACAAAGTATTTTAGAAGGATTTTCTTATCAGAGATTAGACAATATTAGTGTGCAATGCAATGCACGTTAATATTAGGCAATGTATTACTTGCATTGCATATTAATTTTGTACGTGCAATGCTCGCCAATATTAGACAATATAATAATTGCATTGCATAGTGATGCTATTCATCATCCAGGGTGCAGAATAAATTATTCTTCACCAGAGGTAATCTTACGATCACTTTATAATTAAATTACATTTGAAATTCAAATAGTTATATTTCTATTGATTCACTACGTAAAATTTGGTATAAGAAAATAAAAATATAGGTCATAAGACAAGAAAATTTGGAGTTTATGTATATTTTACACTATGTTTTTACGTTTGTAATTTTACATAACGTAAAATATTTTTTATTGTGATTATATATTTTCTTACGGTCTCTTTTTACGTGAGAAATAAGACAAAACTTACGGAACGTAAAATTACAGTGCATTGGTGGTAAACTAGAGGGGGGGTGAAGAATAACTATTCCTCACCCAGGGTGACGAATAGTCAATCCCTATACTAATATTTGATGAGATTTAAATTGTACGTTGATATTATTTAGGATCTAATTAATTCGTTAGCACTATGTGACGTCTCTGATTTGACCGTACTGAACTGTGGACTGAACTGCAAAATGCCAGAGGAGAAGGGGAAGGCCTGGCCTATCGAAGACTAGCATCTTCTGGAAACCACCATCTTGAACCACTTAGAAGAGTAAAGAATAACATTTTATAATTAACAAGCATGTTGTACCAATACCACCCAGAGATCCTTCTTCGACTCCCTGCGAGAAAGCAATCCCGGAGCAAACATATACATCTCATGTCTCAAGTATCCATTTATAGTTGTAATAGATCATGACACATCTCCGAGCGTCCATTACTGTGGACACGGCTATTCGAATAGATAACTTCCCTGCAGGGGTGCACCACATTATCCAACACGCTTGATTACTCTGGCCGAACACACTTTCCCGGGTCATACCCAGCCTCAGAGATCAACACGTCGTAGTCCTACCTAGGCTCTAGAGAGAGGTCACCGCCGTTCTACATCCTAAGCGCTCCGGGATCTTGGGCCCATCGCCCTTTGCACGTCGGGTCGTTGTGTGCAGGGTGAATACCAACACCACCCATGAAGTCGATGGCACGATTTGACCGTGCCACAATGTTGAACTGGACGTCTGACGGAGCTTTCAGCTGATACCACGATGTCGGTTGCCCATATCTTATCCTGTGTGAAGGTTAGTGCATATAGGCCAGTGGCCAACTCACATCAAATATCCAAACCCTTAGTGTATTGGGAGCTCGCGGAGACGAGCAGAGACTCACAATCATGTGACCTCGTCGCCCCGTCTCGAGGAAATACGGCAAGGGCCAGGCCCAACCCTGTTACTGGGGCGGTCTACGTGCCTGGCCGTGCCTCGTAATTATCATACGGGTGCTCTCCGGGCCCGCCAACTTTCACAGGTATCTCTTGCGGGTACCGCTCGGGACCAACCCGACTTTAACAAAGGTCTGAAGTAAAGCCAGGGTAACCGTGTGTCCATAACATCAAGGAGGAAACCCGATGAATCACCCTCAATGGAATCCACATGATGTAATCGTCAAGGTGAACTTAGGAGGAATCACCCTCGAGGTTCACACTTGAGGGGTTGCACGATAGAGTCCTTATCGGGACTGGTGAAGGCGGAATCACCGTCTGTAGACCACGACCAATTAGCTACACTACAAAGATCTCATCAGAAGTGCTATACGAGGTATCACCCTCGGCACTCGATAGTTACTCAACAGAGTCGTACAACTAAGGGGGTGTGCGGTGATGCATCGGTCTGTGGTCGTCGATCACGTTGATCGAGTCATCGGTCATGAAGCGGGGCCAACAGGGACAAGGTGGGGCCACTGGTGGATCACTAACCAACCTATACCAAGCGGTTTAGGATAAGCAGGTAGGTAACAATAGCAGGTACAAAAGCAGGCTATGCATGAGAATAGGAGCAATCAATTACAGTAGCAAAATCTAATGCAAGCAAGAGAGAGAATGGAATTGGCGACATCGGCATGATCAAAGGGGGGCTTGCCTAGAAGCTCTGTTGACAAGGGAGTGTCGTCGTCGACATAGTCCATCACAGTGGCATCGACAGTGGTCTCGAGGTCTACCAGAGAGAAGAGGGCACTACAAAAAAATACACATGCGTGATGATACGCGTTTGTCATAGTAGGTCACGCTTTCTGTCATGCATGTACATCCATGACGATTTTATGACAGAATCAAGATAGTCATACCTGTGCTGTCGTAGAAGTGTTCCATGACATTACCAAAATTATCATCACGGAAGTGTCCACTTCCATGATGATAAATCGCGCGTCACAGAAGTGCTTTCGTCAAGGGTGACCGACACGTGGCATCCACAGTAACGGAACACCGTTAAGCTATCGGGTCCGGTTTTGGATCCGATAACCCGTTAACAGCCCCGACCAATGGGGATTTTCCATGTGTAAAATTATCATTGGCTGGAGGGAACACGTGTCGGCTCGCCGTTGGAACAGATGTCATCCACTCACTGGACACATAGCGCCTATGATACGTCGATACGTGACACGACCCAACAAAGGCCCATTCCTATGAAAAGGCCCGCCCGTTTGACTTGGTCAAAAGGTGGCGGGCCGGCCGACGGCAAGCCTGTTAACGGCCTGTTCGCATATAGCCCATTTACAGCCCGCTAACCCAGGGCCCGTTTACGGCCTATCCGAATTAGGCCCAGTAGCGTCATCTGGGCCGTCCAATATAATTCCAGCCCGTTTTAACTTCCGTCCCATGTATGGCCCATGATGTCTTTCGACCCATATGAGGCCCTTAGTAACCCTCGGCCCATTAACGACCCGTGGTGATACTGGCCCGTAATGAACATTGCCCAACAGAGGCCCATTCCTCTGAAAAGGCCGGCCTATTTGACTTGGTCAAAAAGTGACGGGCCGACCCACGGCAAGCCTGTTAATGGCCTGTTCGCATATAGCCCATTTACAGCCCGCTAACCCAGGGCCCGTTTACGGCCTATCCGAATTAGGCCCAGTAGCGTCATTTGGGGCGTCCAATATAATCCCAGCCCGTTTTAACTCCCGCCCATGTATGGCCCATGACGTCTTTCGGCCCATATCAGGTCCTTAGTAACCCTCGGCCCACTAACGGCCCATGGTAAAAATGGCTCGTATTGAACAGTGTTTTACTTTATACCCATTAACGGCCCATTATTCCGTCGGGCCGTTTCCAGCCCATGTTATCTTTCGGTCTACTCAGGGCCCATTTATTCTTGGGTTCATTTCCAACATTCGTTTACTTTTGGTCTGTTATTGTCATTTTCTGCTTGTGGGCCAAATTTAGCCTATGGTTACAGTCGGCCCGTTTGTGGCCCGTTAATACGTTGGGCCATTTTCATAGCGTCATCAAATACGGCCGATTAACGACGGCCCGTTATGGTCGGCCCTTTATGGTCGGCCCATGAACGAACGATTTCAACTCTAGCCCATTTACGACCATAATGTGGTCTGTTATTGGCCCATGTTTGGCCAACCGATCATACGGCCCGTGGAAGGCCCATTGTGTCTACGACCCGTATAAGGCCCATTGTTTCTACGGCCCTTAGAAGGCCCATTGTTTCTATGGCCCGTAAGAGGCCCATGTTAACTACAGTAAATATGTAGCCCATGGTTAATGTGGCCTAGTTTTAAAAAATAGGCTATTGCAGCCACTAGCAAACCGCGGAAAAAGAACTGCACTCACTACAAGAAAACAAATAAACAAGACAATAAGGAAATAAATAGGCAAGCAACTTACGCTAGGCTATCACGTCTATTACACAAATTACATTCACTCGGCATCAAAGTTCGCCACTACTGCAAATATAGGGAACAAAGCAGCATATAAACGCCGCAACAAAACAAGTCCAGAACTGAAGCACTTCAGAAGAGCTCAAGAAACAATATCCTGGGTACCCATAATGCTGGCAAGATGCTTAGCAAGCTTATTAACTTTCTCTTGTTTGGCGCTTAAATCCTCCAGCACTTGCTGTTGCACCAGAAAGTATGCATCTGAATTCTGCAGGGACTTCCTCAGTCCTTCGGCTTCCTGTCGCATAACATCTGATCGATGTCTTTCAACTTGAAGTTGAGACTCAAGAAGCCGAACTGATTCAGGCAGCGAGTTCGAAGAGCTGGTGCCAGTAGTAGTAGCCAGTAACTCAAACACTACATCAAGACATGACTTTGCGGTTGTCTCAGTGTCTTCAATATAGTTTTTATCAGCTTTCTTGGAGACCAACAGGGATGTCTCACTATCTTGAACCTTATCTGCATTACTTCCTGTACCATTGCATAATGGGGTACTCTTCTCCAATATTTTATCCGCATTCTAAAAGAGAAACAAACAAACACATCACAGGTTTACAATGTAGTATATGAAACTCATTTTGGTAAACCAGTTCAGTAGTAAGGTGGACATGATAACAGCATGAAACAAACATATATCTATGTAGTATGCTCACTGTATGGTCTATATCATTCTAGTTTATGTTGCCAAATCAAGATAGATACAGTTCGAATCATATCTATTTAAGACAAAGCAGCTTAGACATAATATAAGTGTGGGAAACTACACAACAATAACAACACTTGTAAGGTGCATGGCATGAGAATATAACTGTTTATTCAATTGAAACTGAAATCAACATAGAGCAAGTTACAACAGCAAACACATTAAAGAAACAGGTTTAAAACATACCTGTTGCGCCGTTGGAGTTTCAATTGCATCCTTCAAATTTGAAATTAGTTGGTATGAGTAAATACAGTGATGCAAGAGCAAAGTAGTATGAACCATAGCTATGGAACCTGACATGAGAACAATTCTTCTTCTGCTTTAAGCGTTGACTTGGGGTTCGGAGTGGTGGTCCTCGTGCTTTGGGCACTGCAGTTGCCTTACTAACTGCTCGTGTTTGGGTGCTCTGTGGTGGAGACGGTGATGTGTCAACGGGAACTGGGTTACTATCTGCTGGGGTTGGGGTTAGAAGGGGTGTAGCTGGTTCTCTGTCCAACTGGGTAGGGGTACAATCTACGTGAGTCTGGGTTATGTGTGGTGGGGATGGTTCTTGGGCAAGTACAACCGTGGTTCTATCTCCATCGACAGGTAGCACGATCTTTTCTGAAGACCGTGTTTTTACTCCCACAGATACTGCCATCACCCCCTCCAATTGAAATGGCTGATAAACAAGAAAAGTAACTGAATGTACAGACATTGTAAGATAGACAGGTGCAATGGATAGCAGGGAAGAAAACAGGGCATGACATAATTCACATTTATGTTGTCTAACCAAACAGAATAGCAGGACATAATTTCACATATATGATGGCTAATTAAACAGGATAGCATGCCACAATTTCACATGTATGATGGCTAACTAAACATGATAGAATGACATACTTCAAAATATGATGACTATATAAACTGGATGACATGATATAACTATACGATATGTCTATTAAAGTGGTTGGCATGCCATAAATCACAAACATGCCGTCGATGGAAACATGATGGCATGATATAATTCATGGATAGAATGACATAATTCAAAATATGATGACTATGTGAACAGGATGAGATGACATAACTATATTATGTCTTTAGAAAATGGGTTGTGTTGGCGTCCTGGGAACCAGGGTACCCAGACTTGCCTGTCTGCAGGCCGCAACGCGCTGCTCCCACGGCCTGGTACGGCCCAGCTGATCGACCAGCTGCCCGAGACCCTCGCGAGGGAGCTAAGCCTCGCGAGGAGAACAACGTGAAGACCCCCTCAGGAGTTGCCTCGGCAAGGTGCTCCGGAGGGGCGGAGAATCCAAGGCCAAGCTTGCCTCAGGAGGAGGCAGTGATGTCAGCAGTGACGCACCGCGCCAGCGGGTGCTAGCGTCCGCGAGCAGCGCAGTTGCCATTTCGGTGCAAGGGGGACAACGCGGCCGCAGGTTCCCGAGGAGCGGGACAAAGGTTTCCCCATTGGTGCAACAAGACCGAAGACCGCAAGGACGGCAAGGAGGATGTCACCGCCGAGCCCACCACCGCGTCACTGCCTGATCTTTTTGCAGGCGAAGACTGCTTTTGTCAGGGTAGGAACGTCCTTGTGTTCCCGCTCAAAAATGGCCGTTGTGGGATCCCTTCCCGCCTAAACATTTCAGGGGAAGAGGACCCTGGCCGCCTATATAAGTAGCTAGGATCCCCACTATGAAAGGGAGAGAGACAGCTCCATAAACTCTGCACCACGCAAAGGAGCAAGAACACTTGCCTCCTGACCCTCCTGAGCTCACCTCCTGAGCTCAAGAACCACTTTACTAGTTCATATCCCAGCCCTCCCGAGGCCAATCCACCAAAGCAGGAAGTAGGGTTTTACACCATGCGGTGGCCTGAACCTGGGTAAACTCTTGCGTGCTTCACTTGTTATTTGCTTGAATCTCTTCACTAGGCGATGGCGAGACGCTAGGTAGACGTGAGTGGGAGAGATCTTCGTTCACGCCCCTGTGTTCGAACTTCTTGAGTTTTGCGGAGCCCTAAATCTGACATTTGGCGCGCCAGGTAGGGGGTGTGTCGAAATCTCGCCTCTCCGACGACCTTGCCTCCCCTCTCCTGTTCCGCGCCGCCACGGTGACTGCGGCCTGCCACATCCGCGTGGGGGCTGGCACCCTCCCTGTCGACCGAGTGGTACCGGCGGATCGCGCCGCGCATGGGCGCTCCTCGTCCTTCTCCGACGACATTCTTGCCGGCCGGGCCACCGGAGGGCGGCCTGCTCCGCCACTCCCGCCTCTTGTGGCCTCGCCGGTTGCGCTCTTGATGGAACGACGGCTGCCCCGGCATCGGCCATCTGCCGGAAATCACGGCGCGCGAACGGCCCGCAGCGGCGGGCTGCGGGGCGTTGCCAGCGGGGAGCTGCCCTGCCGCAGGGTCGCCTGCATCCACAGAGGGTCCCAAGCGCCGGCGTCGGCCCGTCACGTCAAGTCGCACTTTCGGCAGGTTGGGGCTGCCGCCCAGCCGCAGGAGGCCTTGCGGGCACAGAGCGCTCAGGGGCACACCATCACCTTCGGCCCTGGCGACCTCGCCTCAGAAGCGGCCGACACTAGTGTTCTCCCCACGGTGTGCACGCCCACCATCTCCGGGGTGGCCGTGACGAGGACCCTCATCAACGGCGACGCCGGGCTCAACATCCTCTCCCCCGAGGCCTTCGGTCATCTGCCTCTGTCCTACAGGCAGCTCCTCCCCACCAATCCCTTCTCAGGGGTCGCGGGCTCGGCCGTTCCGCTCGGCCAGATCCGCCTCCCGGTCACCTTCGGCACACCGGCTAACTACCGGACAGAGCTCATCGACTTTGACGTCGCGCTGATCCACCTACCCTACAACGCCGTCCTCGGCTTCCCAGCCTTGGCGAAGTTCATGGTGGCGACTCTCCCGGGCTACAACACCGTCAAGATACCCGGGAGCAACGGCGTTATCACCGTCAAAGGGTAACCCAAGGCCACCCTTCAGGTCCTCGGGCACGCTTATAGGGTTGCTGCCGCAGCTCACCCAGGAGCAAAGGGGGCTCCGGAGGCCGCGCCTGCCAAGAAGAATCAGCTCTTCTCTCAGGACCCCGCCAAGACGAAGCAGGTGCCCGCTGATGAAGAAGGCTCAGGAGCCACCTTCACCAACGGTACGGGCATGGATCCTGAGCAGGAGGCAGAGCTGGTCAGCTTCCTCAAGGCCAACAAGGACGTGTTCGCCTGGAAAGCCGCAGATTTGGTCGGGGTGCCTAGGCACGTCATCGAGCATCACCTCTTGGTGTGCCCCAATGCGCGCCCTATCAAGCAGAAGGCGCGCAGACAAGCCCCGGAGAAGCAGGCCTTCATCATTCAGGAGGTTAGGAAGCTAGAGGAAGCAGGCGTCGTACGGGAAGTACGGCACCCGGAGTGGCTGGCCAACCCCGTCATAGTCCCGAAGAAAGGAGGCAAGGAGCGCATGCGCGTCGACTTCACGAGCCTCAACAAGTTCTGCCCTCAGGACCCCTTCCCTCTTCCATGCATCGATCAAATCGTGGATTCAACGGCTGAGTGCGACCTGCTCTGCTTCCTCGACGCTTTCTCGGGCTACCACCAAATCAAGATGGCGGTGGAAGACGTGGAGAAAATGGCGTTCCTGACCCCATGCGGGGTCTACTGCTACACTTGCATGCCTTTTGGGCTGAGGAATGCGGGCGCCACCTTCCAGCGCCTGATGCACATCACCCTCGGCCCTCAGCTCAGGAGGAATGCGGAGGCCTACGTCGACGACATCGTAGTTAAAACCAAGGAGGCCAGGACTCTCATCCAGGACCTAGAAGAAATGTTCGCCAACCTTCGCAAGGTGAAGTTGTGCCTCAACCCGGAGAAGTGCTTATCCGGTGTACCCTCTGGCAAGTTGCTAGGGTTCCTGGTTTCGCACCGGGGCATTGAAGCTAATCCGGAGAAGATCAAGGCCATCGAATGAATGAATCGCCCACGAACCTGAAGGAGATGCAGAAGCTCGCGGGGTGTGTAATGTCCCTGGAGCGCTTCATCTCTAAGCTTGGGGAACGCGCCCTCCCGTTCTTCAATCTCATGAAGAAGAAGGGGCCCTTTGAGTGGACTCCGGAGGCTGATGCCACCTTCCGAGACCTCAAGGAATACGTCACCAGCTCGCCGGTTATGGTGGCGCCACGACCGCTAGAGCCCATGACTCTCTACCTCGCCGCAACGCCTCACTCCGCCAGCGCGGCACTAGTCGTGGAGCGCGAGGAAAGGCCCCGAAGCTCAAGGCCACCGGGCGGCCCGACGTCTTCAGGGCCCGCGGCGCCCCCTGACGCAGCCCCAGAGGTAGATTCGACCACGGGCACTGCAGGCCCCGCCACTCAGCAAGAGGCACCCAAGGTTCCTGAAGCGCCCATGGACCCTGCTGCGCCGACCCTCGTGGAGCACCCGGTGTACTTTGTTAGCACCGTACTATGCGACACGCGCTCGCGCTACCTGATGCCTCAGAAGCTGCTCCTGGCGCTCTTCGTCGCCTCCAGGAAGCTGCGCCACTACTTCCAAGGCCATCCTATCAAGTTTGTTTCATCATATCCTCTTGAGAAGGTACTGCGGGGCCCAAATGTCGCCGGGAGGGTCGCCGAGTGGAACATCGAGCTTCAAGCATTCCAGTTGGAGTTCAACACCACGCGAGTGATCAAGGGAGCGGCTCTGGCAGACTTTGTGGCGGAGTGGACTGACGCGCCAGAGCGGGGGGCTAGCGAGGACCGCTCGCTGGCCCCCGGCGATGAGGCCCCAGATGGATGGGTGGTATACTTCGATGGCGCCTTCTCGCGCCTTGGTGCGGGGGCTGGCGGCATGTTAGTATCTCCCACTCAGGATAAGTTGTACTACGTGATACATCCATTTTGCATCATGCTTATATGTTGATATTTATTGCATTATGGGTTGTTCTTATATGTTCTGTCACAATCCTTATGCCTTTTCTCTCTTATTTTACAAGGTTTTCATGAAGAGGGAGAATGCCGGCAGCTAGAATTCGGGGCTGGAAAAGGAGAAAACTCTGGAAACCTATTATGCACAACTCCAAAAGCACTGAAACTCAACAGAATAGCATTTCGGAAAATATAAAAAATATCTGGCGAAAGAAACCCACGAGGGGGGCCACCGGCTGTCCACGAGGGTGGGGGGCGTGCCCTGTTGGAAATATGGCCTAGAGGCAATAATAAATTGGTTATTATTATATTTCCTTGTTCATGATAATTGTTTATTATCCATGCTAGAATTGTATTGATAGGAAACTCAGATACATGTGTGGATACATAGACAAACACCATGTCCCTAGTAAGCCTCTAGTTGACTAACTCGTTGATCAACAGATGGTCACGGTTTCCTGACCATGGACATTGGACGTCGTTGATGACGGGATCACATCATTAGGAGAATGATGTGATGGACAAGACCCAATCCTAAGCCTAGCACACATCGTGTAGTTCGTATGCTAAAGCTTTTCCAATGTCAAGTATCCTTTCCTTAGACCACGAGGTTGTGC
Organism: Secale cereale; assembly: GCA_902687465.1. NCBI lineage: Eukaryota > Viridiplantae > Streptophyta > Magnoliopsida > Poales > Poaceae > Secale > Secale cereale. Next base: position 264,460,642 of record LR738710.1, on the reverse strand, counting down.
AACTCCCGGATACCGTAGGAATGCTTTGGGTGTGCCAAACGTCACAATGTAACTGGGTGGCTACAAAGGTGCACTACGGGTATCTCCGAAAGTATCTGTTGGGTTGGCATGAACCGAGACTGGGATTTGTCACTCCGTATGACGGAGAGGTATCTCTGGGCCCACTAGGTAGGACATCATCATAATGTGCACAGTGTGATCAAGGAGTTGATCACGGGATGATGTGTTACGGAACGAGTAAAGAGACTTGCCGATAACGAGATTGAACAAGGTATCGCGATACCGACGATCGAATCTCGGGCAAGTATTATACCAGTCGACAAAGGGAATCGTATACGAGATTAATTGAATCCTTGACATCGTGGTTCATCCAATGAGATCATCGTGGAACATGTGGGAGCTAACATGGGTATCCAGATCCCGCTGTTGGTTATTGGCTGGAGAGTTGTCTCGGCCATGTCTGCATGACTCCCGAGCCCGTAGGGTCTACACACTTAAGGTTTGATGACGCTAGGGTTATAGGGAATAGATATGCGTGGTTACCGAATGTTGTTCGGAGTCCCGGATGAGATCCCGGACGTCACGAGGAGTTCCGGAATGTTCCGGAGGTAAAGATTCATATATGGGAAGTCCCGTTTTGGTCACCGGAAAAGTTTCGGGCGCTATCGGTAGCGTACCGGGACCACCGGGAGGGTCCCGGGGGTCCACCGGGTGGGGCCACCGGCCCCAGAGGGCTGTGTGGGCCAAGTGTGGGAGGGGACCAGCCCCAGGTGGGCTGGTGCGCCCCCCACCGGGGCCCAAGGCGAAGAGAGAAGGGAAGGAGGGGAAACCCTAGGCTCAGATGGGCCTAAGGCCCACCTAGTGGTGCGCCCCGCCTCTCTCCCCCTTGGCCGCCCCCTAGATGGGATCTAGGGCTGGCCGCCGCCCCTAGGGTGGAAACCTAGGTGGGGGTGCAGCCCCTCCCTTTCCCCTATATATACTTGAGGTTTGGGGCCGCCCAGCACACGGTTTGACCTCTCTCTCTTGGCGTAGCCCTACCTCTCTCCCTCCTCGTCTCTCGCAGTGCTTGGCGAAACCCTGCTGGAGTCCCGCGCTCCTCCACCACCACCACGCCGCCGTGCTGCTGCTGGATGGAGTCTTCCCAACCTCTCCCTCTCTCCCTGCTGGATCAAGGCGGGGGAGACGTCACCGGGCTGTACGTGTGTTGAACGCGGAGGCGCCGTTGTTCGGCGCTTAGATCAGAATCAACCGCGATCTGAATCGCTACGAGTACGACTCCTTCATCCGCGTTCTTGCAACGCTTCCGCATCGCGATCTACAAGGGTATGTAGATGCACTCCCCTCTCCCTCGTTGCTAGATTACTCCATAGATTGATCTTGGTGATGCGTAGAATTTTTTTGATTTCTGCTACGATCCCCAACAGTGGCATCATGAGCTAGGTCTATGCGTAGTTTCTTGCACGAGTAGAACACAAAGTAGTTGTGGGCGTCGATTTGTCAATTTACTTGCCGTTACTAGTCTTATCTTGATTCGGTGGCATCGTGGGATGAAGCGGCCCGGACCGACCTTACACGTACTCTTACGTGAGACAGGTTCCACCGACTGACATGCACTAGTTGCATAAGGTGGCTAGCGGGTGTCTGTCTCTCCCACTTTAGTCGGATCGGATTCGATGAAAAGGGTCCTTATGAAGGGTAAATAGAAATTGACATATCACGTTGTGGTTTTGGCGTAGGTAAGAAACGTTCTTGCTAGAAACCTATAGCAGCCACGTAAAAACTTGCAACAACAATTAGAGGACGTCTAACTTGTTCTTGCAGCATGTGCCGTGTGATGTGATATGGCCAAAAGGATGTGATGAATGATATATATGTGATGTATGAGATTGATCATGTTCTTGTAATAGGAATCACGACTTGCATGTTGTTGAGTATGACAACCGGCAGGAGCCATAGGAGTTGTCTTATTTTATTGTATGACCTGCGTGTCACTGAAAACGCCATGTAATTACTTTACTTTATTGCTAACCGTTAGCCATAGTAGTAGAAGTAATGTTTGGCGAGACGACTTCATGAAGACACAATGATGGAGATCATGATGATGGAGATCATGGTGTCATTCCGGTGACGATGATGATCATGGAGCCCCGAAGATGAAGATCAAAAGGAGCAAAATGATATTGGCCATATCATGTCACTATTTGATTGCATGTGATGTTTATCATGTTTTACATCTTATTTGGTTGGAACGACGGTAGTAAATAAGATGATCTCTCACTAAAATTTCAAGAAATGTGTTCCCCCTAACTGTGCACCGTTGCTAAGGTTCGTTGTTCCGAAGCACCACGTGATGATCGGGTGTGATAGGCTCTAACGTTCGCATACAACGGGTGTAAGCCAGATTTACACACGCAATACACTTAGGGTTCACTTGATGAGCCTAGCATGTACAGACATGGCCTCGGAACACGGAAGACCGAAAGGTCGAACATGAGTCGTATAGAAGATACGATCAACATAAAGATGTTCACCGTTGATGACTAGTCCGTCTCACGTGATGATCGGACACGGCCTAGTTGATTCGGATCATGTATCACTTAGATGGCTAGAGAGATGTCTATCTGAGTGGGAGTTCATTAGATGGACTTAGTTGTCATGAACAATAGTCTAAGTTGTCTTCGCAAATTATGTTCTAGACCAAAAGCTTGCGTTGTAGCTCCTTGTTTAGTGCGATCCTAGAGAAAGACTAAGTTGAATGATATTGTAAGCAATGATGCGGACTGGGTCCGTAGTCCGAGGAAGTGTCCTCGCTGCTACACAGAAGGCTTACGTCTTTGATGCACCGCTCGATGTGCAAACCCCTACAACTTCGTCTGTGGATGTTGTGAACACCTGACAAACACGTCCTGATGACTACTTGATAGTTTAGTGCACCATACTTTACGGCTTAGAATCAGGATTCCAATGACGTTTTGAACGCCACAAGACATATGGAATGTTCCAAGAGCTGAAATTGGGATTTCAGGCTCATGCCCGTGTTGAGAGGTATGAGACCTCTGACAAGTTATTTTGCCAACAAGATGGAGGAGAATAGCTCAACTAGTGAGCATGTGCTCAGAATGTCTGGATGCTAAAATCACTTGAACCAAGTGGGAGTTAATCTTCCAGATAAGATAGTGGTTGACGGAATTCTCTAGACACTATCACCAAGCTACTAGAACTTCGTGATGAACTATGACATGCAAAGGATGGAAATGATCCCGGGGCTATTAGCGGTGCTTAAGACCGCAAAAGTAGAAATCAAGAAGGAGTATCAAGTGTTGATGGTTTAACAAGACCACTGGTTTCAAAAGGGGCAAGGGCTAGAAGGGAAACTTCATGAATGGCAAACCAGTTGTCGCTCTAATGAAGGAACCCAAGGTTGAACCCAAACCTCGAGACTAAGTGCTTCCGTTGTAAGGGGAATGGTCACATGGTAGCGGAACTACCCCAAATACATGGTAGATAAGAAAGCCGGCAACTTCAACAAAGTATATTTGATATACGTATTATTGATGTGTACCTTACTAGTACTCCTAGTAGTGCCTGGGTATTGGATACGGGTTCAGTTGCTATTATTAGTGACTTGAAGCAAAAGCTACGGACTGAACGGAGACTAGCTAAGGGCGAGGTGACGTGTGTGTTGGAAGTGTTTCCAAGGTTGATGAGATCACCATCGCGCGCTCCCTCTACCTTCGGGATTAGTGTTGAACCTAGATAAATGTTATCAGGTGTCTACGTTGAGCATGAATATGATTAGATCATGTTCATTGCAATACGGTTATTCATTTAAGTTAGAGAATAATGGTTATTCTGTTTACATGAATAATACCTTTATGGTCATGCACCCAATGGTTTATTGAATCTCGATCATAGTAATACACATGATAATAATATTAACGCCAAAAGATGTAGAGTTAATAATGATAGTACCACTTTCTTGTGGCACTGCCGCTTAGGTCATTTTGGCATAAAATGCATGAAGAAACTGCATGCTGATGGATGTTTGGAGTCACTTGATTTTGAATCGCTTGACACATGCGAGCCATGCCTCATGGACAGGATGACTAAGATCCTGTTTTCAGGTACAATGAAACGGGCAAGTGACTTGTTGGAAATCATACATGCTGATGTGTGTGATCCAATGGGAATTAAGGCGTGCGGTGGATGTCGTTATTTTCTCATCTTCACTGACGATTTGAGTAGATATGGGTATACTTACTTAATGAAGAAAAAGTCTGAAACGTTTGAAAAGTTCAAGCAATTTCAGAGTGAAGTTAAGAATCATCATAACAAGAAGATCATGTTCCTACGATCTAATCAAGGGGAGATTTTCTGAGTTATGAGTTTGGCAATCACTTAAGACATTGTGGAATTGTTTCGCAGTTGAAGCCACCTGGAACACCACAGTGTAATGGTGTGTCCGGACGTCGTAATCGAACCTTATGAGATATGGTGCGATCTATGATGTCTCTTATCGATCTACCGCTATTATTTTGAGGTTATGCATTAGAGACATCTGCAGTCACTCTAGATAGGGCACCATCTAAGTCCGTTGAGACGACGCCGTATGAACTATGGTTTGGCAAGAAATCAAAGTTGTCGTTTCTTAATGTATGGGACTATGATGCTTATGGCTTCAGCCAAAAAAGCTCAAACCCAAAGCGGACAAATACATCTTCATAGGATACCCAAAGGTAACAGTTGGGTATACCTTCTATCTCAGATCCAAGGGCAAAGATGTTTGTCACTAAGAACGGGTCATTTCTCGAGAAGGAGTTTCTCTCGAAAGAATTGAGTGGGAGGAAGATAGAACTTGATGAGGTTGTCGAACCCTCACTTCAACCGAAGAGTAGTGCAACACAGAAAGATGTTTCTGTGGAACCTGCAACTGTTGAAGAGGAAACTAATGATAGTGATCATGGAGCTTCGGATCAAGTTACTATCAAACCTCGTAGGTCGACAAGGTTACGTACTACTCCTGAGTGGTACGGTAATCCTGTCTTAGATGTCATGTTGTTGGACAACAATGAACCTACGAACTATGGAGAAGCGATGGTGGGCACGTATTCCGACAAATGGTTAGAAGCCGAGAAATCTGAGATAGGATCCATGTATCAAAACAAAGTATGGACTTTGGTGAACTTTCCCGATGATCGGCAAGCCATTAAGATAAATGGATTTTTAAGAAGAAGACGGACATGGACGGTAATGTCATCGTCTATGAAGCTCGACTTGTGGCAAAAAGTTTTTCACAAGTTCAAGAAGTTGACTACGATGAGATTTTCTCACCCGTAGCGATGCTTAAGTCCGTCGGAATCATGTTAGCATTAGCTGCATTTATGAAATCTGGCAGATGGATGTCAAAACATGTTTCCTTACCAGTTTTCGCAAGGAAAGGTTGTATGTGATACAATCAGAAAGTTTTTGTCGATACTAAGGATGCTGAAAGGTATGCTAGCTCCAGTGATCCTTCCATGGACTAGAGCAAGAATCTCGGAGTCGGAATATACGCTTTGATGGAGTGATCAAAGTTTTTGGGTTTATACAAAGTTTGTTAGAAACTGGTGTTTACAATGAAGTGAGTGGGAGCACTGCAACATTTCTGATAAGTATATGTGAATGATATATTGTTGATCCGAAATGATGTAGAATTTCTGGAAAGCATAAAGGGTTCTTTGAAAGGAGTATTTCAAAGGAAGACCTGGATAAAGCTGCTTACATATCGGGCATCAAGATCTATACAGATAGATCAAGACGCCTGATGATACTTTCAAAAGAACACATACCTTTGACATGATTTTGAAGGAGTTCAAAATAGATCAGTCAAAGAAGGAGTTCTTACCTGAGTTGTAAGGTGTGAAGTTGAGTAAGACTCAAAGCTTGACCGCGGCAGAAGAAAGAGGAAGGACGAAGTTCGTCCCCTATGCTTTTGTCGTAGGCTCTATACGGTATGCCATGCTGAGTACCGCACCTGATGTGTGCCTTGCCACATGTCTAGCAAGAGGGTACAAAGGTGATCCAGGGGTGGATCACTAGATAGTGGTCAAAGTTATCCTTAGAGGAATAAGGAAATGTTTCTCGGTTATGGAGGTGATAAAGAGTTCGACGTAAAGAGTTACGTCGATGCAAGCTTAACACCTATCCGGATAACTCTGAGTAGAGATACCGGATACGTATAATGGAGTGACAGTTTGGAATAGCTCCAAGTGGAACATGGTAGCAGCATCTACGGTATGACATAAAGTTTTGCGAAGTACGTAGGGATCTGAATATTGCAGACCCGTTGACTACAACCTCTCTCACAAGCATAACATGATCAAACCCAGAACTCATTGAGTATTAATCACATATTGATGTGAACTAGATTATTGACTCTAGTAAGCTCTTTGGATGTTGGTCACATGGCGATGTGACCTGTGAGTGTTAATCACATGGCGATGTGAACTAGATTATTGACTCTAGTGAAAGTGGGAGACTGTTGGAAATATGACCTAGAGGCAATAATAAATTGGTTATTATTATATTTCCTTGTTCATGATAATTGTTTATTATCCATGCTAGAATTGTATTGATAGGAAACTCAGATACATGTGTGGATACATAGACAAACACTATGTCCCTAGTAAGACTCTAGTTGACTAGCTCGTCAATCAACAGATGGTCACGGTTTCCTGACCATGGACATTGGATGTCGTTGATGACAGGATCACATCATTAGGAGAATGATGTGATGGAGAAGACCCAATCCTAAGCCTAGCACAAATAGTGTAGTTCGTATGCTAAAGCTTTTCCAATGTCAAGTATCCTTTCCTTAGACCATGAGGTTGTGCAACTCCCGGATACCGTAGGAATGCTTTGGGTGTGCCAAACGTCACAACGTAACTGGGTGGCTACAAAGGTGCACTACGGGTATCTCCGAAAGTATCTGTTGGGTTGGCATGAACCGAGACTGGGATTTGTCACTCCGTATGACGGAGAGGTATCTCTGGGCCAGTCGGCAGGACATCATCATCATATGCACAATGTGATCAAGGAGTTGATCATGGGATGATGTGTTACAAAATGAGTAAAGAGACTTCCCGATAACGAGATGGATCAAGGTATCGGGATACCGACGATCGAATCTCGGGCAAGTACTATACCGGTCGACAAAGGGAATCATATACGGGATTAATTGAATCCTTGACATCGTGGTTCATCCAATGAGATAATCCTGGAACATGTGGGAGCCATCATGGGTATCCAGATCCCCCTGTTGGTTATTGGCCGGAGAGTTGTCTCGGCCATGTCTGCATGACTCCCGAGCCCGTAGGGTCTACACACTTAAGGTTCGATGACGCTAGGGTTATAGGGAATAGATATGCGTGGTTACCGAATGTTGTTCGGAGTCCCGGATGAGATCCCGGACGTCACGAGGAGTTCCGGAATGGTCCGGAGGTAAATATTCATATATGGGAAGTCCCGTTTTGGTCACCGGAAAAGTTTCGGGCGCTATCGGTAGCGTACCGGGACCACCGGGAAGGTCCCGGGGGTCCACCGGGTGGGGCCACCGGCCCCAGAGGGCTGCGTGGGCCAAGTGTGGGAGGGGACCAGCCCCAGGTGGGCTGGTGCGCCCCCCCATCGGGGCCCAAGGCGAAGAGAGAAGGGAAGGAGGGGAAACCCTAGGCTCGGATGGGCCTAAGGCCCACCTAGTGGTGCGCCCCCCTCTCCCCCCTTGGCCGCCCCCCTAGATGGGATCTAGGGCTGGCCGCCGCCCCTAGGGGTGGAAACCTAGGTGGGGGCGCAGCCCCTCCCTTCCCCCTATATATACTTGAGGTTTGGGGCTTCCCAACACACAGTTTGACCTCTCTCTCTTGGCGCAGCCCTACCTCTCTCCCTCCTCGTCTCTCGCAGTGCTTGGCGAAACCCTGCTGGAGTCCCGCGCTCCTCCACCACCACCACGCCGCCGTGCTGCTGCTGGATGGAGTCTTCCCCAACCTCTCCCTCTCTCCTTTCTGGATCAAGGCGAGGGAGACGTCACCGGGCTGCACGTGTGTTGAACGCGGAGGCACCGTTGTTCGGGGCTTAGACCGGAATCAACCGCGATCTGAATCGCTACGAGTACGACTCCTTCATCCATGTTCTTGCAACGCTTCTGCATCGCGATCTACAAGGGTATGTAGATGCACTCCCCTCTCCCTCATTGCTAGATTACTCCATAGATTGATCTTGGTGATGCGTAGAATTTTTTTGATATCTGCTACGATCCCCAACACACCCCCCTTCCCAGGGCGCGCCCCCTGCCTCGTGGGCCAGCCGGCAGGCCCCCGATGCCCATCTTCTCCTATATGAGGTGTTTTGACCTGGAAAAAAAATCATAAGGTGTCTCGAGGCAGAACCGAGGCGGAAACCAATCTAGGGCTCCGACAGAGCTGTTCTGCCGGGGATACTTCCCTCCGGGAGGGGGAAATCGTCACCGCCGTCATCACCATCAACTCTACCATCTTGGGGAGGGATATCTTCATCAACATCTTCACCAACACCATCTCCTCTCAAACCCTAGTTCATCTCTTGTATCCAATCTTTGTACCCAAACCTCAGATTGGTACCTGTGGGTTGCTAGTAGTGTTGATTACTCCTTGTAGTTGATGCTAGTTGGTTTATTTGGTGGAAGATCATATGTTCGGATCCATTATGCATATTAATACCCCTCTGATCATGAACAATATTATGTCTTGTGAGTAGTTATTTTTGTTCCCGAGGACATGGGAGAAGTCTTGCTATTAGTAGTCATGTGAGTTTGGTCTTCGTTCGATATTTTGAAGAGATATATGTTGTATCTCCTCTAGTGGTGTCATGTGAACGTCGACTACATGACACTTCAACACTATTTGGGCCTATAGGAAGGCATTGGGAAGTAATAAGTAGATGATGGGCTGCTAGAGTGACACAAGCTTAAACCCTAGTTTATGTGTTGCTTCGTAAGGGGCTGATCTGGATCCATATATTTCAGGCTATGGTTAGGTTTACCTTAATACTTCTTTTGTAGTTGGGGATGCTTGCATTAGAGGTTAATCATAAGTGGGAGGTTTGTCCAAGTAAGGGCAGCACCCAAGCACCGGTCCACCCACATAACAAATTATCAAAGTACTGAATGCGAATCAGACGATCGTGATGAGAACTAGCTTGACGATAATTCCCATGTGTCCTCGGGAGCGCTTTCCTTTATATAAGAGTTTGTCCAGGCTTGTCCTTTGCTACAAAAAGGATTGGGCCACCTTATTGCACCTTATTTACTTTTACCTTTTGTCACTTGCTACCAATTACCTTATCACAAAACTATCTGTTACCTATAATTTCAGTGCTTGCAGAAAATACCTTACTGAAAACTGCCTATCATTTCCTTCTACTCCTCGTTGGGTTCGACACTCTTACTTATCGAAAGGACTATGATAGATCCCCTACACTTTTGGGTCATCAAGACTCTTTTCTGGCGCCGTTGTCGGGGAGTGAAGCGCCTTTGGTAAGGAAAATTTTATATAGTGTGCTGAAATTAATTGTCACTTGTTACTATGGCTCAAAATCCTTTGAGGGGCTTGTTCGGGGTATCTTCACCCCAAATAGAAGAGCAAAGAGTTGCTCCTCAACCTACTGCACCTATTGAAAATGTTTTCTTTGAGATTCCTTTGGGTATGATAGAGAAACTGCTTGAAAACCCCTTTACACGAGACGGAACACTGCATCCCGACTTACACCTAATCTATGTGGATGAAGTTTGTGGATTGTTTAAGCTTGCAGGTATGCCCGAGGATGTTATCAAGAAGAAGGTCTTCCTTTTATCTTTGAAGGGAGATGCATTGACATGGTTTAGGCTATGCGATGATATGGGATCATGGAACTATAATCGTCTGAAGTTGGAATTTCATCAGAAGTTCTACCCTATGCACCAGGTTCATCGTGATCGTAATTATATTTATAATTTCTGGCCTCGCGAAGGAGAAAGCATCGTTCAATCTTGGGGGAGGCTGAAGTCAATGTTATATTCATGCCCCAATCATGAGCTCTCAAGAGAAATGATCATTTAAATTTTTTATGCTCGGCTTTCTCATAATAATCGCTCCATGCTCGATACTTCTTGTTATGGCTCTTATATGATGAAGACTATTGACTTCAAATGGGATTTATTGGAAATAATTAAACACAACTCTGAAGATTGGGATCTCGACGAAGGTAAGGAGTCAGGTATGACCCCTAAGTTTGATTATGTTAAAGCTTTTATGGATACCGATGTTTTCCGTTAGTTTAGCACTAAATATGGACTTAACTCTGAGATAGTAGCTTCTTTCTGTGAATCCTTTGCTACTCATGTTGATCTCCCTAAGGAGAAGTGATTTAAATACCATCCCCCTATTGAAGTAAAAGTAGTTGAACCTATTAAAGTTGAAGAAAATACTATCACTTATAATGTTGGTCCTGTTATACCTACCGCTTATATTGAGAAACCACCTTTCCCTGTTAGGATAAAGGATCATGCTCAAGCTTCAACTTTAGTTCGTAAGAGTAATACTAGAACACCTACACCCTCTGAGAAAATTAAAGTTGAACCTAGTGTTGCTATGGTTAAAGATCTCTCGGTAGAAGATTTAGATGGACATGTTATTTACCTACAAGAAGAGTCTGCTATAATAGCCAAACCTAATGCTAGGAATAGACATAAATCGGTTGTAGGCTTGCCTGTCATCTCTGTTAAGATAGGAGATCATTGCTATCATGGTTTATGTGACGTAGGTGCTAGTGCGAGTATTATTCCTTTTGATTTGTACAACGAAATTATGCATGATATTGCACCTGTTGAGTTAGAAGGGATTGATGTTACTATTAAGCTTGCTAAGACACTATTTCACCAGTTGGGATTGTTAGAGATATTGAAGTCTTGTGTGGGAAGGTTAAATACCCTGCTGATTTTCTTGTTCTTAGTTCCCCACAAGATGCATTCTGTCCCATTATATTTGGTAGACCCTTCTTGAATACCGTTAATGCCAAGATAGACTGCGTGAAAGATATTGTTACTGTTGGGTTAGGGGGTACGTCTCATGATTTTAACTTTGCTAAATTTTGTAGACAACCCCTCAAAAAGGCACCACCCAGTAAGGATAAACTTATTGGTCTTGCTTCTATTGCCGTGCCACCTAATGATCCTTTAGAACAATACCTGCTAGATCACGAAAATGATATGCATATGAACGAGAGAAGGGAAATAGATGAAATATTCCTTACACAGGGACCTGTATCGTAAAACAACTTGCCTGTTGAAATCCTAGGGGATCCTCCTCCACCCAAGGGTGATCCCGTGTTTGAACTTAAACCTTTGCCTGATAATCTTAAGTATGTTTATCTTGATGAAAAGAAGATATATCTTGTTATTATTAGTGCTAACCTTTCAGAGTAGGAAGAAGAAAAATTATTAAAAACTTTGAAGAAGCATCGTGCTGCTATTGGATATACTCTGGATGATCTTAAGGGTATTAGTCCCACTATATGCCAACACAAGATAAATTGGAAGAAAATGCTAAACCAGTTATTGATCATCAGCGATGGTTAAATCCTAAGATGAAAGAAGTGGTAAGGAAGGAAATACTAAAACTTCTAGAGGCAGGTATTATCTAACCAGTTGCTGATAGACAGTGGGTAAGTCCTGTCCATTGTGTTCCTAAGAAAGGAGGCATGACTGTTGTCCCTAATGGTAAAGATGAATTGATCCCGCAAAGAATAGTTACAGGTTATAGGATGGTAATTGATTTCCGTAAGTTAAATAAAGCTACTAAGAAAGATCATTACCCCTTGCCATTTATTGATCAAATGCTAGAAAGGTTATCCAAACATACTCATTTCTGCTTTCTAGATGGTTATTCTGGTTTCTCTCAAATTCCTATGTCAAAAGGGGATCAAGAGAAGACCACTTTTACTTGTCCTTTCGGTACCTTTGCTTATAGATGTATGCCTTTTGGTTTATGTAATGCATCTGCTACCTTTCAAAGATGCATGATGGCTATATTCTCTGATTTTTGTGAAAAGATTGTTGAGGTTTTCATGGATGATTTTCCTGTTTAAGGAACTTCTTTTGATGATTGCTTAAGCAACCTTGATCGAGTTTTGTAGAGATGTGAAGACACTAATTTGGTCTTGAATTGGGAGAAGTGCCACTTTATGGTTAATGAAGGCATTGTGTTGGGAGATAAAATTTCTGAAAGAGGTATTGAAGTTGACAAAGCTAAAGTTGATGCTATTGAAGTTGACAAAGCTAAAGTTGATGCCACTTTATGGTTAATGAAGGCATTGTGTTGGGAGATAAAATTTCTGAAAGAGGTATTGAAGTTGACAAAGCCAAAGGACATCAAAGGTATACGAAGTTTCCTTGGTCATGCCGGGTTTTATAGGAGGTTCATCAAGGACTTCTCCAAAATCTCCAGGCCTCTGACTAATCTCTTACAAAAAGACATTCCTTTTGTCTTTGATGATGATTGTCTAGAAGCATTTGAAATACTTAAGAAAGCATTGATCTCTGCACCTATTGTCCAGCCTCCTGACTGGAATTTACCATTTGAGATTATGTGCGATGCTAGTGATTATGCTGTAGGAGCTGTTTTAGGGCAAAGAGTTGAAAAGAAATTGAATGTTATCCAGTATGCTAGTAAAACTCTAGATAGTGCCCAAAGAAATTATGCTACCACTCAGAAAGAATTTTTAGCAGTTGTGTTTGCTTGTGATAAGTTTGGACCCTACATTATTGATTCTAAGGTAACCATTCACACTGATCATGCTACTATCAAATACCTTATGGAAAAGAAAGATTCTAAGCCTCGCCTTATTAGATGGGTTCTCTTGCTGCAAGAATTTGACTTGCATATTATTGATAGAAAAGGAGCTGAGAACCCTGTAGCAGATAAATTCTCTAGGTTAGAGAATATACTTGATGACCCACAACCTATTGATGATAGCTTTCCTGATGAACAACTAGCTGTCATAAGTACTTCTCGTACTGCTCCATGGTATGCTAATTATGCTAATTACTTTGTTGCTAAGTTTATACCTCCTAGCTTCACATACCAGCAAAAGAAAAAGTTCTTCTATGAATTGAGACATTACTTCTGGGATGACCCACATCTTTATAAAGAAGGAGTAGATGGTATTATTAGACGTTGTGTACCCGAGCATGAACAGGAACAGATCCTACGCAAGTGCCACTCCGAAGCCTATGGAGGACACCATGCAGGAGATAGAACTGCACATAAGGTATTGCAATCTAGTTTTTATTGGCCTACTCTCTTCAAGGATGCCTGTAAGTTTGTCTTATCTTGTGATGAATGTCAAAGAATAGGTAATATTAGTAGATGTCAAGAAATGCCTATGAATTATTCACTTGTTATTGAACCATTTGATGTTTGGGGCTTTGATTATATGGGACCTTTTCCTGCCTTTAATGGGTACACACACATTTTAGTTGCTGTTGATTACATTACTAAGTGGGTAGAAGCTATTCCAACTAGTAGTGCTGATCATAACACCTCTATTAAGATGCTTAAAGAAGTTATATTTCCGAGGTTTGGAGTCCCTAGGTATCTAATAACTGATGGTGGTTCACACTTTATTCATGGTGCTTTCCGTAAGATGCTTGCTAAATACGATGACAACCATAGAATTGCATCACCTTATCACCCACAGACTAGTGGTCAAGTTGAACTAAGTAATAGGGAGTTGAAATTAATCTTGCAAAGGACAGTTAATAGGTCCAGGAAGAATTGGTCCAAGAAACTAGATGATGCATTATGGGCCTATAGAACTGCATACAAAAATCCTATGGGTATGTCTCCGTATAAGATGGTATATGGAAAAGCTTGTCACTTACCTCTTGAGATAGAACATAAGGCATATTGGGATATCAAAGAGCTCAACTATGATTTCAAACTTGCTGGTGAGAAGAGGTTATTTGACATTAGCTGTCTCGATGAATGGAGAACCCAGGCCTATGAGAATGCCAAACTATTTAAAGAAAAAGTTAAAAGATGGCATGACAAAAGAATACAAAAGCGTGAGTTTAACGTAGGTGATTATGTCTTGCTATACAACTCTCGTTTAAGATATTTTGCAGGAAAACTTCTCTCCAAGTGGGAAGGACCTTACGTTATCGAGGAGGTCCATCGCTTCGATGCCATAAAAATCAACAACTTCGAAGGCACAAATCCGAAGGTGGTGAATGGTAAAAGAATCAAACATTATATCTCAGGTAATCCTATAAATGTTGAAACCAATATTATTGAAACCATAACCCCGGAGGAATACATAAGGGACACTTTCCAGAACGATTCAGCCTCCGAAAAGGAAGAGGTATGTGATACGGTAAGTAAACCAACTCCAAAATAGTTCTAAAGGTATTTTTTCTCCGTTTTGGAATATTTAGAAAAATAGAAAAATAAACCGCAGTCCGGAAGAGACACGAGGCGTCCATGAGGGTGGAGGGCGCGCCCCCTTCGCAGGGCACGCCCCCTGCCTCGTGGGCACCCCGTGTGTCCCCCGGACTCCGTTTTCTTGTGGGTTACTCCTTTTGGTCGGTAAAAATTCATTATATATACTCCCGAAGGTTTTGACCTCTGTATCACGCAAAAATCCTCTGTTCTTGTTTCGAGCTGTTTTATGCTAGGGTTTGCGAAGCCTGGCATCATGTCGTCTCCCTCCTCCAACAACGAAGGCAACGATGCTTGGCTAATGAAGATAGATCTGAAGAGGGAAGGACCCGAGGATATCCACAAGGAGAAGAAGATCAAGATGGAGGTGGAAGATCCGGCTCCAGCAGCGGGAGAAGAAGACACCTCCAAACCTCTTCCTAACCTCTTTACCTCAACTGAGCTAGAAGCTTTCAGGATGATTGAGTTAGCTCAGATTCGTAACAAGCGTCTCACAAGTGAAAATATTTTGTTGAAGGATTACATTGCTGCTCTCAAAGGTATTATCCGCAAGCTGGAAGATCTCCTATGCTCGATATATGAGGATCCTCCGTCACTTCTTGCAACTCCATCATCACCACCCCCGAAGAAGGAGACATAATCATATGGGTATGGGCACTCCCCTTGGCAAACTGCCAAGCTTGGGGGAGTGACCCCGGTATCGTATCACCATCACTCCTATCTTTACCGTTTTACTTAGTTCGATCATTTTGGTAGTATCTTGATCTAGTCGAATAAAGTTAGCATGATCTAGTTGTGAGTTTTTGCCTTGTGAGCCTTACCCCTTTGTAATCAAGTCCGTGAGTTATATAATAAAGATTAGTGTTGAGTCAAGAGCTTGATTTCCTCACTTGGGTTATGATAAAAAGAAAGAAAACATAAAGATTATCAAAGAGATCATATCGATCTTATGGGAAGTAATGACTTCACATACAAGAGTATGATAAATAAAAGTTGTTGGGAGGTGACAAACATAGTTTTGGGCATCGTTGCAATTAATAGGAAGTAATAAAAGAAGAGAGGCTTCACATACAAATATACTATCTTGGACATCTTTTATGATTGTGAGCACTCATTAAAATATGACATGCTAAAGAGTTGATGTTGGACAAGGAAGACAACATAATGGGTTATGTCTTCTTATATCCGAAATAAAGTATATTGTCATGGATCATCCAACATGTTGAGCTTGCCTTTCCCCCTCATGCTAGCCAAAACTCCTCACACTAAGTAGAGATACTACTTGTGCTTCCATATATCCTTAAACCCAGTTTTGCCATGAGAGTCCACCATACCTACCTATGGATTGAGAAAGATCCTTCCAAGTAAGTTGTCATTCTGGAAATCCGCTAAAATATGCATGATTTATTAGTGTGGGAGAAATTAGCTTTATACGATCTTGTGATATGGAAGTAATAAAAGCGACGGACTACATAATAAAGGTCCTTATCACAAGTGGCAATATAAAGCGAAGTTCTTCTATGCTAAGTCTTTGTGCATCCAACCATAAAAACACATGACAACCTCTGCTTCCCTATGCGAAGGGCCTATCTATTATTCATGTCTTATAAGTGTCAAGGTGAAATCCAGCTTTCCTTTTTACATTTTATCCTTTGGCAAGCACATTGTGTTGGAAAGATCATGACATATATACCCACTTGGATGTAAGTCTTCATGATCTTTTACTGTTGACATTACCCTTGAGGTAAAAGGTTGGGAGGCAACACCATAAGCCCCTATATTTCTCCGTGTCCGATTAAAACTCCATAAACATAAGTATTGCGTGAGTGTGAGCAATTGTGAAAGACTATATGATGGTTGAGTATGTAGGCTTGCTGAAAGGCTCTTATGTTGAGTCTTTCCGATGTTACGATAAATTGCAATTGCTTCAATGACCGAGATCAAAGTTTGTTAGTTTCCAATGAAGTTTATGATTCATACTTGATATTGTGGATGAATTGTTACTTTAGCATAAGAACCATATGACTATATTTATATAAGTTTCTTTTATGAGAATGATCATGATGCCCTCATGTCCGTATTTTGTTTTTATCAACACCTCTATCTCTAAACATGTGGACATATTTTATGATATCGGCTTTCGCTTGAGGACAAGCGAGGTCTAAGCTTGGGGGAGTTGATACGTCCATTTTGCATCATGCTTATATGTTGATATTTATTGCATTATGGGCTGTTCTTATATGTTTTGTCACAATCCTTATGCCTTTTCTCTCTTATTTTACAAGGTTTACATGAAGAGGGAGAATGCCAGCAGCTGGAATTCTGGGCTGGAAAAGGAGCAAACTCTGGAAACCTATTCTACACAGCTCCAAAAGCCATGAAACTCAACAGAACATCATTTCAGAAAATATAAAAAATATCCGGCGACAGAAACCCACGAGGGGGGCCACCGGTTGTCCACGAGGGTGGGGGGGGGGTGCGCCCCCCTTCCCAGGGCGTGCCCCCTGCCTCGTGGGCCAGTCGGCAGGCCCCCGATGCCCATCTTCTCCTATATGATGTGTTTTAACCTGTAAAAAATCATAAGGAGCCTTTCGGGACCAGACGCCACCGTCTCGAGGCAGAACTGAGGCGGAAACCAATCTAGGGCTCGGGCAGAGCTGTTCTGCCGGGGATACTTCCCTCCGGGAGGGGGAAATCGTCACCGCCATCATCACCAACAACTCTCCCATCTTGGGGAGGGCTATCTTCACCAGCACCATCTCCCCTCAAACCCTAGTTCATCTCTTATATCCAATCTTTGTACCCAAACCTCATATTGGTACATGTGGGTTGCTAGTAGTGTTGATTACTCCTTGTAGTTGATGCTAGTTGGTTTATTTGGTGGAAGATCATACGTTCAGATCCATTATGCATATTAATACCCCTCTGACCATGAACAATATTATGTCTTGTGAGTAGTTACTTTTCTTCCTGAAGACATGGGAGAAGTCTTGCTATTAGTAGTCATGTGAGTTTGGTCTTCGTTCGATATTTTGATGAGATGTATGTTGTCTCTCCTCTAGTGGTGTCATGTGAACATCGACTACATGACACTTCACCAGTATTTGGGCCTAGAGGAAGGCATTGGGAAGTAATAAGTATATGATGGGTTGCTAGAGTGACAGAAGCTTAAACCCTAGTTTATGCGTTGCTTCGTAAGGGGCTGATTTGGATCCATATGTTTCAGGCTATGGTTAGGTTTACCTTAATACATCTTTTGTAGTTGCGGATGCTTGCATTAGAGGTTAATTATAAGTGGGAGGTTTGTCCAAGTAAGGGCAGCACCCAAGCACCGGTCCACCCACATACCAAATTATCAAAGTACCGAACGCAAATTAGACGATCGTGATGAAAACTAGCTTGACGATAATTCCCATGTGGCCTCGGGAGCGCTTTCCATTCTATAAGAGTTTGTCCAGGCTTGTCCTTTGCTACAAAAAGGATTGGGCCACCTTGCTGCACCTTATTTACTTTTACCTTTTGTCACTTGCTACCAATTACCTTATCACAAAACTATCTGTTACCTATAATTTCAGTGCTTGCAGAAAATACCTTACTAAAAACTGCCTACCATTTCCTTCTGCTCCTCATTGGGTTTGACACTCTTACTTATCGAAAGGACTACGATAGATCCCCTACACTTGTGGGTCATCACTATGCTGTGCAGCTTTGCTTCCTGCAAGGCGAGAAGGTCTCCAACAACATCGTAGAGTACGAGGGCCTAATTGCCGGGCTCAAAGCCGCCGCCGCGCTAGGGGTCAAGCGACTCACCATCAAGGGTGATTCGCAACTCCTCGTCGACTTCTCCAACAATAAATACAAGCCCAAGGACGAGCACATGGAGGCATATCTGGAGGAGGTGCGCAAGATGGAGAAGTGATTCCAAGGGCTGGAGGTGCAGCACGTACCAAGAGGCACCAACAAAGAAGCGGACGACATCGCCAAACGAGCCTCCAGGCAAGAGCCTCAGAGGCCGGGTGTCTTCGAGGAGCGACTACTCAAGCCGTCGGCAGCACCGCCAGCCCGTGAGCCGGCATCCCCTCCGCAGGGGTTACCTGCGGCGCGTCCGAACGGTGCCCCGCCCCGCGGACCACCCTTTGGAGCCCGCCTGCTGCTCGCCACGGAGCCCGAGGAGGGTTGCTGGACCCTAGATCTCAAGATGTACCTGCAACACGACACCCTGCCGGACAAGGAAGAAGACGTAGAGCGCATGATCCGGCAGGCCTCAGCTTACTACATCCAAGACGGCGAACTCTACAGGTGGCGCCCTGACGACGTCTCGCTAAAGTGCATCTCGAGGAAGCAAGGGCGCGAGCTGTTGGCTGACATCCACGATGGAGACTTCGGTCATCACTCGTCGTCCCGCACCCTCGTAGGCAAGGCCTTCCGCAACGGCTTCTACTAGCCCACGACACTCAACGACGCCACGGAGCTTGTGCGGGCTTGCGAGGCGTGCCAGTTTCACGCCAAGCAGATCCACCAACCGGCGCAGGGCCTCTAGATGATTCCGCTCTCATGGCCCTTCGCGGTTTGG
This sequence comes from Secale cereale, assembly GCA_902687465.1. Lineage (NCBI taxonomy): Eukaryota > Viridiplantae > Streptophyta > Magnoliopsida > Poales > Poaceae > Secale > Secale cereale. The sequence goes on along the minus strand of LR738710.1, from coordinate 264,441,586 downwards.
GGATTGGACATCCTGGGTCCATTTCCCCGGGCAGCAGGGGGCTAACGCTTCCTGTATGTCGCCGTCGACAAATTCACCAAGTGGGCGGAGGTGGAGCCTATTTGCGCAATCCCAGCCGGGTCGGCTGTCAAGGTCATCCAAGGCCTTGTGAGGCGATTCGAGGTCCCCAGCCGCATCGTCACAGATAATGGTTCGCAGTTCACAAGCAATCTCTTTAGGTCATATTGTGCTAACATTGGAGCACAGATCTGCTACGCTTCGGTGGCTCACCCGAGGAGCAACGGTCAGCCCGAGCGCGCCAACCCGGAAGTCTTGCGTGGCCTCAAGACACGCAGCTTTAAGAAGAAGCTTGAGGCTTGCGGCAGGGGCTGGATCGATGAGCTCCAGTCCGTGCTATGGTAAATCTGAACCACTGCCACCAAACCCATGGGGGAAACTCCTTTCTTTCTCGTCTATGGGGCGGAGGCGGTCCTCCCTCACGAGGTCAAGCATCGCTCCCCACGGGTCTTGGCCTTCAATGAGGAATGCCAGGATGCCGCCTGGCGGATGGACCTCGTGCTCGGCGAGGAGGGCCGCCGTTGAGCTGCCCTCAAGGCGGCAAGTTATCAGCAAGCGCTGCGGCGGTACCACTACCGTGGCGTTCGCGCAAGAACACTTGAAGTTGGTGACTTGGTCCTGAGGCGGGTCCTCTCCTGGGAGGGGTTGCACAAGCTCTCGCCCATGTGGGAGGGCCCGTTCAGAATCACCCATGTCTCTAGGCCTGGTGCTGTGTGCCTGGAGATGCAGGATGGGATACCTATCTAGAATTCCTGGAACATCGAACACCTGAGGAGGTTCTATCCGTAATCAAGGTTCCGTGCCCGTGAAGGTCTCCGCCCGTGACACTCTCACATAATAATGAGTTGGGGTTGTACACGCCTCGAAGTCTCCTGTGCGTTGCCTACGGGCCCTCAGACGGGGCTCCCACCCACGCCCCAGTGGCAGTTCTTAGCTCCGCGCTGGGAATAAGACGTAATGTAGGGGTCGGACAAGACCTTTTTTCCTTTTTTGGCTTGGTGTTTGGTTGTCAGCCTTTTCTACTTCCTTGGCTATCAGCCCTTCCTCTACCCCGTGCTATGAAGTTCTTGTGTTTATCGCGCTTCCTGCATTTGTTTGAAAGTCTTGTTTGGGATCTTTCTCGCCGGTTTTAAGTTCAGTTTGTTGAGCAGGGCTGCTCCACTCGCTCTCCTTCGTGCGCCTCACGTGTGGGGGCTGGGGCATGGTCGGTCACCGGCCCTCGTCCGCAACGGCCCCGTGACCTCACCTAGCCAAGCCTGCTCAGGCTCTGGCGCCGGGCTTCTCAGTCCGTGCAACCTATACTACCAAGCCAGCTCAGGCTTTGGTGCTTTAACCCATGCTCGCTACTCTCAGCAGCTCTCAGCGGCTCACCCCTGCTCGGGGGCTACACGAGCTCTCTAGATTCGGCCACCCTCACGACCCGATGGAGCTCATGATGCCAAAGAGTCAAGAGGACTTCGCCTCAAGACGTCGCGACGCATAAAAGCTAAGTAATCTCACCAAGGCAACAAAAAAAACATGACAACAAGTTCTCGTGTCATACATGTATCACAGACCATTACACGCCTCCTCGAGGCAGCTTGAAATTTTGATGCAGAAAGGACATGAAGGAAAGGAAAGGAGAAGAAGCAGAGCCCGCTCCCGCTCAGTCGGAGTCTTCCAGTTCCTCCGGCTTCACCGAGCCACAGCGGCGCGGCAACCCCCTCCCCTCGCCGGGCCGAGCTCGGCGGCGTGGTGGTTCGTCGTGGCCGCCACTGCTGGAGGAGCTGCTGCTGCCACAGAAGGGGGACACATGGCACCCCCCAGGACTGAGATCGTCTTCGGAGGAGGAGCTTCTCCTCCGGACGCCGTCCCCTCGTCCTCTTCGTCATCAGCCTCAGGACAGCACCCAAGGCGCCTCCCTTCCTCCGAGAAGACCCCGACGAACAGTGTGGAGGCGCCATCGTACCTGAAGTGGAGCGCACACCTCCCCTGCAGCCGGCGTGCGCGAGCAAACGATTGCCAGCCGCACTCCAGGAACACTTCACCTGAGGGAGCTACATCAACCTCCACCCAGGACGCACCACTGCAGCAACCGTCAGCCTGCAGCCAGACGCCGCCGAGGCCTCCAGCTGGTAACACATCGCCGAACGAGCGGGGAAGCCAGAGCCACGGGCTACCAGGCTTCTCCGCCCACACCATGAACTCCGATGACACGTCGAAGGAGTGGAGCTGCAGGCGCGGAGGACGCGCGACTGACAGGCACCGTTGCGCGCCTCCTCTCCCTCCATGGCCACGACCACCTTCACCACGAGAGGACGTACCGCGCCTCTCACCAGCGGTCGCAGCAGAACTCGGAAGGCCGCGCCCTGCCTCCCCGAGGAGTCGCTGCGGGCGCATCGGCATGCTTGCGGGGACGCCCGCGGCCCCTCTTCGGTGGCAGCGGGGCCAGATCCTTCGGGGCCTTCCCCTTCTCCGCGGCGGACGGCTTCCTTGATGGCGCCATGGAGATCTCGCAACAAGAGAGAGAGAGAGAGAGCGAAGAACAAGCAAGGAGAAGATGGCATGGCTTGAAAACGGCTTGGGGGCTCCCCTAGTCCCATTTATAGGGCGGAGGAGCCCAACCGCCAGCCACTGGCGTCGCAACCATAATGCCCCCTCGTCTGCGCCAAGGAGTTGTCAAGTCACATGATTACCAAGACTGCGTGGGGAGCGGAGCTGCCACATCCCATCCAACTGTCGCACGCCAGCCTGGCCCACAGCCTTTGGGGCCCGCGACGCTTCATCCTCAACTAAGGCTTCGCCTCGAAGCCAATTCCGCGCGCGCCTTGGGCCCGGGGGCTACTGTCCGCGTCCTAGGAACCAGGGTACCCAGACTTGCCTGTCTGTGGGCCGCAACGCGCTCCTCCCACGGTCTGGTACGGCCCAGCTAATCGACCAGCTGCCTGAGACCCTCGCGGGGGAGCTAAGCCTCGCGAGGAGAACAACGTCAAGACCCCCTCAGGGGTGGCCTCGGCAAGGTGCTCCGGAGGGGCGGAGAATCCAAGGCCAAGCTTGCCTCAGGAGGAGGCAGTGATGTCAACAGTGACGCACCGCACCAACGGGTGGCAGCGTCCACCAGCGGCGCAGTTGTCATTTCGGTGCAAGGGGGACAGCGCAGCTGCAGGTTCCCGAGGAGCAGGACAAAGGTTTCCCCATTGGTGTAACAAGACCGAAGACCGCAAGGACGGCAAGGAGGTTGTCACCGCCGAGCCCACCACCGCGTCACCGCCTGATCCTTTTGCAGGCGAAGACTCTTTTGTCAGGGTAGGAACATCCTTGTGTTCCCGCTCAAAAATGGCCGTTGTGGGATCCCTTCCCGCCTAAACATTTCAGGGGAAGAGGACCCTGGCCGCCTATATAAGTAGTTAGGATCCCCACTATGAAAGGGAAAGAAACATATTCATAAACTCTGCCACCATGCAAAGGAGCAAGAACACTTGCTTCCTTACCCTCCTGAGCTCACCTCCTGAGCTCAGGAACCACTGTACTAGTTCATATCCCAGCCCTCCCGAGGCCAATCCACCAAAGCAGGAAGTAGGGTTTTACACCACGCGGAGGCTTGAACCTAGGTAAACTCTTGCGTGCTTCACTTGTTATTTGCTTGAATCTCTTCACTAGGCAAGGGAGAGACACTAGGTAGATGTGAGTGGGAGAGATCTTCGTTCACGCCCCTGTGTTCGAACTTCTTGGGTTTTGCGGAGCCCTAAATCCGACAGGTTGGCATGCCATAATTCAGATACATGCTGTCTATGTAAACATCATGGCCTGATACAATTCAAATATATGATTTATATACTAACGAAGTGAGCAGAGGGCAATCGCATATATGATGTGTCAACTAAAGAGATGGCATTCAATATCGTGTATATGATGTAAAAACTAAGCATTGCAATACAACATATGCATGATATGAGTAATATAACCCTGCCAAGTTTGAGCATACACCTCAGGGGGATAATAGGACTGGTCATCTGTCTCTGAATCCTCCTCTGAAGAGCTATCTGTAACCAACAAGATATCTGCTTCACCAGGTAGCATTGTCTGATCTGAAGACCTTGTTTTCACTCCAGATTTCTCCATCACCAATTCAAATGGCTGATGCACAAGAAGAGCAGTTGAATATACAAACATTGTCGACAAAAGCAATGAGAAATACAAAAAAAGGACAGCATGATATAATTCACATATATGACGCTTGGCTAATTAGCATGGCATTGCATAATTCACATATATAATGCCTTACAACAAGATAGCATTGCATAATTCACATATATAATGTCTTGCAAAAAGATGGCATTACATAATTCACATATATGGTAATTAGACACTAAACATGTGGCATTCACACAAATCATGTCTAAACTAAGCAAATGACATAGCAATGCAAGATACCATACGCACGATAAGAGCAACCTAACCCTGCCAAGTTAGAGCATGCACCTCGGGGGGGGGGGGGGGGGGA
>LR738710.1:264291987-264436930 GCA_902687465.1 Secale cereale | reverse complement strand
GGGGGGAGGGAATAGGACTGGTCATCTGTCTCTGAATCCTCCTCTGAGGAGTTATCTTCCTCTTGATTACGATCCGAAATGGGTGGAGGGGGGGCTGCCTTTGCGCCCACCATGGAGCGATGTATGCATGAAATTTTATTGCCACGCAAGGTTCGTCTCTGTTGCTCTACATGTTCAGTTCCATTGTGTACAATAACTGACATGCATAGGAATAAAACATAGTGAGATTATGTAAGGAGTGCATGCACAAATCCAGACCGAAGATAGAAAACTATGGATAGATCCAAAACCAATGATAGCAGGCAGATAATAGCTTTAGTTAAAAATACAGATAATGGCTTCTTTAATGTTTATTTGCACCCAACATGAAACTCATAGTAGACACCCGAGATTAACCAGATAGTAGACAGATAGTACTGATTGCTGGTCCAATATGTACCCCACAACCATTTAAGAACTCAAGTTTCAGCATAAGTTTGGACCTGAGTCAGAGTCTAATAGGTGAACACGATGATAAAGTAGCATGTCATTATATTAAGCGATGCATAACGTAAGCAGACACGGAAGAGTGCGACCTCTCTTGCCGACCCGTGTAGTCCTCAAGGTCATCTGCTCAGTTGATGATGGTAATGCAGTTGTCGTGGCTGCCGGCGGCAGGGAAGAAGATCTGAGGCGGTGAAAGACAGTCTGGAGAGTGGATCCCTGCTGTGGTGAACCCTTCCGTCGTTGGAGCAGCTGAGCTGGGGTGGAACACATCACCACAGGAGCAAGACAAACCACACAAGGTTTTCTTTGACACATATCTATAACAGAAGTAATTGTGTAAGGGCGTGTTTGAATTTGAGGATTCTAACAATGCAGGGATAGGAAATAGACAAGAATATGATAGGAATGCACGTGCAAAATAGAGAATTTAAAAACACAGGATTTCTGGCAATCTGGGTGTTTGGTTCACAAGAATTGGAAGATCACATGATGCAAATAAGCATGGTGAGATAAAGTCAAACCACAAGAAGTGTACGACCTCTTTGGCGAAGCCATGTCGATCTCAGCGTGATTGGGTTGGCCGGTGAGGATGCTTCGGCTAACTTGGCTGCCGGAGGAGGGGAAGAAGATCTTAGGCGTCTGGAGATGGAGCCCGAGGTACTGCTTCGCTCTGATGGAGGGTTTCGTCGTTGGAGCAACTTCGGTGAGTTGTACGACGCCGAGGCTGAAGCACGACAAGAGAGACAACGTTAACCTGAGTGGAATTCTAATAGCATCTCCAATAGATGACGTAAAATACATAACCACAAAGTGTTAGATGTATACATAAACCGCTCATCTATGAACTTAACTGTCGAAACTGAATTCAGCTGTCGAAACTGAACTTAACTGTCGAAACTGAATTTTGCTGTCGAAACTGAATTTAACTGTCGAAACTGAACTTAACTATCGAAACTGAATTTTGCTGTCGAAACTGAATTTTACTGTCGAAACTGAACTTAACTGTCGAAACTGAATTTTACTGTCGAAACTGAACGCACTAGAGGTGAGCCTACACGTCAGTCGACTAACCTTTTCATCTCCGGTCAGTCGATTTTGCAGCCGTTGGATACGAAATCAAGGGCCTGCAGTTCATCTTCAACCTCCACCCCCCTGAGCCGCCAGCCACCACTGGCCAAACAGCCGCCCCCCGCCGCCCTGCCCGCCCGGAAAACACTCCCCACCGCCGGTCCGCCGCCGCCCCGGCCATCCCTGTAGCCCCCCCATGCCGAGCTTTTTCTTCGGCGATCCCCACGCCACCGCCCCACCACCGCCCTCGCCCTGAACCCTAAGATAGATAGTCGGGTACCTCTCCGGCGAGCCACCCTCCCCGCTGCGGCTGGTTCTTCCTTAACTCCGGCGAGCCCCCCCACCCCTTGAAAATCGAGTGACCCAAAAGTCGATTCAGTCGACTGAAGTGTAGCTAAATCAGAGCAGCATCGCAAGCAAGAGCAAGAGTGAGAGCAGCAGCGCGAGCAAGAGTAGACCAGGTAGGGGACCGAGAGCAAGAGCAGAGCAGCAGCGCGAGCGAGAGCTAAAGCAGCAGCAGCTCCTACTGATGTGGACGTCGCCGCAGAGGGAGCGACACCATGGAGGAAGTGGCCGGCGACGCCGCCGTGGATGGAGCCGCGGCGTGTCGGCTCGGGACCGAGTGCCGGCAACACCGTGAGATCGAATCAAGAAGAAAATGCGGTGATTAATGTACAACCTCTTTGGTGGCGCCGATTAGGCCGTAGCTTCATCCGAGGAAACGGAGACGATGATGCTCTTCCGGTGGTGCAGGTGAAGACAGCGGCGTGGGAATGGAGGTGGCGCGAAAGACGAGGGGAACATTGGGGCAGCTCCTTGGAGGTGTAGGACGGGGTTGCTGAACTGGCGGGACGACCAGATCGACGACGGATCCTCATCCGGTACGATGGATGAGGGACGTCGAGGTGTTACAGTGGACGACGTCGTCGGGGAAAAGGCTCCAACTAGGTGGCAGGCGGAGGAGGGTGTGGGGCTTCACGGGTTTTACCGGCCTTGGGGTACAAATGGGTTGGCGGATGGGATGGTTGTGGGGAACCATGGCTTAGGGACGCGCTTGTCTGAAATGTGGGGTAAGTTACGAAAGTACCCCCACCGATTTGAGGTGGTTCTTTCGGTTCAGGGGTATCACGGGCATTTCGCGTGTCGGGATTTCACAGGAGGTGGGAGTTTCCGCGCGCATTGAAATTTTGGAATAACAAGGTGCGGGTTGAGATGGAGGGAGTTGTCGGAGCACAACGAGACAAAGATATATCTTAAATATTTCGGGCTAACAAGGCGCGGGTTGAAATTTCCGGACAAGCCTAACGTGTACTGTACCAAATTAATTCGCACTACAAATGTCATTCAAAACTTGAATTCATGTTATGTTGAATTAAAATATTTTGCTACGTGTATAATGCATGCAACCTAGTACTCAAATGAATGTTTTAGTGCATTCCAAACGTATATACTACCGCTTCAATATGAACTAAATTTGAATTCGTTTCTCCATTTGAATAAGATCTACAATAATGATTGTTGTGAAGTCAAAGCATTTGAATTCGTTTATCTGTTTTAATAAGATCTACAATCGTCATTATTGTCAAGTTAAACCATCGTTTGTGTATTATCTTCACAGCACACCACATGATTAGTCTCGAGTTACGTATGAACTATGTGTACTATATGAACTCGAACTCGGTTTTTTGAATCAACTTTATGTTGATTTCCATATGTTTAAAACACTATGATCTCCTATTCAAATATATGAATCCACTTTCATATCAAATTATGATCTTTGTTAGTCTCTTACACCCACACAATCCTCTAACCTTTGTAGCTACCACTAACTTTCTCTCTTGCATGCACACGCCCTCCTCGCCACCCCCTCCCTCATCATTCTATCCATCGCGCACATTCATTTTGTTTTCTTTAGGTCGCTCTCCCACAGTCTCCACAACTCCTTTCCGACACACACCGATCGATAAACCTCTCCAGCGATGTGTGCCTACAACATACACACGCACCTTTAATATCCTCCTTTATGTGTCCTTGCCTCGTGTCTCTCATACGGTCCCACACCCGTGTAAACTCTCGCCCCTCTTTTCAGCGATCTCACAACTGCACACTCCTCCCCCTATCTAGCTAGTAGCTGGGCCTCTCGCACCACCTCCTAGCTCCATTCTCTCTGTCTATCCGTCTCGCCGGGCCTTATTTGCCTCTAACAAATGGACGTACATCGATCGATCTCCCGCTATACATATAGCTAGCTAGGTCCTTATAACTCGTTTTTCCCCACGCGTCGATCGATCTACCTCATTAGTGATGTCTACCCCTTCCTCCGACAAACAACAATTGATCTACCGATCTAGTTAGGTTTGCTTACCAAACACATGGTTCCCCTTCATCATCCATGGGTGTGTCCCGATAGATCTATCACGCACAGGCACACATAGAAACACATCCCCACTCTTATTGATAATACTGCAGTCCCACCCTTAGTTTGTCTAGTAGGCCTCTCCCACCATCTTCGAGAAGCAACTCCATCACCCATCCAACACTCTACCCCTCTCCCTCCCTCTCTCTCTCCTCTCTCTCTGTCCCATCCTATTTCCCATCCTTCAGTTATGTATGGATGTCGACCGATCTCCCTCAAGACATAGCCGGGTCTCTCCTTCTCAACACATATACGAGTCGTTCTACCTCTATAGTTTGGCCTCTGCCTTCCCCTCCCCAAACCCCCTCCCCCACACACACACCGATACATCGAGCACTCTATCATGTCTCCCTGCCACACACAAACTTGACATGTGCCCTCTGACGTTCCGGTAGCTAGGTCAGTCGCCCTATATCTTTGACTTGCACACACACACAATTTCGATGGCTCTCTTCATCGATCTCGCACCCACCCACTTGATCCTCTCTTCGACTCTATTGATGTTTATGACCCCTCCCTCTCTTCTCGTGGATCGCCTGACCCTCTATATATGATATGGATATGCCTCCATTTCACACACATTGCATGCAAAATTTTGTTTGAGATGGCATCAACACATATTCCCACAAATACATTCACGAAATCAACCTCCCCCCAAACAAAAAACACTCACGAACGCGCACAAGCCATTTATCTAGGTTTGTATCTCTCTCACACACCGATGTAGGTGGGGGACGTGCACGAAGAGAAGAGGTGCACGCACGGCGCACGTACTCCCGTCTCTTTCCCAACCACACCCGCGCGGTTACACGGTGGAGCTCATTTTTGTACGAAAAGGCAGCCGACGTGGTAACTTGGCACGTGTACTGGTTGTCCACTAGATGGAGGGAGGATCGTCTACCATGGGTGAACAAACAAATTGTGACTTAACGCATTATGTTAAAAAAGAGGCAAACCATGTGGAGCCTACCTTAGAGTCAAGGCTGTATACACTGGAGTACTTTTCATGTGTCCCGTCAACTCGCAGAACGAGGAGAAGCTTGCTTAGTATGCCGTCTCCCCCGCCCATGGGCATGGTGGCTCGCAGGACGAGGTGAAGCTTGCTTACTACGCCTTACGCCCGCTCCCTTGCCCACGCGCGCGGTGGCTCGCAGGACGAGGAGAAAATTTTACTACTCCCTCCGTTTACTCGTCGTCCCTACTACCTTGGTTAGAGAGATTATCATATTGTTTGGAATATATATGTCCTTTAGTATATTTCAATATGAACTACTAGTACATACTCCAAACACTGATGTGTATAGACGTATTTTAGAGTGTAGATTCACTTATTTTGCTCCGTATGTAGCATAAAGTTGAGACACTTAGTTTGGAACGGAGGGAGTACATATTTGCTATGATTTGTCGATCATTGAGATGCAATAGCATGCATGTTAGTCTCCTTTGTATTTGATGAAATGTTGCAACGGGCAACCTTGGATGCAAGATACATGTAACAGAAGCTGGAAGCTTCATAGCATTGTACTATCTCGTTGATAAATTACAGTACATACTCCATCCGTTCCTAAATATAAGTCTTTGTAGAGATTCCACTAGGTGGACTACATACAGAACAAAATGAATGAATCTACACTTAAAATGCATCTATATACATCCGTATGTGGTTCATGGTGAAATCTCTACAAAGACTTATATTTAGGAATGGAGGAAGTACTATTACTATGTAAAGAGTTTTTTTTTGCGATTGTACTATGTAAAGAGTTAGGTGTCGCACGGTGTCCAGAAAATATGGTGATAGTGTGAGGTGGGCCATGTAATCACTAAGCCTGCGTGTTTTCACTGCTCTTACACTCCTCCATCGTAAGAATGGAGTGAATTGTAATATAGTAGTACCTCCTTTTGTCGAAAGCGTGGGACATCCAGCAGTCCTACCACCTCAGTAATAATGACCAATGACCCGTCAAATCACATAGACCCAACAGTAAGTTGGATGGACGAAGCAACCATCACTCTTGAATCCGCTTCTCCCTTCAACGCAGGCGCCAGTGAGAGGTCGCGTCCGCTCTGCCCGGGCATGAATGCGGCACTGATTCTTTGTAGCAGCGCTGACCGTTTCGGGCGGGAAGCGCACGCGGGCGATGGAGGGACTTTGGGTGGGCCAGGCTGGTCAGGAGCGGGCGTGGCAGCTGTCCGCCTGTCCCTACGGGATGCCCGAAAACGAGAGGATGCACCGACTCTCGCGGCTAAAATCGTACACTACACACCATCTCTGTGTAGGAGTAGGTCGATCTGTCGCTCTCTCTAGCACACACATGCTGTTAAACACACACACGCACACACAGGTTCATAGAATAGGAAAATCGTGCGAGTGCGAAGCCACAAGAAGTGAGATACAAATGGAGTACGTACAAACTATGACCAGCCTAAGCAATGTAACCAAACGCTCCTTACTCTGCCTTGTTATCTCCCACGGAAACCCAATGCATGGAGCGCAACTACGCGTTGATCAGTCAAGAAATCAAAGTCGGCTTGCATGCGAGTTAATACGTGGCCCTGCATGGTAGCTAAAACGACATCTCTTAGTTGTTTGGATCAATTGTTGCGTTTAGAGACAGAAATCAGGGCTTTGATTTGAGGAATGAGCGGTCAAGTTTCTCTTTCTACTCCAATCTGCTTGCACCTTGGTCCCGCTGCACCTTCTAACGTGACTTATTTACACCTAGACGGAGGGAGTCGTACGACATACGGTGGCACACTGACTTAGGTCGAATACAAGTGCCCAAAATTATGTGCATGTTATAATAAGGATTCACTTAAAATAGTACGTGAGCGAACATAGGGATCAATTGGACAGTGTTCCCGAGCAGTAGCGAGATGTGTGAGGTAAGATACACCGCTGGCGCTTTTAATTTTTCTTATTAATTTGTTTGTTTCACACTCTGACTGGTGGGACCCAACGTACTACGTGGAGAGAGGTAAGGTGAATAAGGCTGCATTATTTTTGCACCACTGTGGATAGTCTTATCACCAAAGCCACATGACACGATTATGATTTAAATCCCAATGACTCCCACATACCCAAAAAATGTATAAAAGGTTATTTTCCTCTCGTTGAACATAACGGGAGGGTTGTGTAGCTGGTTAGCCTGTTCTCTCATCAAACTTGAGGTCTCGGGTTCGATAACTACACTTGAGCATAATTTGTGCCAGGAGGATTCTTTGACTGGTTAAAATGAATGGATACGGAGCTATACAATCTCATAGCGACTGTATAATCACCTCATCACATATAAGCTGCAGCCTCGGTGCTTGTTTTCTAGGGTTTGCACTCTTCACACTCTCTCCAGTATATATATACACGCTGCAGCCTGAGGGCTTGTAGTTGTTCTCTTCACACTCTCTCACCCTCTCTAGATCTAAACAAGACTTCCTGGCCTCTCTCTCCCCCCCACTGCTGGTCTGCTTGTAGTTGCTCTCTCAACACTCTCTCAGCGGGCTGGATCCGTCCGCCGGGAAGGGAAGGAGGCTTAATGCTGTCGCCGTCAGCGAGGGAGGGAATCCACTACCGGCGCAGCTGTTCACTTTCACCCAGCGGCGGCGCGGGAGGGCCTCCGACCCCTTCTTCTTCTCCGCCGTACATAGTGTGGGTCGAACGGCCTCCGGTCGCCCACCGAACCACACCCCAAGAACCTTAAGGTATAATTTACTTATTCCACATGCATTGCTCTAGCTGCATGTGGGCTTTTTCCACTTCTGCACTCGAATCTAGGTGTTGGATCAAACAGGAAAGTAGTGGGGAAAGTTGTATACCATGAATCTAGGACGTGGTTCAAAGAGGAAAGGAATGGGGGAAAGTAGTGGGAAAATTTGTATAGCATGAATCTAGGACGTGGTTCAAAAAGGAAAGTAAGGGGGAAAGTAGTGGGGAAAGTTGTATCGCATGAATCTAAGACGTGGTTCAAAGAGGACAGGAATGGGGGAAATTAGTGGGGAAAGTTGTATAGCATAAATCTAGGACGTGGTTCACAGAGGAAACAAAGTGGGGAAAGTACTAGTACAGACTGGCTATCCAACACCTACGTTGGTTGAAAAGGGAAAACAATGACAAACGCAGTACGTACATCTGTAAGGAACTGATCTTTTGTTTTGGGGGACAAGGCTATAGAGTTTTAGCAGGACTAGATTTGCCACGCTCACATAGGTAAAGGTGTCTAAAGATAACAAAACTGGGACCAACACAAATATGCTCCTTGGTTGTTTGTTCTTTGTTGCAACAGACTGTGCATCACCCCAATACATCGGTAGATGCACATGGTGCTGGTGCGTCCACTGTCCCGTGCAACTCTTTAGCTGTTGTTAATCTAAGGCCCTGTTTGGTTAAAAACTCCCTAGTCCCTACTTGCTTGGTTCCAGGGACTAAACATGGACAAGAGGTTATTAAATGACATGCTAAAAGACCATGTTACCCCTAGTAATGAACTAATAGAGACAAGGTGCCATGTGTGGCAGGGGCAACTATTGGAAAAAGTCCCAAAAGTACTCTCCCTCGGGGTCTTCTTTCTTTAGTCCCAAATGCCCAATTTTAGTCCCTAAAAGTCCCTCATGTTTGGTTTAGATGGGACTGACACGGAGTTTTTTTAGTCCCTCCACCAAAATGTCCCTGTAAACAAGCACCCTCTAATAATGCCGCTGGAAAATTGATGCAATGCCATAGTTAAAAGCAAATTACATGTTTAACGAATTTTATTGTTAATATAATTACTGTTAATATTAATCAATGCCACCGTTTGAGAAATGCTACTATCTTGCTTTCTTTCCCATTTAGATAAGGTAGATGCTTCTTTTTGTTGGCTTCTGTGTCATCCACCGTTAGTGACCACTAGTTGTTTCCTTTGCACCTCTGTGTAAACAGGGTTATCTACTTCACCTCGTTGCCATTGTGACCTTTTGTTGGACTGCACAAAACACTTTTGTTTATGGGTGTTTTGTGTAGTTCAACCAATATGTCACACCGACAACGTTGCTTGATTGCTTGATCTTAGTGGAACTGCACAAGTGGAGATCTTACTTCCTATCCGTGTTGGCAAATTTGGTTCAGATCTTCTTCTTGTGAGTTGTTTGAATTCCACGTCATGAGAGGTCAGTACTAGCCTTCTTTCACATTGAAGGCGAAGCTTGTCTGTTACTGAACCAAGTGATGAAGGGGAAGAACGAGCGGAAGAAAAACAAAAATCAACTCCTGGTGCTGTACAGAAGCACTAGAACTGTGATGACACAAGTAATGATATATTTTTGTATCTTAATTTATGGCTATGGCTAGAACAAGCAATTGTTTTGCCACTGATTTGATGCCACTCTTAATGTAATACGTAATTATCTCTACTTGTGCAAACAGGGATCTTCTTTGAAGATACCATATATTTTAGTGGAACTGCACAAGAAGATGTTGGAAACATTAATCTAGTCGAGGAGTATATAGTCGGCATGGCCACCACAGTAGATAGCAACAGATGGTTCCAGAGAAGTGCTTCATCTGTATGCTCTACACAATAAGCCTCCTGACAAAGGTTGGTACTCGCCCACTGATTTCATTCATATGATTGAGCTTTGTCATCTCTATTGGTGTTGTGCTACTGTTTAGATACTGTCATCAAAAAGTGGTATTGTCCTTGAGAAGTCCTTCATCTGTGTTGTTTTAAATATTTCCTTTCCTTTTTTCCAAGCAAACAGGGATGCTAGCATTTAATTATCCTCTTGTCTTTGCACAACAAGATCATCCTCCTCCGAGGCCTTGCTCGGTTGGGGTGGTTTTTGAAGGGGGATTAGACCCCCTACAAGCCAAAATCCTCTCCAATCCACTCAAATCCCCTTGGGAGGAGGATTAAACGAACAAGGCCTGAAGAAGAATATGGAGTACATGAAGTGACTAGTTCCGATTATGCCAGGATGAAGAAGCCATGTCTATCTTCTCATCAGAAGGAGTAGTTGAAGGATGGTTACATTACCCCCCACAAGACCAAACTAACTTCAGCTCAGAAGGACTGACAAATCTCCATTTTCTTGCTATGATGCGCAAGTACAATGTTGTTCTAGGATTCTTTCCGGCGAGTTCCATTTTTCTAAAAGTGTGCTCTACATCGACCATGTAGGTGCCTGTTTAAACTGTCAATTCATAGTACAATTGCTTTATACTAATCACTTTTTTCGTATTTGTGCAAACAGGAGTGCTCAGCTTGATTCCACCACTAGAAAGGAGGTGCCAATAAGTTCAAGGTGTTGCAACATATAAGGGCGAAATCATACAAGCTACGCGCGAATTTGGTTGATTTTGGTGGAACTGCACAAAAAGAACAGCTGGTCAGCTGGTTTATTTAGCACGAGGTGCCATGTCAATGTCCGAACTGATGGCAAACCCTGGCCATTCCACAATCGTAGGCATTTGATATTTTGGAATGGGAAAACCTTGTCAAATTTTGCTCATTGATTTTAGCAAGAAGACATGCGTTTGATATTTTCGAATGGGACGCCCTTTGCTGTGAGCAGCGTCGATCCATTTTTTCTTTATTCTTTAGTTGTGATTAAATATTGGCCCTGACATGTGAATCGCTGAGATGCATAATCATCGATTGTTTTGAATGTTCTCTATGAATTGCCAGGCCTATGTGTTTGATTGCAATGTACATGAACACTAAAAAGCTTCTCAAACTCATTGTACTCCTTCTGTTCCTTTTTACTTCACACATTGTGAAAGTGCATACTTTTTTCTATAAGATTGGTCAAAGTAGAGATACTTTGACTGCAGACAAAGCTTGTATGCAGACTAGAATGGACCGGAGGGAGTACATGTGAAACTGCTGCAAATGAGGTGATCACCCTGGGAGTACATGTGAAACTTGTACATATTGTTTTGCATGTTCATCCAATGCCAGTGATGCAAGAATTCGAACTAATCGAAATAAATTCATTCATACACGGTCGGATTTCATATAAACATGCCGGATTTCATTACATTTCAGACATTCTTCAACTAAAAAGGGGTGCGCTGGAGGTGTAATTAATTAACCGAAGCTACCCACTTGTGTCCGGCTGAGCCGAACAGAAGCTTCAGTGACTTAACTACAGGTGCAGTTGCGTAACTGACATGTGACCCAGATGCCTGTTGGGCCCATGTGTCAGTCAGCCAACTGCACCAGCAGTTAAGTAGAAGCAGCGTCCTTCTACAACATAGCTCTCCGACTCCACATCGCCGCCAAGAAGCTAACCGGCCGTCAGTGGTCAACCCGCCTAGCTTGTCATAGCGATTAGGGCAGCGGTGGCCTTACTTGGACCCGAGCAGCGGCGACCTATCGTGTTCTACTCTTCCTAGTCTTCTGTGTGGTGCGGCCTCATTGGCAGCGGGGAGGGGCCTCGGCGGAGCCGGCGATGTCCTCTGTCTAGTTGCCGACGGGCGGCGCCTCGGCGGAGCGGGGGAAATCCTCCCCCTCGTTGCCGGCAGGGTGGGGCCTCAGCGGAGCCGACGGTGTCCTCTGCCTCGTTGTTGGCGCCGCGGGGCCTCAGCGGAGCAGGGCCTCGTCGACGCCAGCGGAGCGGGGACTCGTCGGAGCCGGCATTGTCCTCTGCCTCGTCCTCGGTCTCGCCAAACAGCGCCTCGCCCGCTTCCTCACCCTCTTTGTAGGCGGCCGCAGCCTCCGCCACCCACATGCGGTACTGCCAGTGCTCGAGGTGGCCCTCGCGGGTGGAGCGATACGAGTCGAGCAGCGCCTCCTGCTCCGCCCGCTCCGCAGCGATCTGCTCCTCAGCCTACAGGTGCTCCTGGAGGAGATGGTGGTTGTAGGCGGCATCGGCCTGTGCCTCCCGGAACTGCTCCTTACGCTTCTGCCTCACCGTGTCCATATATTGGGCACGGGCCTCGCAGATGGTCATGGTGCAATACACCGACGAGGATGGCGCGGAGGAGGGGGTTGGCGCCGGATCGTCGACTACCATGTTCTCCAATTGGACGTCGTCGTCCTCCGGCTGCCTACCGGCCAGCCAGTCGGCAGCAATGGCTGCCATCTCCTTGTGGTCCATCGTCCACCCGTCATGGTGGGAAGTAGTGGTGTGGACAGGAGAATAGGAACGGATGGGGATGACTGCGGCTATGGCCGGCGCAACATTTTATATAGCAATGGTGGGCGGTGAAGGGACGGACGTGTGGCGCCGGAATAGCCGCCTCGGCAACCGCGTATCATTAATGTGGGCAGCAGAAGGATGGACCGACGGCACTTGTGTCATTTGAAGGCGGAGCAATCGCATGCATCGGGAAGCTGAGCGGGCGGCGCTGACCGTTTCAGGCGGAAAGCGCGCGCGGGCGAGGGAGGCGGTCTGGGTGGGCCAGAGCAGTCAGACTCGTGCTTGGCAGTGGGTCGGTCCAGTAGCTGGACATGCTGGCTCGTTAGCTACCTCGCCGAGCTGAGCGACAACAATCAGACGATGGACGTAGCTTCCGACCAGGAGCCGGCGCCACTGTCCAAGCCAGTTCATGCCGTGTTCACCAAAGAGCAGGTGCGGCCGCACTTCGACGTCCTAATGGCGGAAGAGCTACCAGCGCATGAGGACCTGTGCTGCAACCTCCGTCTCCTCAACGAGCACCGGTGAACAACAAGTGAACGACAATACCGACGCGGACATGTGGCTCTATGTTACTGGCTTCCCGAATGACCAGCGGGCGCTGTATCCCTCGAGGCCCTCTCCGTCGTCCTTCGAGTTGTTGCGCTCGCCGTGGCACTACCGTCTCGCGTTCTCAACATGGTCAACGGACATGAGGATGAGGAGATGACTTTACTTGGAGAGGATGACAGTGGGGACCCACCATGGCCATAGCCGCACGTACGCAAGTGCCTCCTTATTAGTATATAAAACATTTTTTTTGCTTCCTCCTGGTTTCCAGACATCACGGTCCCACACCATTGTCAACCTATGTAGTCAATAAACGAGAGAATTGCACAAGAAGCGGCCGATAGCTGGGACCAAGCAGCTCGAGCAGTATTTGTGTTTTTAAGGTGTGAGCACTGCATAGTTTTTCTTGAGCGATGTTTAGCCCAGATATTAATTTTTGTTCTCTGAACAACAACGAAAACATCGCTGCAGCTATTAACTGGGCGGGCTATGGCCCGTCTAGCCCAGGCCAGATATCCAGCCCAAATATTATTATTTTTCAAGCTGAAAATGGCTAGCCCAGCTATAATTTTTTCAGAAATACCTAGGCAAGGTCAAGTTGTTATTCTCCGCCCCGCTGGGCTGCAAATCTTTCCTAGGAGGGATGCATTAGGCTTAACAATAAAATGGGCTTTATGAAATAATAAATGGGATGTAATTATAAAAAATGGGCAGTAATTATAAAAAATGCACCAAACACGTAATTACTTTATAAAATATTGTTTTTGGATATTGAAAATTTTAATTTCATTAATTGTTGCGAGCGCAATGTTTCGTTGGATTTTTACGTAATATAAATTTATATTGAAATTGTATTTAATCCGACTAGAAATTTCAGGACAGAAATATTTTGGATCCCATCAAAATGTGGGAAATTTTAGTGAATTCTATTTTGAACGGTTGGTTGAAATGGACTGTACTTTTAACAAACCGTAAATGGGCTGTAGTAAACTCCATTAGAATTCAAAAATTGGCTGCACATTCTTACAAATCTCAAATGGGCTATAAGTTCTCTCCCACACACTTGTGGCCTTACTAAGTTGACGCGTCCCCTAAAAAAAAGAGAGTTGACCTGTATGCAAGGCTTTGTCAACTTATGGTCAACACACGGTTCTAGCAGCAGTGGCCGTTGGATGTCCATCCAACGGATGCCGTGCTTCTTCTTCAATCTCGAATATTCTAGCGTCACCCGCCCAAAAAATGATTCCTCCCCCTGACATATGGGGCGCACCGTTTCGGAAGCTGACCTGTGGGCCTACTAAGTTGACGCGTACCAAGGGCTTTGTCAACTTAGTCAATATAAACGATTCTAGCTACAATGACCGTACGATGTCCATCCAATGGCCGTCGTGCTTCTTCAACCTCTGGTCTTCTTGCTCCAGCCGCCAAAGCAGCGCCGGTCGTGCCGCCTGCTCCTGCCTCCCGTGGCCGGCTGTGCTGCCGCGTAGGCCTCACCGTTCCCCTACTACTCCCACCGCTGGCCAGGCCATCCCTCTACTCACCCACACCCCCTGTTATTCCGCGGCGACGACAGCCTCACACCGCAGCCGAACCAGTGAACCCTCGTACTCCTCTCCGCGTGGGATTCCATTGCTACGTCTTCCCCGGCTCCGCGTCGTCCCCTTCCTAGGCCTCGCCGTCGTCCACCGCCCTGGTTCTCTCAACGCAGCATGGTCAACGTGGTCAAGGAACGGCTTCCATCGGACATAGACTGTACGTGGAGAGGCTGACAGTTGGGTCCACGACGTCAGCAAGGAAGTGCCTCCTTATTACGCGGAAAATAATGATTCCTCCACCTAATAGCAGGGACCCACCGGACGGGCCACCGTATTTCATGAAAAATTGTTTCCCCCCTGACTGCTGGGACCCACCAGACGGGCCACCATATTGCGCAAAAAAACGTTCCCCCCGCTATCAGCTCGGACCCACCGGAAGTGCCTCCTTATTACGCACAAAAAAATGAATACTCCCCCTACTAGTTGGGACCCACCTTGGTGGGAGGCTGACTTGTGGGCCTACTAAGTTGACGGGGACGGTGTGCTTTGTCAACTTATTCAATATGAACGATTCTAGCTCCAATGACCGTACGATGTCCATCCAACGGCCATAGTGCTTCTTCAACCTCTGGTCTTGTTGCTCCAGCCACCCAAAGCAGCGCCGGTCGTGCCGTATGCTCCTGCCTCCGTTGGCCGGCTGTGCTGCCGCGGGGCCTCACCGCCCCTACTATTCCCACTGCTGGCCAGTCCATCCCTCTACTCACCCACACCCCCTGTTATTCTGCGGCGACGGCAGCCTCACACGGCAGCGAACCAGTGAACCCTCGTACTCCTCTACGCGTGGGCATCCACTGCCGCGTCTTCCCTGGCTCCGCGTCGTTACCTTCCTAGGCCTCGCCGTCGTCCACCGCCCTGGTGCTCTCGGCGCGGCGTGGTCAACGTGGTCAAGGAACGACTTCCATCGGAAGAGTACTGTACATGAAGAGGCGGACAGCTGGGTCCATGGCCGCAGCAAGGAAGTGCCTGCTTATTACGCGCAAAATAATTATTCCTCCAGCTGACAGCGGGGACCCACCGGATGGGCCACCGTATTTCGTGAAAAACCGTTTCCCCCTGACTGTTGGGACCTACCAGCTACATCTTCGCACGCAAGGAAGTGCGTCCGGGCAAAAAAAAACGATTCGCCCCCTGACTGCTGGGACCCACCAGCTGCATCTTCGCACGCAAGGAAGTGCGTCAGGGCAAAAAAAACAACGATGCGCCCCCCTGACTGCTGGGACCCACCAGCTACATTTTCGCACGCAAGGAAGTTCGTCCGGGCAAAAAAAATGATTCGCCCCCCTGACTGCTGGGACCCACCAGCTACATCTGCGCAGGCAAGGAAGTGCCTGACAGTCGGGACCCACCTGGTTGATGCGTACGTAGCGTTGTCATTCTGGTCGCGAACGTGTACGTACATACTGGTCGATGTAGAGGCACACACGTGTCGTAGTAGAGGCGTGCACGTAGCATGTACAC
Source organism: Secale cereale (assembly GCA_902687465.1). NCBI lineage: Eukaryota > Viridiplantae > Streptophyta > Magnoliopsida > Poales > Poaceae > Secale > Secale cereale. Next base: position 264,421,249 of record LR738710.1, on the reverse strand, counting down.
GTACGTACAACGGCAAGTGTGCTAGAAAGAAAATACGGCCACATACGTACATACGGGCAGGGTCTCGAACGCCTACTCTCGCATACGTACAGCAAGGGCTCGCGTACATGGATGGATCGGAACGGAGAAACAACATCATCGTCGTGTTCATGGGGAGCCAACCGGCTGGGTCGGAACGGAATGCGTCGTCATGTTCACCAGGAGGGCATGGACGAAACAACCGATGGAAACGAGGCCTGGCGTGCTGTAGAATAGAGGAAACGGCCTTGTGTTCGACCGACCACGTTCGAAACGGGATCCTGTTCATCGGGAGGGGTCTGGCGTACCGCAAAATGGAGGAAACGGACCTCTTACGATCGAAACGGGGGTCCTGTTGATCGGGAGGGGTGTGGCATACTGCAAAACGGAGGAAACAGACTTATGTTGGAGCGCTACGGTTGAAACGGGGGTCCTGTTGATCGGGAGGGGTGTGGCGTACCACAAAACAGAGGAAATAGACTTGTGTTGGAGCGCTACGGTCGAAACGGGGGTCCTGTTCATCGGGAGGGGTGTGGCGTACCGCAAAAATGGACTCCACGTGATACTGTTCATCACCACCGTCGACCCCCTCCAGCCTCCACGGGCTACTGTTCATCCACCATCGACCTCCTCCAGCCTCCACCTGCGACTATTCAGCCTCCACCGCGCGCTACTCCACCGGCTACTGTTCAACCAACCCTCTCCACGGGCTCCTGTTCAACCACCCCTCCATGGGCTCCTGTACATCCAGCCCTCCACCGTCTACTGTTCATGCAGCCCTCCATGGGGTCCTGTTCATGCAGCCCCAACCGGCTCGATATAACGGGGTCTTGTTCATGCAGAGGCAACACCATGGGGTCCTGTTCAACCAGCCCCACCGGGAACTGTTCAGCCAAACCCCCCCAGCAACACTCACTGTTCATGTAGAGGCAGCATCGATCGGCTTCAGTTAGCAGCAATAGCGAAGGAATTGCTAAATCGGGTTTAGTTAACAGCCATCGATCGATCACTCGGGTTCAGTAACGCATAGCCTGCAGTGCAATCGCCCGGGTTCAGTTAGAGCCCAACGCCACGCTCGGGTTCAGTTAGAGCCCAACTCCCCGCACCCGACGCGTGTGCGTGTACGAGAGAAAGGCGCATCGCTCGGCCCCGACCACCCACCGTAACCGGGAGATCCCGATATTTTCCTCGCCCTCGCTTCTACCATAGTTTTTTCTGTCATGGACGGCCCAAAGAATGTCATGCAGCTGCGTCTCCGGCCCGTCCAGGACGAAAAGCCAATTTTCTGTCAAGATTTTTTGTCATAGAAGTAGGACCCCACCACATGTATGATGTTACCTGTAGCGACCAGACCTCAAACAGTCTGATCTCTGTGCATCAATGTCATCCCTGGATCAGTAATGTTGACACGCATAGTACTTGAAGGATTTATAACAGAGTAGCAATCACACACTTATTACATCGATAGTCCAACGATGAATTTATTACAAATAATATGGCTGAAGGCCATCTAATACGATAACAGCGGAAGGCTTGGAAGATAAGTGAGTCCATCAACTCCAGCGGCATCACTGAGTATAGAACCACGACCTAAAAGGCACCTTACTCGTCGTCTGAAAAGTCTGCAACATGAAACGTTGCAGCCCGAAAACGGGTCAGCACATGGAATATGCTGGCAAGGTAACACAAGAGAATGCAATAGAAGTAAAGCTATACTATATGCAATATGGCTGGTGGAAAGCTCTATGGTTAAGTTTTTGCGTAAAGCCTATTTTTTCCTACTTCAAAGGAATAGATTTTAATTAACAATCATGGTAGTTGGAATATCGTTGAGAAGATAGACATCCTCTCAACCCCAATTAAAGTTCATCATTAATCCAACAATATTAAATTAGAGCAACATGATGAGATGCACATGAAAATTCAAGTACTAGATACTCAAGACGTCCATAACTGGGGACATGGCTAATCATTATCAGTTTGTACACTCTGTAGAGGTTTGTGCACTTTTCCCACAAGACTCGATCGCCTCCGTTTGGTTTCTCGCACTGCATGGTGTTTGAGAAACGGATGACCGAGACATAGTCTTTCAGAAGCGCTAGCACCTTATGATCGGGCGGACCGTACCAACCTACATCCCCTACATCTGATAGTCCATCACTGTAAGAGTTCGCACGACTTACTCATACTATGCTAGAGCCCATAATAGCATTGTGGCTGCACACGGAAGTTTCTAGTATGAATAATCTCATGATCCCTTTGAGCCTGGGTGGCGGTCCAAAAGAAAAACAGGCAATCACTGGAATACCCAGATGCCTCAATCCACCCAGATGTGTATTAATGTTGCCACCTTAAGTTGAACCATTAATTAACAAACTCACATCTATCATGGATTTCACTCACCCAATCCACGTCTACGAGCATAGCATGTCCTAAGAGCAAACGTAGAAGTAACTCCCAAAGGTTTGAATGTAACGTAGGTAATAGGTACTACCTCAGTCTACTTCCCAATCCCACAAGTTAATTGATCCTACTCATGCAATGTGTGAGGGTTGGACTAATGCAATAAAAACCGGGTAATTGGAAAGTATGATCAAAGTGTTACTTGCCTTGCTGATGATCCGCAAAACCTAGAGACTCAAAGTAGCAAGCGGCGCACTCCGGGTACTCTATCGCAAACAAACAAGCATACAATAAGTACTTAACTAATGCACGGGTAAAACTCAAATAAGAGATCTAACCAGAAAGTTCAACTTAAGAACTCCGGTTTGCAAAAAGAATCAACTCGAAAGAAGCAACGAAACTCAAACTGCAAAAGAAACGAGCTCCGGTTTACTAGTTGGCCTAAAGTCAAATTTTACAGTAGCCAAAACTTTGTTCAAGTTGATCAAACGTAAAGAGGGCGTCGAGACAAAGATCCGGAATTTTGAATCACCTGATTCCGACTCTCAAGCGAAAAGAAAAACTAAAAACAAGATCAGGGCAGAAATCACGATCGGAATAATCGCGGATAAATACCCCGGAAAAGAAAACAGACGAACAGGCTAACGAACGAACGTTCGCTGTCTGCGGCTAACTGACGAAAACCGTTCGTTAAAACGAACGGACGGACGAACGTCCGCTAAATAACTAAACCAACGAAAACCGATCCGATCTAATCTAATAAAACAGATCTACGGTTTAAAAAAACCCAAGCGGTTCTAAAAAAAAAGAAACGGCATCTACCTCGCGAACTCCGGCGAGACGGCGGCGGCGGTCCGGCGGTCCGGCGTCGGGCGACGGGGCGGCGGCGGCGGCGGCACGCGGCGGCGAGGCAGCAGCGGGCGGCGGCGGCGCTAGGCGGCGGCGGCAGCGACGGCGGCTAGGGTTTCGCAGGGCGGGTGATACGTCCAAAATGCATCACTATTTTGTATCATAATTTATCCTTATTCATTGATATATTTCACGCTACGGTGATGTTCTTATGTTGTTTTGGTCTATTTTACACAGTTTGCAAACTTTCCGATGCCGAAGCAGCAGACGCAGGATTCACCAGTAAAAAGTGGACATTGAGTTGCTGAAGAAGAATACCTCCAAATTACCTGAAAATTGACGGGAGATATTTTTCGGATGGATCACGAAGGCACGCGAAAGGGCAACCAGAGGGGGGCCACAGGGTGCCCAGGCGGCCTGGGGGCGCCCCCCCCGGCCGCGCCGGGGGGTCGCCTGGAGCCCCGGGCCCACCTCTGGCCGCCCCCTTTTGCATATATGCTCTCCGTTATCCAAAAACCCTAGAGACGGGAATTTTTACGGAGTTCCGCCGCCGCTCCGTGGCGGAAACCTACAGAGAAGAAAAAGCCATCTCCGGCGGGCAGATTCCGCCGGGGAGATCACCTCCCGGAAGGGGAGATCGTCGCCATCATCATCACCATCATCACGGGCATCATCGAGATCATCATCAACATCATCCCCAACACCAGCACCATCTCCATCTTCATCCAAATCTCATCTTACAATCGTAACTTGTGTTGTAACTCGTACTACCTATCCTTTCTACTCCATCGGTGTTCATTACTACTTTGTGGTGAATGCTATTGAGTTTTGTTGGAGAAATATTATTATGTCTAGATTGTTTATCACATATTTATCCCCACTGATCATGATCTCCTTTATGTATCATGAGTAGTTACCTTAGTTCTTGAGGACATGGGGAAAGTCTTGTTGTTAGTAGTCATATGCTGTTGAAGTAATATGTGTTGTTTGATACTTAAGTTGCGTTGTCATTCTACTAGTGGTGTTGTGTGAGTCGAACACCCAACACTTCGCCTTATTAAGGACCTAGGAGAATACATTGTGTATAAAGAATGCTTATGGTGGGTTGCCGGAGTGACAGAAACCTGAACCCCAGTTCGCACGCTTTTGCATAAGGGAATAATGGATCCTCGATCGTATTGCTATGGTTAGGCTTTTGCCTTAAATTCTATCTTGTATTTGCGGATGCTTGCAAGGTGTTTAATCATAAGAGTGCACTCATCTTAGTCTAGAGAGTGTACTAGCATAGATCCACCCACTCAACACTTATCAACACATAACATAGTATCGATACGGAATATGGTGAAAGCACATGACTACCTCTCCCGTGTGTCCTCAGGAACGCTTTAGTCTTTATAAGTTCAGTTGCTAGGCCTATCCTTTGCTAAGAAAGGATTGGGCCACTTGTTACTCTCAGTACCTTTTACATTACTTGCTTTTACCTTCCTGTTGCTTATATCGAGAAAACCCCTAAAAGTTATCTTTCAGTGCTTGCAGTAATTTCTTGCTCAGAATCGCTTATCAATACCTTCTGCTCCTCGTTGGGTTCGACACTCTTACTTATCGAAAACGCTGCAATAGATCCCTTACGGTTGTGGGTCATCAAGTACCGTTTTCTGGCGCCGTTGCCGGGGAGCGTAGCGCTATTGGTAAAGTGAAACTGGTAAGAAAGTTTTTTTATATATAATTCTGTTTTTGTTTTTGCTATTGCTGCTCTTTGTCCTTATGGATAACCCTGTTATTGGATTGTTGCTTGCGGGAAGACGCCCCACACCTGTGGTGGTTGATCCTCCCCGTACTGAAATTGTGCCTTATAAAATACCAGCTGGTATTATCGATTATGTTTTAGCTAATCGTTATGCAGGAGACAGACATCCCGGTGAACACTTGCTATATCTGTCACAACTATGTTCATTATTTAAGCTTGCAGGTGTATCGAGGGAGTTTGTCATGAGGAAATTTTTTGTCGTATCACTTATAGATAAAGCTTCAGATTGGTATGGGCTTCTCGATAACTCACACTTGCTGGACTGGCAGGAGCTTATGTCTCTCTTTTATACTAAGTTTTATCCTCTTCGTGAAATTCATCGAGACAAGAATTATATCTATAACTTTAGGTCTCGCGACGGAGAAAGCATTGCTCAAGCTTGGGGGAGTGCCCGGTATCTTTATCTTTACCTTTTGTCTTTTAGAGTCAAGTAGGGTCGTATCATGTCTAGGGAGGTTATCATATGAGATAGGTGTGTGCATTGAGGTCTATCACTCCTTTGGTGAAGAATTGTATCCGCGAGTGTGGAGTCGTCTATGATGGAATATTAATGAGAAGTTTATCGGTTCCTTTTGCTGCACTCGGTATTCTCTTCACGCAATCGACCTTATATGATGATTCTTATGGGGAGTATTGACCTTATGTCAGGTATGGCTATGAAACTTTATTTAATCTTGGCAAACATAGCTTTGGTCATAACAACAAGCATGATTTTCTTAAAGTATCAACATAGCCAAAACCCTTATGTTATTATGCTTGAAGTGTTATGCTGACAAGGAAGACAACTTGATGTGTTATGCTTATTTCAATGTTCATGCTTTACATTGCTTTGCATCTTAGTCATCATCAGTCGTCTGCTCTCTCAAAACCTTTGCTAGCCTAACTCTGTACTAAGCGGAATTCTGCTTGTGCATCCATACCCTTAAGCCAATACCTTCCATATGAGCCCACCATACCTACCTACTCGTGGTATTCCACTACCACCTCCTAAAAGTATATAATTTATGTGTTATCCTTAAATGTTCAAAATCTTTTATTTTGTGCCTCTGTTTTAGCTCATGAGGAAGTAATAGCTAATTCATAGTCTTTTTGAGTTGGACAAGCTTCACCCCGGGATTGCATGTATAATGTGCAAACCCATAAAACGAGAAGGAGCTGGCATAGAGTGCGCCCGGCTTAAAAATAATATAACAAACAAACCCTCCTTCACGCTTTGTTCATGAGAAATCAGAAAACTTTGGCAGTGATAAACAAAGGAGAATAAGAGGATGTTATCGTCCTCGTGCGGGAGCCGTTCCTCGAAACTTGTCCAGCTCAAAAAGCAATTGAGTTATCTATTAGCATTCGTTGACAAATCATGCACCCCCCTAAAACTTGTTTTCATTCTGTTTTATTTGAGGATAGCACATGAGTTTTCCCTACTACCCTAGAACAGGGCCTATCTTTTAATTTTAAGTTGAGTCAGTTACTTCTACTTCCTTCTATTTCTCAAAGAGAGCAGACGTTTGATGTTGATAAGGATTCATCCATATAAAGCTGCATTAAGATTTGTCATATCATATCCTTGTTGACATTATCATTCGATAAGTAAGTTGTATGTCATGCCCAGCTAAGGAAAATATCTTCCTTTGTGTTAACACTTTCACTTCTTGCCTATTAACATGTTATTTCAAAAAGCTTCAATTGATCTCATCAAAATATAAGAGCAAAAGTTAAATCTATTTGTTGTTCTTTGACCGAAGGACATGTTTGCCATGATATAACGAGTTTCCTTAGCCCTACTTTCGAATATAAGTGTTATCACTCTTTTATAAGGGCTTTATGAATTGAAGATTGCTGTTGAGGATATTTGAGTTGGTAAAGAAACTATGATGCTTCTTGTCCGTATTCTATTTATCGACACTTCACTCTCTAAACTTGTGGACAGGTTTACCGAGTTCATATTCGCTTGGGGACAAGCGAGGTCTAAGCTTGGGGGTGTTGATACGTCCAAAATGCATCACTATTTTGTATCATAATTTATCCTTATTCATTGATATATTTCACGTTACGGTGATGTTCTTATGTTGTTTTGGTCTATTTTACACAGTTTGCAAACTTTCTGATGCCGAAGCAGCAGACGCAGGATTCAGCAGTAAAAAGTGGACACTGAGTTGCTGAAGAAGAATACCTCCAAATTACCTGAAAATTGACGGGAGATATTTTTCGGACGGATCACGAAGGCACGCGAAAGGGCAACCAGAGGGGGGCCACAGGGTGCCTAGGCGGCCTGGGGGCGCCCCCCGGGCCGCGCCGGGGGGTCGCCTGGAGCCCCTGGCACACCTCTGGCTGCCCCCTTTTGCATATATGCTCTCCGTTATCCAAAAACCCTAGAGACGGGAATTTTTACGGAGTTCCGCCGCCGCTCCGTGGCGGAAACCTACAGAGAAGAAAAAGCCATCTCCGACGGGCAGATTCCGCCGGGGAGATCACCTCCCGGAAGGGGAGATCGTCGCCATCGTCATCACCATCGTCACGGGCATCATCGAGATCATCGTCAACATCATCCCCAACACCAGCACCATCTCCATCTTCATCCAAATCTCATCTTACAATCGTAACTTGTGTTGTAACTCGTACTACCTATCCTCTCTACTCCATCGGTGTTGATTACTACTTTGTGGTGAATGCTATTGAGTTTTGTTGGAGAAATATTATTATGTCCAGATTGTTTATCACATATTTATCCTCACTGGTCATGATCTCCTTTATGTCTCGTGAGTAGTTACCTTAGTTCTTCATGACATGGGGAAAGTCTTGTTGTTAGTAGTCATATGCTGTTGAAGTAATATGTGTTGTTTGATACGTAAGTTGCGTTGTCATTCTACTAGTGGTGTTGTGTGAGTCGAACACCCAACACTTCGCCTTATTAAGGACCTAGGAGAATACATTGTGTATAAATAATGCTTATGGTGGGTTGCCGGAGTGACAGAAACCTGAACCCCAGTTCGCACGCTTTTGCATAAGGGAATAATGGATCCTCGGTCGTATTGCTATGGTTAGGCTTTTGCCTTAAATTCTATCTTGTATTTGCGGATGCTTGCAAGGTGTTTAATCATAAGAGTGCACTCATCTTAGTCTAGAGAGTGTACTAGCATAGATCCACCCACTCAACACTTATCAACACATAACATAGTATCGATACGGAATATGGTGAAAGCACATGACTACCTCTCCCGTGTGTCCTCAGGAACGCTTTAGTCTTTATAAGTTCAGTTGCTAGGCCTCTCCTTTGCTAAGAAAGGATTGGGCCACTTGTTACTCTCAGTACCTTTTACATTACTTGCTTTTACCTTCCTGTTGCTTATACCGAGAAAACCCCTAAAAGTTATCATTCAGTGCTTGCAGTAATTTCTTGCTCAGAATCGCTTATTAATACCTTCCGCTCCTCGTTGGGTTCGACACTCTTACTTATCGAAAACGCTGCAATAGATCCCTTACGGTTGTGGGTCATCAGCGGGGCTGCGGGCTGGCGGCTTGGCGATTTGGGCCTGCGGGGCTGGCGCTTATAAAGCCCAATCTCCTGACCCTATACGAGTCTAAGTCGGTTCACCTTTTTTTTTTAAATAGAGTCCCGGCGCAGAAAAACTAACGAAAGAAATACTAAACGGACTCCAAAATTCCCGAAATAAATTTTCACCGTCCTCTAATAATATTTAGGACAAAGTGAACATTTTTCCCGGACCTAAATGCAATTTTGAAAAACACGCATTTTTTCCTATACAAATAAATCCGCAAATAAATCCAGAAAAATACCAAAAGTGATTTTAACATTTTTCCTCCAATATTTCTGTTATTTTGGAGAAGTCATATTATCTCCACTCATATTTTGTATTTATGTAATGCCCAGGATGGGACTATATCTCCTACGTGTCGAGGCACGACTTAAAGATATAAGCCCATTATGGAATGATCGCAAGTTTGGTACCTTTGCACATCTCATGTAAAAATAGGGATGGAAAACTGAAAAGATAGTTGGCTTACACTCGCCATGTCACACAAATTCATTACAGATCCAATCATCATCCAAATAAACATCACAGCCCATCTAAGGGTAAAGATCCAAATGACAAGATACCAAACATAACATTAAACCACAGGTCTAGATCGCATCCTAGTAGAAGCTCTACTGATCAACCGGATAGTTCACATAGTAACGGCTACGCTCCTCGTCATACTCCCAGTCTAGCTCAGTGCCATCGCCTGTGTAGCTCACCATCGTACCTGCATCTGGTGTGTTGAAGTAACTGTGAGCCACAGAGGACTCAACAATCCCGTTCCCGGGTAACACGACTATCCAAGCCTTGGGTGAGGAACAAGGCTGAAGAAAGAACAAGAGGTTGCAGCAGCACTAGCACTAACTTACGTAAAAGAGAGCGAGAAGAGAAGGTGCCTCGGTCGAGAGATGATCACGAAGTGATCCTAAACTAAAGCAAGTCAAACATAACCCCACCGTGTTCACTTCCCGAATCCCTTTCGGAAAATGACCGTCACGGTACTCACACTGGTAGTGTATTGAAACATGGTGTCAAGTTTTCTACAACCGGATATTAACAAGCTCCCATCTGCCACATAACCGCGGACATGACTTTCGAAAGTTCATAACCCTGCAGGGGTGTTCCAACTTGGCCCATGACAAGCCCACGATCCGCGGAGTCGCAACTCCAAGGTGGGAAGGCCCGAGTATTCTCGGAATCCCGTGCTCAAGATACTCCGAACTAAGGTAAGGCTAATCCAGCAAATCCTCCCAGCGTGCCGACACCCTGACAGTAGCCGCACGTATCTAGTCTCAGGCCACGATCGGATGAGCGCTACGTACAGATACCGAAGATCCCAGCGAATTGGGTGGCACCGCAAGTGGCTCTAGTTTGGACCAACACTCAAAACGAGCACTGGCCCAGGGGGGTTGAATTAATTAATCCTCGGGTTAATTACTCCCTCGGTAAGTTTTTAGTTGTTTAGGGAATAGTACCAATGTTGGGACTTGCTGGAAAAGACTTAGCACTTAGCGGTTTATCGAGGGGGTCCCATAACCCCAACCGTGTGAGGAACGCATAATCAAGGAACATAACACCGGTTTATACGGTTCCTAAGGCGGCATGAGTGGAACAAAACACCAAGCAAAAGGCTTAGCCTTCCACCCATTACCAATATATAGATGATTTCATTTAATAATTAATATAGTGTGATATCCCAACAAGCTTCAACAAGAAGCAAGAATCTTCAATCTTCACCTGCAACTAACAATGCTATAAGAGAGGCTGAGCAAAGCCTACGTATAGCCAATCAATGGTTTGCATAGGTAGGGTGGTTAAACAGGTTCATGGTTACAATAGGAGGCTGACAGGAAAACATGGGCATCGAGGCAAAACTATAGATCGAGACTTCTAGCAATAGGCAGAGATAGTAATGTTATCGGGGTTCGATCATCTTGCCTGAAGAGTTGTCGATGTGATCGTAAGAGGGGTCCTCGTTCTCAACCTCGGTAGTAACCTCGTGCTCATACTCGTACTCGGTCTCAGCTTCCGGGTCTACTCAAACACAAGAACACAAGGAAACAAATCAAACAAGATGCAATTGCGCAGAAAAATTACTGGATGCATGACTGATGCACTATGGAAGCAAAACAGATGCACTATGGAAGCACAAAAAGTCTACTTAGGAAGCACAGTGCTACAACACAACAATATGCACCAAGCAAAATGCTTCAAAACATGATAACAATAGGATATTATGAATCTACATGCAAAAACACACAAGTTACATATAGGACTTGCTCAAAATGGAGCAACGGGCTAAAAGTTACACCCGAAACAATAAACATGCACAAGCTGAAAATAACAGCCACATAGCAACTTCGGAGCAATAGATAAATAAGCTACATCACTCAAACATCAACGAAATGAGCATGGACATAAACTAGACATATCCTACATCAAACAAGTCCATTGGAGCATCCCCAAAGGAGCCATGGATCAATAGCAACAAGCTATGACATATTGAACTTGACAACAAAAACCTGACAACAGTAATTTGTTGCAACTTGGGAGCAAAAGTTAAATATTCTACAGCCACTCAAATAAGCATGTGAGAGCATGAATGGATAGCCAACAATATATACTACAAGGAATCGTCAAGAGTCACTCCAAAACTAACATGGATTGGCCTAGAACAACAAGCAAACATGGCATCTGGAAATTACAGATTCCAGACTTAGTGAAATTTCACCAAGTGTTAAAACAGCAGTTTCATCATGGCATCTATGTGAGCAAGTTTAAGTCACCTCACAGCAAAGCATGGCAAGTGGTAAGCACCACAGCAAAGTACACATGATGGTGAATCCAAAACATCTAAGCATGCATCAAGGGGACAAACACAACGATAGCAACGAGCTCCTCTACGAGGCATCTCGTAACAAGTTTAACGACATAACAGCCACATAGCACTTTGCAAAGGAGATAAACATGGCAAGATGAAATCTATCATGCAAGCTAAGGCAATCAACATATAGAGCATCTCAAGACGTACACGTGGACATATCATTTGCTTCATTTGGATAAACATGCACCAAGTTATCACATTGCAAAGATGGCATGAAAACAACTACAAACAGCAGTTTATAACAAGTAGCACTCTTCCAACAAATATTTAAGCATCTAGATGACCTCAAACATGCATGGCACAAAGGAACAAAACGTAGTACAAGTCTCCACGATCATTTTGACATATCATTTGCTCCATTCAGACCATCACACAAAAAGTTATCACTAGTGAAAGATGCAACATTATATGCAGTTCTCAGGGACTTAGTCAAAAAAACACAGGCAAGGAAGTGAGCGCACGATAACAAAAGGTCGAAGGGGCGGGAAAGAGGCTGCTCACCACGGGCCTGGCCCAGAATGGGAGGAGGTGGCTGAGCCGGCGGAGCAGGCCAGCCTGGGAGCTGGGCCACGGCTGGAGGCGGCTGGGCCTCGGCCTGGAGGAGATGGGCCTCGGCCTGGCGCTGGCCCGAAGGAGCTGGAGAGGCCGGCCTCAGGGGCGCTGGGAGGCCTGGGCCTTGTGGGGCGGCTGGGCCGGCTGGGAGGCCTGGCACGGGGCTGGCCGGGCCTCGGGAGCTCGGGCCCGCGAAGGAGGAAGGCCAGCGCTCGGTGGATCAGGGCCTCGGGAGATCGGGATCGACCTGGCGATCTCCTCGATCTGGCGAGGGCGGTGCTCACCTGGCCCGAGCGGCTGGATCGGCGGGGTGGCGCGGTCGCCGGCGGAACGGGAACCGCGGCGGTCGGCGGGACGAGGCCGAGGCGGCGATCTGGGGCTCCGGCCCGGCGAAGTGATGGGCGGAGGCGAAGTGGCGGCGGGGCGGTGAGGAACCGGCGGCGGCGGCCGGCGCGGTGGAGGAGATGGCGGCGGTGAGATACTCCGGTGAGGCGAGCTCCGGCGGCGGCGGGATCCGGAGGGTGAAGATGACCCGGAGGAAGGAGATGACGCGCGGGGTCCGCGCGTCGGACGGAAGCGCAGCTCCGGCACTAGGGAAGCACGGAGAAGAACCTCGGAAGCATGGTTTCCTGGGACGTCGGAAGCACAGATTTTCAACGGTGGAAGCACCGGGGATCAACGGTGGAAGCACCAGAGGCGCACTGTGGAAGCATAGGGTTTTCTGGACGCAAATTTTGGGGGAGATGGACGTTTATATAGGCACAAGGAGCTAGGGTTGTCCAAATGAGGTGTGGTTTTCAGCCACATGATCACAATTAGATGGCCTAGATGAAGGGAGGGGTTTGGGTTGGTTTGGTGGGCTGTTGGAGGGGTGTCTTGGGCCTCAAAGAGGGGGTACTTTCCGCCCATGGTAATAACGGTTGGAGTAGCAAACGAACTCCAAACGCGACGAGATTTGACAGGCGGGTTACACACACCAAAACAACAACACACAACAAGTCTCACGCCAAACCGGAAACGTTACACGACCAAACACCAAAGTAGGCCTCGGGGATGCCACAGACACGTGAGAGAGCTCCGGATCGCAAAACGGACAACGGAAAGAAACGAGTGGGACCGGATGCAAACGACAACACAAATGCGATGCAATGCACATGACTACATGATATGAATGAATGCACACACGCAACACGACAAAACGACGAAAACCCGAAAGACAAAGAACCCGGAATGGAATTGATGGAGCCAAAGATATATATATTGCCCAAAAGGGAAAGTATTACATCCGGGGCATTACAATTTAGAAATATTTTTAGGAGAGAAAAATAATTAGAATCACACTGTCCTCGTACCGGTATTCGAGCGAACTCAAATACGAAAACGATAAAATTCCCAACTCTCTCCATAGGTCCTTGAGTTGCTTAGAATTTCGAGGAACGCCACGAACAAAATGCAAAAAGCATGCAATGCAAATATGTTCTATGTATAACATTCCAAATTGAAAATTTGGGATGTTACAAACCTACCCCCCTTAGAATGAATCTCGCCCTCGAGATTCGACTTGGCTAGAGAACAGGTGTGGGTGGTCCTTGCGTAGATCATCTTCTCGTTCCCAGGCGGCTTCTTCCTCGGTGTGGTGACTCCACTGAACTTTGCAAAACTTGATAACCTTACTGCGAGTGACTCTGCTCGAAAATTCGAGAATCTTAACAAGCTTTTCCTCGTAGGTCAGATCACTGTCCAATTGAATTGCTTCCAGGGGTACTGTGTCTCTAAGCGGTATACCGGCCATCTCCGCATGGCACTTCTTAAGCTGCGAAACGTGAAATACGTCGTGCACTCCTGACAATCCTTCGGGCAACTCCAACTTATAGGAAACCTCTCCCATGCGTTCCAAAACACGGTAAGGTCCCACAAATCTCGGGGCTAACTTCCCTTTAACTCCGAAACGTTTAACTTCTCGCAGAGGCGATACTCTCAAGTACGCTCTATCTCCGATCTCATAGGCTATCTCCTTACGCTTCGAGTCTGCATAACTCTTCTGCCTGGACTGAGCTACCTTCAGTCTATCTCGAATCAACTTCACCTTCTCCTCAGACTCTTTGATTAAGTCTGGTCCAAACAACTGTCGGTCTCCAACTTCATCCCACCTTAACGGTGTTCGGCATCTCCTTCCATACAATGCCTCGAACGGTGCCATCCTCAAACTGGCTTGGTAACTGTTGTTGTATGAGAACTCCGCGTAGGGCAAGTTGTCATCCCAACTAGATCCATAATCTAATGCACAGGCTCTCAGTATATCTTCCAAAATCTGATTGACTCTTTCAGTCTGTCCATCTGTCTGTGAGTGAAACGCGGTGCTAAACTCTAGCCTGGTACCCAAAGTTTCATGTAACTGATTCCAAAACTTTGAGGTAATCTGGGTTCCTCTATCTGATATGATGCTCCTCGGAACTCCATGCAGACATACAATTCTGGTCATGTATATCTTTGCCAACTTTGCACTGGTATATGTGGTTTTCACAGGGATAAAGTGGGCTACCTTCGTCAATCGGTGTACTACTACCCAGATTGAATCATATCCTGCTTTGGTCTTGGGCAATCCGGTGATAAAATCCATGCCAAGCTTCTCCCACTTCCATTCGGGTATTGGCATAGGTTGTAACAATCCTGCTGGCTTCTGATGTTCTGCCTTCACTCTCTGACATACATCACAAACTGCTACATACTCCGCAATATCCTTCTTCATACCAGTCCACCAGAAAATATCCTTCAAATCCAAATACATCTTAGTATTTCCTGGGTGAATCGAGTATGGTGAATCATGGGCCTCCTGTAAAATCAACTTCCTGATCTCCGGGTCATTGGGCACATACCCGCGGTCCTCAAACCATAAGGTGTCGTGTTCATCCTCACGAAAACCTTTAGCTCTTCCTTCGCTCATCCTCTCCTTTATAGAGGCAACCTCCTTGTCAGCTTTCTGAGCTTGTCTGATTTTATCCATCAGTGTAGACTGGATTTCTAGTGTTGCTACATAGCCTCTCGGAACTATCTCCATACGTAGTTCTCGTAGGTCCTCGGCTAACTCCTTTGGAAATTCCTCCATCATTAGGGTATTGACATGGCTCTTACGGCTTAGCGCATCGGCTACTATGTTAGCCTTTCCGGGATGATAATGCAATCTCATGTCATAATCCTTAATGAGTTCCAGCCATCTCCTTTGTCTAAGATTCAACTCCTTCTGAGTGAATATATACTTCAAACTCTTGTGATCCGTATATACTTCACAATGGTTTCCAATGAGAAAATGTCTCCACGTCTTCAATGCATGCACTACGGCTGCTAACTCCAAATCATGGGTGGCATAGTTCAGCTCATGAGGTTTTAGCTGTCGTGAAGCATACGAAACAACTCTTCCTTCCTGCATAAGAACAACTCCAAGTCCTCGACGTGAAGTGTCGCAGTACACCTCATAATCCTTATGTTGATCTGGCAGAATCAACACAGGGGATGAGACCAAACGTTTCTTTAATTCCTGGAAACTAGCCTCACATTCTTCCGTCCAACTAAACTTGGTGTCCTTCTTTAACAACTCCATCATTGGCTTTGCAATCCTCGAGAAATTCTCGATGAATCTCCGGTAGTATCCTGCAAGTCCAAGAAAACTCCGGATCTCTCCAACTATTGTCGGTGCTTCCCAATTGGTCACGGTGTCCACCTTAGCGGAATCTACTGCTATTCCTTCTCCGGATATAACATGTCCGAGGAATCCGACTTCCTTCAACCAAAACTCACATTTGCAAAACTTGGCATATAACTGATGTTCTCTAAGCTTCTCCAATACCAATCGCAAATGCTCTGCATGCTCCTCTTCATCCCTCGAGAAGATCAAAATATCATCTATGAACACTACGATGAACTTATCCAAATACTCCATAAAAACTTTGTTCATCAGGTTCATAAAGTATGCTGGTGCGTTCGTCAGACCAAACGACATAACAGTATACTCGTACAACCCAAACCTAGTGGTAAAGGCCGTCTTAGGTATATCCTGCTCTCGGATCTTCAATTGATCGTACCCTAATTGCAAATCGATCTTGGAAAATACCTTAGCTCCTTGCAATCTATCGAACATATCATTGATCATCGGAAATGGGTACTTGTTCTTGATCGTTACTTCATACAATCCTCGGTAATCAACAACCATTCTTAACGATCCATCCTTCTTCTCCACTAGAAGTACTGGCGAACCCCAAGGCGAAGAACTTGGGCGTATGAATCCTTTACCCAGTAACTCCTTAATCTGTTTCTTAATTTCCTCCAAATCCTTTGCGGGCATCCTATATGGTCTCTTAGAAATTGGCCCGGTGCCTGGCGAAAGTTCAATCAAAAACTCTATATCTCTATCCGGTGGCATTCCTGGTAGTTCTTCTGGAAACACATCTAGATAATCCTTCACTACTGGCACTTCCTCCTGAACAACTCCTGACAAGGAATTTAATCTACTCCTCTTTGACTCATGCCGGGATACATACTTGATCCTCCTTCCTTCCGGCGTAGTAAGCAAAATGGTTTTACTGGCACATTCAATATTCCCTTCATACTTAGATAACCAATCCATGCCTAATATCACATCCAGTCCTTGAGATTCCAATACTATTAGGTCAGAAGGGAAAATGTAATTACCAATCCTTAAGGGCAACTGATCACACCATGACTTAGCCATATACTCCGCTCCTGGTGAGGTTACTAACATGGGCGATCTAAGGTCTTGGGTTGGCAGCTTATACTTATCCACGAATCCCCTTGAAATGTATGAATGCGATGCACCAGTATCGAAAAGAACGAGTGCAGTAAAAGACTTAACTAAGAACTTACCTATAACCGCATCTGGTTGCTCCTCTACCTCCTCCACAGTCACGTGGTTCACTTGTCCTTTGTTGAACGGGTTGGGCTTCTTCCCGGCGCTTCCATTGCCGTTCCCATTCTTAACTTCTGGGCATTCATTGGCATAATGTCCATTCTTCCCGCACTTGTAACAAGTGACATGGCTGAAATCCCTCTTGGTGGGTGTGGACGGTGTAGGGCGGTTCTGGTTTCCATTGGCTCCATTCCCATTTCCATTGCCATTCTTGGTGCCGTTGTGATTGTGCGAGCTACCTCCTCCATGGGTATGCTGAAACTGTCCTACCGCTTTAGGGGTAAAACGGGGCTTTTGCTGAGCTCCAGAGTTATACTTTCCTTGCCCATACTTCCTTTTGCGACTCTCAATTTGTTGATGCTTCCTTTCAATCATTAGGGCGCGGTCAACCAACTCCTGATAGTTATTGAAAGTTGCCACCATCAACTGTACACTCATCTCATCATTCAGCCCTTCCATGAATCTTTCCTGCTTTTTGGCATCTGTGGCCACATCATCTGGGGCATAACGAGATAGGGTACTAAACTCATCCACGTACTGAGCCACAGTACGGTTGCCTTGGCGCAAATTGCGGAACTCCTGCTTCTTCATACTCATTGCTCCGGTTGAGACATGGGCGGTACAAAAAGCTTGCTGAAACTGTTCCCAAGTCACATTGGCTACGTGATAAGTGGCTGTGTAATTCTCCCACCATGCTACGGCTGGTCCAGACAACTGGTGTGCGGCAAATCGCACCTTCTCAGCATCCGAGCAATTGGCGGTGGTCAAATCCCTTCCAATCTTGCGTAGCCAGTCATCAGCCACTATTGGTTCGATGCTGCTAGCAAACACGGGTGGTTGCAACCTTAAGAAACATGCCAGGTTGTCCACGTACGGGTGGTGGTGGTGGAGGGTTGTGGTTGTTGTTGTTCTGGTTGTTCTGAGTGTTATGGACAAGAAGTTGCATCAGGGTGTTCTGCTGCTGGATCAACTGGGTGAGCTCAGGGGGAAACTCAAATTCACGTCTAGGAGGCATCTGATGGGTGTAGAGGGAAGAGATTATAATAGAAAAGAGGTCTAAGGGAAATCACTACCCATATGCACATGAGACAAACACACAATCATATCACACCAATCAATTTCAAACAAGGTCTTACAAATCTAACGATCGTTACAAAAGTGCTCTAAACTAATATATGGAAGTAAACTACTAGTCACAGGGTGGTCATGTAAAAATATTGATCGGCAGAGGATTCCATAATATCTGCTCCAGCTTCATCTTCATAGTCTTCATCTTTGCTATCCTCAGCTTCCGAATCTGTGTCATCTATGATGATATAGTCTTCCGGTGGTATCTCCTTGGGTTCTTCTTCCTCGTCTTCTTCTCCCATGAGTATCCCTAACTTCCAGGTCAAGTCATCATTCTTCTCCACAAGTATTTTCATCTCCTCCTCATATCCGTCGTGTGTAGACTTGAGTTCTTCCTCTAGCTCCAAACTCCTATTTAGGGCCTTCTTCAAATCTATCATCCCTGCACACATCTGGTGCTCCTAGCGACGAATGTGATGATTCAACTCCTGGATGAATGCTGCAATGGACCTTTCCTTACGGGTGCTGATCATATCCCAATTCTCATCTCGGCGTCCACAAATCTGGTAGATAGTGTCCTTTAACTCCTTCTTGTAGACTTCTCCAATCCTTCCCATAGCAATGTGGGCTGCCATGCTCCGGCCTAGGTTCCATGTAGGTGCATTGAAAGAAAATGCTATGAGTGAGGTGACGGGTGCAAACGTCCTTCCTGGAACTTGGGCTTGAATCAACCAATGCTCCTCCTCAGGTAGAGTGGCATTGTAGGTTCCAGTGAAACTTGGTAGTCCAATGTGTAGATATTTGGTGACTTTCTTCAGGTGTCGTCCAAATGGTGTATCATCATCCGGTTGCATGAACTTGTTCTTTGCTTCCACCATCCAAAGAGTAGAAAACCTGAGGAGTCAGAAAAGAGAAGAGTGAATTGTGCTCTAGGGCTTGTCTTAGTGGTCGTGTCCTACAGTCAGCGTGTGCTCTGATACCATCTTGTAGCGACCAGACCTCAAACAGTCTGATCTCTGTGCATCAGTGTCATCCCTGGATCAGTAATGCTGACACACACAGTACTTGAAGGATTTATAACAGAGTAGCAATCACACACTTATTACATTGATAGTCCAACGATGAATTTATTACAAATAATATGGCTGAAGGCCATCTAATACGATAACAGCGGAAGGCTTGGAAGATAAGTGAGTCCATCAACTCCGGTGGCATCACTGAGTATAGAACCACGACCTAAAAGGCACCTTACTCGTCGTCTGAAAAGTCTGCAACATGAAACGTTGCAGCCCGAAAACGGGTCAGCACATGGAATATGCTGGCAAGGTAACACTAGAAAATGCAATGGAAGTAAAGCTATACTATATGCAATATGGCTGGTGGAAAGCTCTATGGTTAAGTTTTTGCGTAAAGCCAAATTTTTCCCTACTTCAAAGGAATATATTTTAATTAACTATCATGGTAGTTGGAATATCGTTGAGAAGATAGACATCCTCTCAACCCCAATTAAAGTTCATCATTAACCCAACAATATTAAATTAGAGTAACATGATGAGATGCACATGAAAATCCAAGTACTAGATACTCAAGACGTCCATAACCGGGGACACGGCTAATCATGATCAGTTTGTACACTCTGCAGAGGTTTGTGCACTTTTCCCACAAGACTCGATCGCCTCCGTTTGGTTTCTCGCACTGCATGGTGTTTGAGAAACGGATGACCGAGACATAGTCTTTCAGAAGCGCTAGCACCTTACGATCGGGCGGACCGTACCAACCTACATCCCCTACATCTGCTAGTCCACCACTGTAAGAGTTCGCACGACTTACTCATACTATGCTAGAGCCCATAATAGCATTGTGGCTGCACACGGAAGTTTCTAGTATGAATAATCTCATGATCCCTTTGAGCCTGGGTGGCGGTCCAAAAGAAAAACAGGCAATCACTGGAATACCCAGATGCCTCAATCCACCCAGATGTGTATTAATGTTGACATCTTAAGTTGAACCATTAATT
This sequence comes from Secale cereale, assembly GCA_902687465.1. NCBI lineage: Eukaryota > Viridiplantae > Streptophyta > Magnoliopsida > Poales > Poaceae > Secale > Secale cereale. The sequence goes on along the minus strand of LR738710.1, from coordinate 264,401,194 downwards.
AACAAACTCACATCTGTCATGGATTTCACTCACCCAATCCACGTCTACGAGCATAGCATGTCCTAACAGCAAACGTAGAAGTAACTCCCAAAGGTTTGAATGTAATGCAGGTAATAGGTACTACCTCAGTCTACTTCCCAATCCCACAAGTTAATTGATCCTACTCATGCAATGTGTGAGGGTTGGACTAATGCAATAAAAACTGGGTAATTGGAAAGTATGATCAAAGTGTTACTTGCCTTGCTGATGATCCACAAAACCTAGAGACTCAAAGTAGGAAGCGGCGCACTCCGGGTACTCTATCGCAAACAAACAAGCATACAATAAGTACTTAACTAATGCACGGGTAAAACTCAAATAAGAGATCTAACCAGAAAGTCCAACTTAAGAACTCCGGTTTGCAAAAAGAATCAACTCGAAAGAAGCAACGAAACTCAAACTGCAAAAGAAACGAGCTCCGGTTTACTAGTTGGCCTAAAGTCAAATTTTACAGTAGCCAAAACTTTGTTCAAGTTGATTAAAAGTAAAGAGGGCGTTGAGACGAAGATCTGGAATTTTGAATCACCTGATTCCGACTCTCGAGCGAAAAGAAAAACGAAAAACAAGATCAGGGCAGAAATCACGATCGGAATAATCGCGGATAAATACCCCGAAAAAGAAAACAGACGAATAGGCTAACGAACGAACGTTCGTTGTCTGCGGCTAACTGACGAAAACCGTTCGTTAAAACGAACGTACGGACGAACGTCCGCTAAATTACTAAACCGACGAAAACCGATCAGATCTAATCTAATAAAACAGATCTACGGTTTAAAAAAACCCGAGCGGTTCTAAAAAAAAAGAAACGGCATCTACCTCGCGAACTCCGGCGAGACGGCGGCGGCGGTCCGGCGGTCCAGCATCGGGCGACGGGACGGCGGGGTGGTGCGGCGGGCGGCGGCACACCGCGGCGGGGCAGCACCGGGCGGCGGCGGCAGCGGCGGCTAGGGTTTCGCGGTGCGGGGCTGCGGGCTGGCGGCTTGGCGATTTGGGCCGGCGGGGCTGGCGCTTATAAAGCCCAGTCTCCCGACCCTATACGAGTCTAAGTCGGTTCACCTTTTTTTTAAATAGAGTCCCTGCGCAGAAAAACTAACGAAAGAAATACTAAACGGACTCCAAAATTTCCGAAATAAATTTTCACCGTGCTCTAATAATATTTAGGATAAAGTGAAAATCTTTCCCGGATCTAAATGCAATTTTGAAAAATGCGCATTTTTTCCTATACAAATAAATCCGCAAATAAATTCAGAAAAATACCAAAAGTGATTTTAACATTTTTCCTCCAATATTTCTGTTATTTTGGAGAAGTCATATTATCTCCACTCATATTTTGTATTTAGAAATATTTTTAGGAGAGAAAAATAATTAGAATCACACTATCCTCGTACCGGTATTCGAGCGAACTCAAATACGAAAACGGTAAAATTCCCAACTCTCTCCGTAGGTCCTTGAGTTGCTTAGAATTTCGAGGAACGCCACGAACGAAATGTGAAAAACATGCAATGCAAATATGATCTATGTATAAGATTCCAAATTGATAATTTGGGATGTTACATTACCGTGTTTTGTCACAATTATTGTCATAGAAGTGTCATAAGTATGACAGAAAAAGTTTCGTTCGGACCAAAATGTCACGGATGTGTCTTTTTTTGTAGTGGGGGGAAGAAACAATAAAAATAAAACAAACAAAGAATCACAAAGCATAACATGTCACAACGTGGGGCTAGGGGTGATCTAACACAGTACTACATGTTGCATATGAAGAGTGAAAACATCCGTGAATGTTTTTCCATAGTTTGGCATTTTTCGAACAGATGAATGAGAGGTGACAGTTGCATGCTTGCTATGTTAGGGAAGTGTGGCAGATGAACGGAGTGCGTATTCGGATTCGTTAATTTTTTTGAAGCAACCTTCATGTATACAACATTTTCATCCGAGTTACGGTTTATTTTATATTAATTTTCAAAGTTTTGAACATTTTCTAAATTTACTTTAATTAATAAATTCCAAAATAAAACGATGTAATAACTTTTTATACACAATAGCAGCTCGCCACTGTGTATGACATATGGGTCCTGATGGGAACGTAGCATGCAATTTCAAAACAATTCCTACGCTCACGCAAGATCTATCTAGGAGATGCATAGCAACGAGAGGGGGAGAGTGTGTCCACGTACCCTCGTAGACCGAAAACGGAAGCGTTTGTTAACGCGGTTGATGTAGTCAAACTTCTTCTCGTTCCGACCGCTCAAGTACGGAACATACGGCACCTCCGAGTTCCGCACATGTTCAGCTAGATGACGTCCCTCGAACTCTTGATCCAGCAAAGTGTCGAGGGAGAGTTCCGTCAGCACGACAGCATGGTGACGGTGATGGTGAAGTGATCCACACAGGGCTTCGCCTAAGCACTACGTGAATATGGCTTGGAGGTGTAAACTATGGAGGGGGGCACCGCACACAGCTTGGAACAATTGATGTGTGTTCTAGGTGCCCCCTTCCCCACTTATATAAAGGAGGGAGGGGGAGGAGGCCAGCCCTAGGTCCTAGTAAGATTGCCCCCCCTTTCCTTTTAACGGAGGGGGAAAGGGGGAAGGAGAAAGAGAGAGGGATAAGGAAAGGGGGGCGCCGCCCCCTTCCCTAGTCCAATTCGGACTCCTCCCTTGTGGGGGGCGCGCCACCCCTATGCTGGCTGGTGTGCCTCCCTCCTATGGCTCATATGGCTCATAACTTGTCCCGGGGGGTTCCGGTAACCCCCCAGTACTCCGATATGTACCCTGTACCCCTCGGAACTCTTCCGGTGTCCGAATACTATGATCTAATATATCAATATTTACCTATCGACCATTTCGAGACTCCTCATCATGCCCGTGATCTCATCCGGGACTCGGAACAACATTCGGTCACCAAATCACATAACTCATATAATACAAATCATCATCGAACGTTAAGCGTACGGATCCTACGGGTTCGAGAACTATGTAAACATGACCAAGACACCTCTCCAGTTAATAACCAATCGCGGAACCTGGATGCTCATATTGGGTCCTGCATATTCGACGAAGATCTTTATCGGTCTAACCGTAATGACAACATACGTTATTCCCTTTGTCATCGGTATGCTACTTGCCCGAGATTCGATCGTAGGTATCTTCATACCTAGTTCAATCTCGTTACCGGTGAGTCTCTTTACTCGTTCCGTAATGCATCATCCCGCAACTAACTCATTAGTCACATTGCTTGCAAGGCTTATCATGATGTGCATTAACGAGATGTCCTTGAGATACCTCTCCGATACTCGGAGTGACAAATCCTAATATCGATCTATGCCAACCAACCAAACACCTTTGGAGATACCTGTGGAGCATCTTATAATCTCCCAGTTACGTTGTGACGTTTGATAGCACACAAGGCATTCCTCCGGTATCCGGGAGTTGCATAATCTCACAGTCGGAGGAATATGTATTTGACATGAAGAAAGCAGTAGCAATAAAACTGAACGATCTATATGCTAAGCTAACAGATGGGTCTTGTCCATCACATCATTCTCCTAATGATGTGATCCCGTTCATCAAATGACAACACATGTCTATGGTCAGGAAACTTAACCATCTTTGATTAACGAGCTAGTTTAGTAGAGGCTGACTAGGGACTTGGTATTTTGTCTATGTATCCACACATGTATCAAGTTTTCGGTTAATACAATTCTAGCATGAATAATAAACATTTACCATGATATAAGGAAATACAAAATAAAAACTTTATTATTGCCTCTAGGGCATATTTCCTCCAGCCTCCTAGTTGCACTAGAGTCAATAATCTGGATTACATAGTAATGATTCTAACACCCATGGAGTCTTGGTGCTGATCCTGTTTTGCTCGTGGAAGAGGCTTAGTCAACGGGTCTGCCACATTCAGATCCGTATGTATTTTGCAAACCTCTATGTCTCCCTCCTTGACTTGATCGCGTATGGAATTGAAGCGTCTCTTGATGTGTTTGGTTCTCTTGTGAAACCTGGATTCCTTTGCCAAGGCAATTGCACCAGTGTTGTCAAAAAAAATCATTGGACCCGATGCACTAGGTATTACACCTAGATTGGATATGAACTCTTTCATCTAGACTCCTTCATTTGTTGCTTCTGAAGTACCTATGTACTCCGCTTCACACGTAAACCCCCCCACAACCCTCTGCTTGGAACTGCACCAACTGATAGCTCCACCATTCAACAAAATACGTATTCAGTTTGTGACTTAGAGTCATCCCGATCACTGTCAAATCTAGCATCAATGTAACCATTTACGACGAGCTCTTTGTCACCTCCATAAACGAGAAACATATCCTTGATCCTTTTCAGGTACTTCAAGATGTTCTAGACCGCTGTCTAGTGATCCACTCCTCGATTACTTTGGTACCTCCCTGCTAGACTTATAGCAAGGCACACATTAGGTCTGGTACACAACATTGCATACATGATAGAACCTATGGCTGAGGCATAAGGTATGAATTTCATTTTCTGTTTATCCTCTACCATGGTTGGGCATTGAGTCTGACTCAAATTCACACCTTGTAACACAGGCAAGAACTATTTCTTTGACTGATCCATTTTGAACTTTTTCAAAACTTTATAAAGGTATGTGCTTTGTGAAAGTCCAATTAAGCGTCTTGATCTATCTCTATAGATCTTGACAATGTTGAGGATATCGCTTATCGTTATCGTCTCGGTCAGCTGGGGATTAGAGATTAATCGAAAACCGGACGATTAATCAATTTTATTTGTCGACTATTTATCGGCCATTTTTTGCAAATCCCAGGTTCCCAACACTAAATAATGCTATATTCAAGACCAAAGAAATATTGAATAGAAGTGTTACCATGAATTCTAGCCTTTGAATCCTGATATAATGACAAACAAAATAGGAAAACATTACATACTGCATAATAAGGTCCACAAAACACAAATAAACATATGCAAACATAGTGCTACGAATAGGCCCGATTTATCGGTAGATTCCCGATAAATCGCTTGTCATAGCGATAAACCGGCCCAAACGATAAATGATGAAGATAAGGCATTTGCTTATCGGTCACCCCAAAGAGTAGCGATACATCGGACAATAAATCGTTGAATCGGAAGATTTCTTGAACAGTGGATCTTGATGCCCAATATATAAGCAGCTTCACCGAGGTCTTTCATTGAAAAATTCTTATTCAAGTATCCTTTTATGCTATCCAGAAATTTTACATCATTTCCAATCAATAATATGTCATCCACATATAATATCAGAAATGCTACAGAGCTCCCACTCACTTTCTTATAAATACAGACTTCTCCAAAAGTCTGTATAAAACTATATGCTTTGATCACCTCATCAAAGCGTATATTCCAACTCTGAGATGCTTGCACCAGTCCATAGATAGATCACTGGAGCTTGCAAACTTTGTTAGCACCTTTAGGATCGACAAAACCTTCTGGTTGCATCATATACAACTCTTCTTTGAGAAATCCATTGAGGAATGCAGTTTTGACGTCCATTTGCCAGATTTCATAATCATAAAATGCGGCAATTGCTAACATGATTCAGACAGACTTAAGCATCGCTATGGGTGAGAAAGTGTCATCGTAGTCAGCTCCTTGACCTTGTCAAAAACCTTTTGCGACAAGTCGAGCTTTGTAGATACTAACATTACCATCAGCGTCGGTCTTCTTTTGAAGATCCATTTATTCTCTATGGCTTGCCGATCATTGGGCAAGCCAACCAAAGTCCATACTTTGTTCTTATACATGGACCCCATCTTAGATTTCATGGCCTCAAGCCATTTTGCGGAATCTGGGCTCATCATCGCTTCCTCATAGTTCGTAAGTTCATCATGGTCTAGTAACATGACTTCAAGTACAGGATTACCATACCACTCTGGTGCGGAACGTGCTCTGGTTGACCTACGTGGTTCTGTAGTAACTTGATCTGAAGTTTCAGGATCATCATCATTAGCTTCCTCACTAGTTGGTGTAGGCATCACGGGAACGGTTTTCTGTGATGAGCTACTTTCCAATTCAAGAGAAGATACAATTACCTCATCAAGTTCTATTTTCCTCCCACTCACTTCTTTCGAGAGAAACTCCTTCTCTAGAAAGGATCCATTCTTAGCAATAAATATCTTGCCTTTGGATCTATGATAGAAGGTGTACCCAACAGTTTCTTTTTGGGTATCCTATGAAGACGCACTTTTCCGATTTGGGTTCGAGCTTATCAGGCTGAAGCCTTTTTACATAAGCATCGCAACCCCAAACTTTATGAAACAACATCTTTTGTTTCTTGCCAAACCACAGTTCATATGGTGTCGTCTCAACGGATTTAGACGGTGCCCTATTTAATGTGAATGCATCTATCTCTAATGCATAACCCCAAAATGACAGTGGTAAATCAGTAAGAGACATCATAAATTGCACCATATCTAATAAAGTACGGTTACGACTTTCGGACACACCATTACGCTGTGATGTTCCAGGTGGCGTGAGTTGCGAAACTATTCCACATTGTTTTAAATGAAGACCAAACTCGTAACTCAAATACTCGCCTCCACGATCAGATCGTAGAAACTTTATTTTCTTGTTACGAGGATTCTCTACTTCACTATGAAATTCTTTGAACTTTTCAAACATTTCAGATTTGTGTTTCATCAAGTAGATATACCCATATCTGCTCAAATCTTGCGTGAAGTTCAGAAAATAACGAAACCCGCCGCGAGCCTCAACACTCATCAGACCGCATACATCGGTATGTATTATTTCCAATAAGTCAGTTGCTCGCTCCATTGTTCCGGAGAACAGAGTTTTAGTCATCTTGCCCATGAGGCATGGTTTGCAAGTATCAAATGATTCATAATCAAGTGATTCCAAAAGCCCATCTGCACGGACTTTCTTCATGAGCTCTACACCAATATGACCTAAATGGCAGTGTCACTAATATGTTGTACTGTCATTATCAACTTTGCTTCTTTTGGCATCAATATTATGAATATGTGTATCACCACAATCAATATTTAATAAAAATAGACCACTCTTCAAGGGTGCATGACTATAAAAGATATTACTCATAAAAATTTAACAACCATTATTCTCTGATTTAAATGAAGAACTGTCTCGCATCAAACAAGATCTAGATATAATGTTCATGCTCAACGCTGGCACCAAATAACAATTATTCAGGTCTAAAACTAATCCCGAAGGTAGATGTAGAGGTAGCGTGCCGACGGCGATCACATCGACTTTGGAACCATTTCCCACGCGCATCGTCACCTCGTCCTTAGCCAATCTTCTTTTAATCCGTAGCCCCTGTTTCGAGTTACAAATATGAGCAACCGAACCAGTATCAAGTACCCAGGCGCTACTACGAGCATTAGTAAGGTACACATCAATAACATGTATATCAAATATACCTTCGTTCACTTTGCCATCCTTCTTATCCACCAAATACTTGGGGCAGTTCCGCTTCGAGTGACCAGTCCCTTTGAAGTAGAAGCACACAGTTTCAGGCTTAGCTCCAGACTTGGGTTTCTTCCGGAGAGTAGCAATTTTCTTGCTATTCTTCTTGAAGTCCCCTTATTTCTCTTGCCCTTTTTCTTGAAACTAGTGGTCTTGTTAACCATCAACGCTTGATGCTCCTTTTTGATTTCTACCTCTGCAACTTTGAGCATTGCGAAGAACTCAGGAATTGTCTTCTCCATCCCTTGCATATTATAGTTCACCAAAAAGCCTTTGTAGTTTGGTGGTAGTGATTGGAGAACTCTGTTAATGACACTATCATCTGGAAGATTAACTCTCAGTCGAGTCAAGTGATTATGATATCCATACACTCTGAGTATGTTCACTAACAGAACTATTCTCCTCCATCTTGCAGCTGTAGAACTTGTTGGAGACTTCATATCTCTCAACTCGGGCATTTGCTTGAAGTATTAACTTCAACTCTTGGAACATCTTATATGCTCCATGACGTTCAAAACATCTTTGAAGTCCCGATTCTAAGCCGTAAAGCATGGCACACTGAACTACCGAATAGTCATCAGATCGAGCTTGCCAGACGTTCATAACATCAGAAGTTGCTCCTGCAGCAGGCCTTTCACCTAGCGGTGCATCAAGGACATAATTCTTTTGTGCAACAATGAGGATAATCCTCAAGTTACAGACCTGGTCCGTGTAGTTGCTACCATCATATTTCAACTTACCTTTCTCTAGGAACACATTAAAATTCAAGGGAACGGTGGCACGGGCCATTGATTTATAACATAGATATGCAAAAACTATCAGGACTAAGTTCATGATAAATTAAGTTCAATTAATCATATTACTAAAGAACTCCCCCTTAGATAGACATCCCTCAAGTCATCTAAATGATACATGATCCAAATCAACTAAACCATGTCCGAACATCACGTGAGATGGAGTAGTTTTCAATGGTGAACATCTCTATGTTGATCATATCAACTATATGATTGACGTTCGACCTTTTGATATCCATTGTTCCCAGGCCATGTCTGTACATGATAGGCTCATCAAGTTTAACCCAAGTATTCCGCATGTGCAAAACTGTCTTACACCCATTGTATGTGAACGTAGAGCTTATCACACCCGATCATCACGCGGTGTCTCAGCACGACGAACTTTCGCAACGGTGCATACCCAGGGAGAACACTTGTACCTTGAAATTTTAGTAAGGGATCATCTTATAATGCTACCGCCGTACTAAGCAAAATAAGATGCATAACAAGATAAACATCACATGCAATCAAAATATGTGACATGATATGGCCATCATCATCTTGTGCCTTTGATCTCCATCTTCAAAGGACCATCATGATCTCCATCGTCACCGGCTTGACACCTTAATCTACATCATACTGTCGTGGTCGTTGATGTCTACACACGCTTCTATTCTTGTAGACTATGTTGGGCCTCCAAGCGCAGAGGTTTGTAGGACAGTAGCAATTTCCCTCAAGTGGATGACCTAAGGTTTATCGAACTCAGGGAAGTAGAGGTTGAAGATGGTCTCTCTCAAGCAACCCTGTAACTAAGATACAAGAAGTCTCTTGTGTCCCCAACACACCTAATACAACTAGGAGTTGTATAGGTGCACTAGTTCGGCGAAGAGATGGTAAAATATGGATGATAGGAGTGGCAAAGCAAAGTAATATAAATCTGTAATAAAAAGTGCAGCAAGCAAACAAGTGGTAAACGTGAGCACAAATGGTATTGCAATGGTGGAAACAAGGCCTAGGCTTCATACTTTCACTAGTGGCAACTCCCAACAACATTAACATAGTCTAATCACATGATATTTCCCATAAAACATGCAATGGAGACGGACTCGGAGGTCATTCCTCTGTGGTCAAGAGAGGACGAGAATTATGTAGGGCTACAAAAGCACACCTCAAAGTTCGTAGTTCTCAATCTATGGATTTCCCAATGTCACCGCGGCCATCCAAAGAGAGTACCACAATCACCACAACATATCTCCAGGATAGTCAAAGACAAGAACCAAGAGACTCTCAATCTTTAATCAACACACAAAAGAGGAAATCACTCATGAAAATATTCTTATAATCCATGTCCAATAGACCGATGTCACCTTGGTCTCGGGGATTATACTAGATAAAGACAAGTGAGTACATCAATTCAATACATAGAGGAAGGGGAAATATCATGGGATCACCCTAGATTAACATAGCCTATGATCACAACGAAGATCACATCATGGGAGAGAGAATTGACCACATAGCTACTGGTAGAAACCTCAGCCCCGAGGAGGAACTACTCCCGCATCATGGAGGGAGGAAGCAACGTCGATGGAGATGAATCCGGGGGCACTTCCCCGTCCAGGCAGGATGCCGGCACAGGAATTCTGGTCCCCCGAAACTTGGTGGCGATTGCGGCGGAGATCGGAATTGCTTCTAGAGAAAAGGGTTCAGGAATCAGGGTTTTCGCGACGGGAGAATAAATAGGAGGCCAAGTAGGGCACCAAAGGAGGTGGGAGCCCCCCAGGCGCCCCCCCCCCCGGCGCGGCCAGGGGTGGGGCCGCGCCATCAGGGCGCCTGGGGCCCCTCTGGCCCCCCTCTGGCCCCACTTCTGGCGCATGGAAGCTTCTGGAGCGCTTATTTTATATATATTTTTCCCAGAATTTTTCTAGCAATTTAAGTAATGGGAAAACCAGAAATACAAAAACAGCAGAAAACAGAAACTGGCACTGGGGTGCACTGAGTTAATAGGTTAGTACAAATATGATCAAAAGTGTATGAAAGTGTATCAAAAGCATAGCAATATCACCCAAAACATGCATGGGGCAAGCAGAAATTATAGATACGTTTGGGACGTATCAACATCCCCAAGCTTAATTCCTGCTCGTCCTCGAGTAGGTAAATGATAACAAGCACAATTTCTGTGGTGACATGCTACCAAAGAGTCTTTCACAATCACATGACAAATGCTTATTGAGATAGTGAATCTTTAGTAATTAAGTTGCCTCATGAGAATATCACAAAGAACTGAAAGTTTACAATATGATACTGTAACACCCAATAGATTTGTAGTGAGCATGGTGTTCAAACATGACAAAGTGATACCTCGCTTGCCCCCTTTAGTGAAGCAAAACATAAATGCAGGAGCACCTCCGAAGTTTAAGTGACGACTAGATACAATGATTTAAGAATAAGCGATATCACAATCATGCAGAAGACAATGGTACTTTGGGACAATGCACATTACACTCAGAATGACAATCATGCTCTCAATAGTTGGTGCTTTGAAGAAAGAAGGTGGAGACTCTCGAACCGTGGATTTTGATGGCAAGGTTGAAAACCCGTGGCTGGAAGCAAATACTAAACAAGTACCAGAGCTCGTGGTTTTAAAAACAGAGATAAAAAGCTTTTGGGAGATGCATAATTCGTCAACGAATGCTAGTAGATAACCCAATTACTTCTTATGCCGGACATGTTTCGAGGAACGGCTCCCACGCGGGGACGATCACATCCCCTTAATCTCCTTTGTTTATCACTGCCAGAGTTTCCTGATTTCTCATGAACAAAGCGTGAAGGAGGGTTTGTTTGTTGCTATTATATTTTGTGAGCTGGGCACACTCATTCAAGTCCCTCCTCGTATTAGGGGTTTGCAGATTAGACATGCAATCCCGGGGTAAAATTTGTCCAACATAAGAAGATCATGAATTACCTACTACTTCCTCATGAGCTAAAACAGAGGCACAAAAGAGAAATGCTTTTGAATAATTTTGAGATGGTACAAGAAAGTCTTCGTTAGGAATGGCAAGTAAATACCATATATAGGAAGGTATGGTGGACTCATATGGCATAACTGGTTTCAAGGATTTTGGATGCTCAAGCAGTCAGTCCGCTTAGTACAGGTGAAGGCTAGCAAAAGACTGGGAGTGACCAACTAAGAGAGCAATGACGGCCATAATCATGCAGAGCGACAAAGCAACATTGAATCAGGCATGGAAGTTATATCACTACTCAGAAATTAAAGATCATCAAGGCTTGATAGACTTTCTTTACAGTCTTAAATATGCGTGAGCATATGCCAAGTCAATCAAAATAAATTCTTGGAGGAAGATATCACTAAACCATACCACATCATAGGCATACAAATCATGCTGGTACTTCAATAACACATTAAGAACCCCCAGCTATTTGAGACTAACCATAAGAAAACATGAACTACTAAGCACCATTATGCACATAGCATTTTTATCATAGACATATCAACCAGTGCCACAGAAGCCAACTCTCTTAACAAGATAAGCATGATAACTCAAGAGAGTTCCAGAAGCAACAACCTAAACAGAAGCTCTTAAAAAGATAAGCATGAAAACTAAGAACTAAGCATGACAGCAGCTATGAAAAGATAAAGAACACACACAAGAAGATACGCATGAAAGCCTACGTTGTGTTCTACAGTGGAGTGGAGCGTGTTTCTCTCCCAAACAATGAAGGCTAGGATCCAACTTGTTAAGAATAGCAAGTAAAACTAAATAAACTAAAAAGAAAAGAGCAAGACGCTCCAAGCATAGCACATAACGCATGAAGTGATAAAAATATAGTGGAACGAAGGACGAACTGATAATTGTTGATGGAGAAGGGGATGCATGGGGGCATCCCCAAGCTTAGACGCTTGAGTCTTCTTGAATATTTCTTGGGGGTGCATGGGAGCATCCCCAAGCTTGAGCGTTTGACCCTCCTGAATCTTCTTTTATCATCTTCCCTCGCACACTTGAAAAATCCCTTCATACATAACTCATCATAATCTGAGTAGCGAGGTTAGTACCCACAATAAAATAATTTTTCCCTACTGGAAATAAAGATAATCTTGAAGAGCTATTGTTTCTCAAGATTGCCAAAAGGTTTTTGCCAAGAAAAAGCAAGCTCAAGGTTTGCAAAACGAAGAAAAGGCAAAACAGGACAGAATTTGTGAAAAACAGACCAGCAGGTAGTAAATAATTTTTTCGGGGCACTTCTGCAACTCAAATAAAAAAACTCAAAACAGACGCCCGAAAGCCAATTGTATAGAGCACGCTTTCAAAAAAATTCAGATCAAAAAGATGATCTGGTGATTTTATTCGAATTTTTCTGTCCAATGACAGAATCTGTTTTCTGGACAGCACGTCACAACTTTTGAACTTTCTTGCAATCGGAGGCTAAACTTGGCACAAAGCTGAAAAGAAAAGATACAATGATGATTCTACGGTAGTAACAAACATCAAGACACAACAAAAGCAAAATAAAACCTCATTCGTTGTGGGCTGCCTCCCAAAAGCGCTTTCTTTTATGCCTTTAAGCTAGGCATAAGACTTTAATGATGCTCTCGTAGGAATAAGAGTTGAAGAACAAAAGAGAGCATCAAGAAGCAAATACCAAACACATTTAAGCCTAACATGCTTCCTATGCATAGGAATATTGCAATAGAATAATTCATTGAAGCACAAAGCAATAAACATAGGAAGACAAAACAAGTGCAGCTTCAAAACCTTCAACATAAAGAGAGGGAACTTGATATTATTGAAATATCTATAAGCATATGTTCCCTTCTCATAATAATTTTCAGTGGGATCACGAATAAACTCAACAATATAAGCATCACATAAAGCATTGTTACCATGATCCATATGCAAAAAGGTACTCTTACTCTCCACATAAGCATAATCTTTCTCATTGGTAATAGTGGGAGTAGGACTATCATAAACAACTTGAACACTATAGATTAATTGTGTATTAGGAAGATGGTGTGAAACAAGGGAGTAATTCCCTCCATGATTATGACAAGTTTCATAAGGATAATTTCTCCTTATGTCATAGGTACCTTTATAATCACTATAGATTGGAGTTATAACATCATCATAGTAGAGAAGAGCATTATCATTGCTAGCAACTATATTTGTAAACATGTTGTCTTTATTCTTACTAGCAAAAGAATTATCAATCATCACATCACTAGTGGGTAAAGGATTTGCAATCCTATCATCCCCAAGCTTAGAGCTTTCAATATCATCACTTTCAGAGTTGGTACCAAAAAGATTTTCAAGATAATAAGTAGCATTATCATCATTTTCCCAATCACAATAAGTAACATGCATATCAAAATCATCTTCAATAGTACCTACGGATGTATCATCAAGATGATAATTAAGGCAATAAACTTCACCTTCTTCTTTAAACTTACAACCTTTAGGATAAAAGTTGATGGGAGGAATATGCTCAGGCCAGGTTGATACCCATTCTTCTTCCTTCTTGCTCCTCTTCCTCCTCCTCTTCTTTTTCTTCGTCTTCACCTTAGGAGGGAGTGGTTGGAGATGAAGCTTCTCCACATATCCTGGTTTATCATTAGAAACAATAGTGGAAACTTGGGAGAAACTCTCCTTTTTATTAGCAGAAATATAAGAGACATTTTTATACTTTGGTAAAGTTCCCTCCTTTCTAATCTTACTTATGTAATCTTTTTTATGGCAATTAACAACACAATAGAGATGGCAATTTTGCAAAGTGTTTTTTTATTCCTATGGCATTAACATCTAGCCAAGAAGTCTTTTGTGATAACTCTTCACACATAAAAAATAACATAAGCTCACCATAAAGATCAGGGGTGATCATGTTATCACACAACTGGTTAACAGTTATGTTTTGAAAGTGCATGAATTGAAAATTAAAGTGACCCTCTATACAGCAAAGTTCACAAGTAAAAGGATAAAGGTCACACAATTCTCTAGCAATTTCATTTAAATCTTTAACCCAAGTGATTGTTCTTTCATGCTTATGTTGCTTACAATACTTCTCTTCTTCAATCATAGGCCTTTCACAAGGTCTATCCACTCCACAAAAATTAACATGCTTATATAAAACTTCATTTTTAGGAATTGGATCATGCATGTTGCAATCATCATGAACAATTTCATTTTCTTTGCAAATCTCTTTAAAAGGTTCATGATGCTTGATCCAATCCTCCTTAGGCATATTAAGATGTGAAGCAAAAGATTTGAGGAAATCAACAAGGAGTTGAGAATCAAGCCCAAACTTAGCACTAAACTTATTAAAACTTGTAGTTTCAACAAAGGACTTAATGCAATCATACTCATAAATTATACCTGACTCTTTACCTTTGTCGATCTCCCAATCTTCAGTGTTGCGTTGAATTCTTTCAAGGAGTTCCCATTTAGCATCAATCTTTTCGTTTGTGAAAGAACCCATAGAGGAAGCATCGAGCAAATCTTTATCCTGTCGAGAGAGCCTCGCATAGAAATTGGTAATAGTCATATCTTTGGGGAGCCCATGGTTAGGACATTTTAGCATTAACGTTTTCAGTCTCCCCCAAGCTTGAGCTATGCTCTCTCCGTCATGAGGATAGAAATTATAAACATAATTCCTATTCTCATGGACTTCATGAAGAGGATAAAACTTGGAGTAAAAGAGAGACTGGATCTCTTCCCAATCCAGCAGGTGAGAGTCATCTAGTAGCCTATACCATTCCAATATGCTTTTCCTTTCAGTGACAAGGCAAATAATTTCCTCATGACTCCATCTCTTGTCAAACCTGAAATCTTAAACAACTCATAAAGTTCTGTAAGTTTCAACAAATGAATACTAGGATTGACTGTCCCATCATAACAATCATTCCTATATTTCAATTATCCCAAGTGGTATTTGGAACGGGATACATTCAGTAGGTGGAGGAGACTTCTCTACCACGGGTGTGGTAAAGCGGCCTTCCCCAAGCAGCAAACTAAGAGTGCGGTTTTCCATAAACATAAATAGTGAAACTAAAAACAAGAAACGAAAAGATTTAATTGCAAGATCTAAAGATATACCTTCAAACACTTACTTCCCCGGCAACGGCGCCAGAAATAGCTTGATGTCTACACATGCTTCTATTCTTGTAGACTATGTTGGGCCTCCAAGCGCAGAGGTTTGTAGGACAGTAGCAATTTCCCTCAAGTGGATGACCTAAGGTTTATCGAACTCAGGGAAGTAGAGGTTGAAGATGGTCTCTCTCAAGCAACCCTGTAACTAAGATACAAGAAGTCTCTTGTGTCCCCAACACACCTAATACAACTAGGAGTTGTATAGGTGCACTAGTTCGGCGAAGAGATGGTAAAATATGGATGATAGGAGTGGCAAAGCAAAGTAATATAAATTTGTAATAAAAAGTGCAGCAAGCAAACAAGTGGTAAACGTGAGAACAAATGGTATTGCAATGGTGGAAACAAGGCCTAGGCTTCATACTTTCACTAGTGGCAACTCCCAACAACATTAACATAGTCTAATCACATGATATTTCCCATAAAACATGCAATGGAGACGCACTCGGAGGTCATTCCTTTGTGGTCAAGAGAGGACGAGAATTATGTAGGGCTACAAAAGCACACCTCAAAGTTCGTAGTTCTCAATCTATGGATTTCCCAATGTCACCACGGCCATCCAAAGAGAGTACCACAATCACCACAACATATCCCCAGGATAGTCAAAGACAAGCACCAAGAGACTCTCAATCTTTAATCAACACACAAAAGAGGAAATCACTCATGAAAATATTCTTCTAATCCATGTCTAATAGACCGCTGTCACCTTGGTCTCGGGGATTATACTAGATAAAGACAAGTGAGTACATCAATTCAATACATAGAGGAAGGGGAAACGTCATGGGATCACCCTAGATTAACATAGCCTATGATCACAACGAAGATCACATCATGGGAGAGAGAATTGACCACATAGCTACTGGTAGAAACCTCAGCCCCGAGGAGGAACTACTCCCGCATCATGGAGGGAGGAAGCAACGTCGATGGAGATGAATCCGGGGGAACTTCCCCGTCCCGGCAGGATGCCGGCACAGGAATTCTGGTCCCCCGAAACTTGGTGGCGATGGCGGCGGAGATCAGAATTGCTTCTGGAGAAAAGGGTTCTGGAATCAGGGTTTTCGCGATGGGAGAATAAATAGGAGGCCAAGTAGGGCACCAGAGGAGGTGGGAGCACCCCAGGCGGCCCCCCGGCGCGGCCAGGGGTGGGGCCGCGCCATCAGGGCGCCTGGGGCCCCTCTGGCCCCCCTCTGGCCCCACTTCTGGCGCATGGAAGCTTATGGAGCGCTGATTTTTATATATTTTTCCCGGAATTTTTCTGGCAATTTAAGTAATGGGAAAACCTGAAATACAAAAACAGCAAAAAACAGAAACTGGCACTAGGGTGCACTGAGTTAATAGGTTAGTCCAAATATGATCAAAAGTGTATGAAAGTGTATCAAAAGCATAGCAATATCACCCAAAACATGCATGTAGCAAGCAGAAATTATAGATACGTTCGGGACGTATCAGTCGTCTCACCAACTATTGCTTCTACTACTATCGCTAACGCATAGTGATAAAGTAAAGCAATTACATGGCGTTTGTATTTCATACAATATAGAGAAAACCATAAGGCTCCTGCCGGTTGCCGATAATTTAAAAAACATGATCATCTCATACAATAACGTATAACTCATCACTTCTTGAACATATCACATGACAACATACCTTGCAAAAACAAGTTAGACATCCTCTACTTTGTTGTTGCAAGTTTTATGTGGCTGCTACAGGCTTCTAGCAAGAACCATTCTTACCTACGGCACAAAACCACAATGGTGTTTCGTCAAGTTTGTTGTTTTAAACTTCTTCAAGGACATGCCGCAGTAAAATTTGATTCAACTAAAGTAGGAGAAACAACCACCCGCCAGCCACCTTTATGCAAAACTAGTTGCATGTCTCTTGGTGGAACCGGTCTCATGAACATGGTCATGTAAGGTTGGTTCGGGCTGCTTCATCCAACAATAACGCTAAATCAAAATAAGACATTGGTGGTAAGTGCTACCTCTTGAGCTAGCGTTGTTTTTCCCTTGAAGAGGAAAGGGTGATGCAGCAAAGTAGCGTAAGTATTTCCCTCGGTTTTTGAGAACCAAGGTATCAATCCAGTAGGAGACTACACGCGAGTCCCTCGTACCTACACAAACAAATAAGAACCTTGCAACCAACATGATAAAGGGTTTGGTAATCCCTTCTCGGCCACTTGCAAAAGTGAGATCCGCTAGAGATAATAAGATAAATATTTTTGGTATTTTTTTTATAGATTGAAAGTAAAGATTGCAAAATAAAAGTAAATATAAATAGTTGATGGAAGGTTGATATGATAGAAGATAGACCCGAGGGCCATAGGTTTCACTAGTGGCTTCTCTCAAGATAACAGATTTCTACGGTGGGTGAACAAATTACTGTCGAGCAATTGATAGAAAAGCACATAGTTATGAGATTATATAGGCATGATCATTGTATATAGGCATCACGTCCGTGACAAGTAGACCAAAACGATCGTCTATCTAATACTATTACTCCACACATCGACCGCTATCCAGCATGCATCTAGAGTATTAAGTTCATAAGAATAGAGTAACACTTTAAGCAAGATGACATGATGTGGAGGGATAAACTCATGCAATATGATATAAACCCCATCTATTATCCTCGATGGCAACAATACAATACGTGCCTTGATGCCCTTTCTGTCATTGGGAAAGGACACCGCAAGATTGAACTTAAAGTTAAGCACTTCTCCCATTGCAAGAAAGATCAATCTAGTAAGCCAAACCAAACTGCTAATTCGAAGAGACTTGCAAAGATATTTAAACAATTCATAAAAGAATTCACAGAAGAATCAAATATTGTTTATAGATAATCTTGATCATAAACCCGCAATTCATTGGATCTCGACAAACACACCGCAAAAAGAATTACATCAAATAGATCTCCAAGAAGAAGCCATCTAGCTAATAACTATGGACCCAAAGGTCCGTGGTAAACTACTCACAACTCATCGGAGAGGCTATGGTGTTGATGTACAAGCCCTCCGTGATCGATCCCCCCTACGCTGGAGCTCTGGAACAGGCCCCAAGATGGGATCTCACGGGTACAGAAGGTTGCGGTGGTGGAATTAGGTTTTCATGGTGCTCAAGGATGTTTTCAGGGTATATATATATATATATATATATATATATATATATATATATATATATATATATATATATATAGGAGGTAGAGGCATGTCGGTGGACCTATGGGGTGCCCCCACGAGGGTGGGGGGCGCGCCCCCTGCCTAGTGGCCACCCCGTGGCTTCCCTGGCGTGTACTCCAAGTCTTCTGGGCCGCGTTTGTTCCAAAAACGATCCCCCGAAGGTTTCATTCCATTTGGACTCCGTTTGATATTCTTTTTCCGCGAAACACTGAAATAGGCAAAAAACTGCAATTTGCACTGGGCCTTGGGTTAGTAGGTTAGTCCCAAAAATAATACAAAAGTGTATAATAAAGCCCATTAAACATCCAAAACAGATAATATAATAGCATTTAACAATAAAAAATTATAGATACGTTGGAGACGTATCAAGCATCCCCAAGCTTAATTCCTGCTCGTCCTTGAGTAGGTAAATGATAAAAACAGAATTTTTGATGTGGAATGCCACCCAACATAATTCTCAATGTAATTTTCTTTATTGTGGCATGAATGTTCAGATCCGAAAGATTCAAGACAAAACTTTAATATGGACATAAGAATAATAACACTTCAAGCATACGAACAAAGCAATTATGTCTTCTCAAAATAACATGGCCAAAGAAAGTTCATCTCTACAAATTCGTATAGTTTAGCTATGTTCCATCTTCGTCACACAAAATACTCAAATCATGCACAATCCCGGTTTCAGCCAAGCAATTGTTTCATACTTAAATTTTTTCAAACCATTTCAACTTTCACGCAATACATGAGTGTGAGCCATGGATATAACACTATAGGTGGAATAGAGTGGTGGTCGTGGAGAAGACAAAAGAGGAAGATGGTCTCACATCAACTATGTGTATCAATGGGCTATGGAGATGCCCATCAATAGATATCAATGTGAGTGAGTAGGGATTGCCATGCAACAGATTCACTAGAGGTATAAATGTATGAAAGCTCAACAAAAGAAACTAAGTGGGTGTGCATCCAACTTGCTTGCTCACGAAGACCTAGGGCATTTGAGGAAGCCCATCGTTGGAATATACAAGCCAAGTTCTATAGTGAAAATTCCCACTAGTATATGGAAGTAACAAAACAAGAGACTCTCTATCTCGAAGATCATGGTGCTACTTTGAAGCACAAGTGTGGAAAAAGATAGTAGCAGTGTCCATTTTTTCTTTTCCTTTTTATTCTTTTTTTTGGGACTTTCTTTTTTTCTTTGGCCTTTCCTTCTTTTTTTATTTCGCCTTTTTTGGCCTTTCTTTTTTGGGACAATGCTCTAATAATGACGATCATCACACTTCTATTTATTTACAACTCAAAGATTACAACTCGATACTAGAACAAAATATGACTCTATATGAATGCCTCCGGCAGTGTACCGGGATGTGCAATGAATCAAGAGTGACATGTATGAAAAATTGTGCATGGTGGCCTTGCCACAAATACGATGTCAACTACATGATCATGCATGGCATTATGACAATGATGAAGTGTGTCATAGTAAACAGAACGATGGAAAGTTGCATGGCAATATATCTCGGAATGGCTATGGAAATGCCATAATAGTTAGGTATGGTGGCTGTTTTGAAGAAGGTGTATGGTGGGTGTATGGTACCGGTGAAAGTTGCGCAGTACAAGAGAGGCTAGCAATGGTGGAAGGGTGAGAGTGCATATAATCCATGGACCCAACATTAGTCATAAAGAATTCACATATTTATTGCAAAAAACTACATGTCATGAAAACAAAGTACTACACGCATGCTCCTAGGGGAAGGGTTGGTAGGAGTTAACCATCGCGCGATCCCGACCTCCACACAAAGGATGAAAATCAATGAAATACCTCATGTTTCAAATTTGTCACACAACGGTTACCATACGTGCATGCTACGGGACTTGCAAACCTCAACACAAGTATTTATCAAATTCACAACTACTCTACTAGCATGACTCTAATATCATCATCCTCATATCTCAAAACAATCATCAAGTATTAAACTTCTCATAATATTCAATGCACTTTATATGAAAGTTTTTATTAAACCCATTTGGATGCCTATCATATTAGGACTAATTTTATAACCAATGAAAATTACCGTGCTGTTCTAAAAGACTCTCAAAATAATTTAAGTGAAGCATGAGAGATCAATAATTTCTATAAAATAAAACCACCACCGTGCTCTAAAAAGATATAAGTGAAGCACTAGAGCAAAACTATCTAGCTCAAAAGATATAAGTGAAGCACATAGAGTATTCTAATAAATTACGATTCATGTGTATCTCTCTCAAAAGGTGTACAACAAGGATGATTGTGGTAAACTAAAAAGCAAAGACTCAAATCATACATGACGCTCCAAGCAAAAAACATATCATGTGGTGAATAAAAATATAGTCTCAAGTAAAGTTACCGATAGACGAAGACGAAAGAGGGGATGCCTTCCCGGGGCATCCCCAAGCTTAGGCTTTTGGTTGTCCTTTAATTTTACCTTGGGGTGCCTCGGGCATCCCCAATCTTAGTCTCTTTCCACTCTTTGTTCCATAGTCCATCAAATCATTACCCAAAAACTTTAAAACTCCACAACACAAAACTTAGCAAAAAATCTCGTGAGCTCCGTTAGTATAAGAAAACAAACCACCACTTTTAGGTATTGTAATGAACTCATTCTTTATTTATATTGGTGTTAAACCTATTGTATTCCAACTTCTCTATGATTCATTCCCCCCGGTACTACTCATAGATTCATCAAAATAAGCAAACAACACACGAAAAACAGAATCTGTCAAAAAACAGAACAGTCTATAGAAATCTGTAAATTTCCAATACTTCTGTAACTCTATATTTTTTGAAATAAATTGGTGGACGTGAGGAATTTGTCTATTAATCATCTGCAACAATAATCAACTTAAAATCACTCTCCAGTAAAAACTGGCAGCAAATCTCGTAAGCGCAAAAGTTTCTATTTTTTACAGCAAGATCGCAAAGACTTCACCCGAGTCTTCCCAAAGGTTCTACTTGGCACAAACACTAATTAAAACACAAAGCCACATCTAACCAGAAGCTATATTATTACTAAACAGAAGTAAAAGCAAACAAAATAAAATTGTGTTGCCTCCCAACAAGCACTATCGTTTAACGCCCGTAGCTAGGCATGATACAAGAATAGATCTAGGTTTTGCCATCTTTGGTAGGAAATCCATAAGTGGCTCTCATAATAGATTGATAGGGTAATTTGATTTTCATTCTAGAAAAGTGTTCCATGCCTTTCCTTAACGGAAATTGGAATCTAATATTTCCTTCCTTCATATCAATAATTGCACCAATCGTTCTAAGGAAAGGTCTACCAAGAATAATATGACATGTAGGATTGCAATCTATATCAAGAGCGATGAAATCTACGGGCACATAATTCCTATTTGCAACAATAAGAACATCATTAATACTTCCCATAGGTCTCTTAATGGTAGAATCCGCAAGATGCAAATTTAAAGAACAATCATCAAGTTCATGGAAACCTAACATATAACACAAAGTTTTTGGAATTGTGGAAACACTAGCACCCAAATCACACAAGGCAAAGCATTCATGATCTTTAATCAATTTTAATAGTAGGTTCCCACTCATCATAAAGCTTTCTAGGGATGGAAACTTCTAATTCAAGTTTTTCTTCATAAGATTGCATTAAAGCATCAACTATGTATTTGGTAAAAGCTTTATTTTGACTATAAGCACGAGAAGAATTTAGCACGGGTTGCAACAAGGAAATACAATCTATCAAAGAGAAATTATCATAATTAAATCCCTTAAAATCCAAAATAGTGGTTTCATTGCTGTGTAAAGTTTTGACCTCTTCAATCCCACTTTTAATAGTTTTAGCATCAAGATCAAAAAACTCCGAATCATTGGGACGCCTTTTAACTAAAGTTGACTCATCCTCAGTCCCATCTTTATCAAGATTCATATTAGAAAACAAGGATTTAATAGGAGACACATCAATTACTTTTGGATCTTCATCTTTATTACCATGAAAACTAGAAGACCACGCTTTCACAAATCAATCTCTTTTAGCACGCATCCTAGCGGTTCTTTCTTTGCACTCATCAATGGAAATTCTCATGGCTTTGAGAGACTCATTGATATCATGCTTAGGTGGAATAGATATAAGTTTCAAAGAATCAACATCAAGAGAAATTATATCCACGTTCCTAGCCAACTCATCAATCTTAAGCAATTTTTCTTCAAGCAAAGCATTGAAATTCTTTTGCGAATTCATAAATTCTTTAGCACTAGTCTCAAAATCAGAGGGCATCTTATTAAAATTTCCATAAGAGTTGTTGTAGGAATTACCATAATTATTAGAGGAATTACTAGGGAAAGGCCCAGAATTAAAGTTTCCTCTATATGAGTTGTTACCAACATTATTCCTACCAAAAAAATTCACATCCAAAGATTCATTATTATTCTCAATCAACGTGGATAAAGGCATATCATTAGGATCAGAAGACACACTCTTAGTAGCAAATAATTTCATAACTTCATCCATCTTTCCACTCAGAACACTAATCTCTTCAATAGCATGTACTTCTTTACTAGTAGATCTTTCGGTGTGCCATTGAGAGTAATTAACCATAATATTATCAAGGAGTTTAGTAGATTCTCCTAAAGTGATTTCCATGAAAGTGCCCCCCGCGGCCGAATCTAAAAGATTTCTAGAAGCGAAATTCAATCCAGTATAAAAGTTTTGTATAGTCATCCATAAGTTCAAACCATGTGTAGGGCAATTACGTATCATTAATTTCATCCTCTCCCAAGCTTGTGCAACATGCTCATGATCAAGTTGCTTAAAATTCATAATATTTTCTCTTAGAGAAATAATCTTAGCAGGAGGAAAATACTTAGAGATAAAGGCATCTTTGCACTTATTCCATGAATCAATACTATTTCTAGGCAAAGAAGAGAACCAAGTTTTAGCACGATCTCTAAGCGAAAACGGAAATAGCTTCAATTTAACAATATCACTATCCGTATCTCTCTTCTTTTGCATATCGCACAAATCAACAAAGTTGTTTAGATGGGTAGCGGCATCTTCACTAGGAAGGCCAGGATATTGATCTTTCATAATAAGGTTTAACAAAGGAGCATTGATTTCAGAAGATTCAACATCGGTAATAGGAGCAATCGGTGTGCTAGTAAAATCATTATTGTTGGTATTGGAAAAGTCACACAATTTGGTATTGTCTTGAGCCATAGTGACGAACAAGCAATCCAACACACAAGCAAACAAGAAGCAAGCGAAAAGAGGCGAACGGAAAAAGGGCGAACAAAACGACAAAGGTGAAGTGGGGGAGAGGAAAGCGAGAGGCAAATGGCAAGTAATGTAATGCAAGGGATAAGAGTTTGTGATGGGTACTTGGTATATGACTTTTGTGTAGATCTCCCCGGTAACGGTGCCAGAAATTTTTCTTGCTACCTCTTGAGCTTGCGTTGTTTTCCTTGAAGAGGAAAGGGTGATGCAGCATAGTAATGTAAGTATTTCCCTCAGTTTTTGAGAACCAAGGCATCAATCTAGTAGGAGACTACACGCGAGTCCCTCGTACGTACACAAACAAATAAGAACCTTGCAACCAACGCGATGAAGGGGTTGTCGATCCCTTCTCGGCCACTTGCAAAAGTGAGATCTGATAGAGATAATAAGATAAATATTTTTGGTATTTTGTTTTAGAGATTGAAAGTAAAGATTGCAAAATAAAAGTAAAGTAAAGATTAATAGTTGATGGAAGATTGATATGATAGAAGATAGACCCGGGGGCCATAGGTTTCACTAGTGGCTTCTCTCAAGATAGCAGATTTCTACGGTGGGTGAACAAATTACTGTCGAGCAATTGATAGAAAAGCGCATAGTTATGAGAATATCTAGGCATGATCATTGTATATAGGCATCACGTCCGTGACAAGTAGACCAAAACGATTCTGCATCTACTACCATTACTCCACACATCGACTGCTATCCAACATGCATATAGAGTATTAAGTTCATAAGAACAGAATAGCGCTTTAAGCAAGATGACATGATGTAGAGGGATAAACTCAAGCAATATGATATAAACCCCATCTTTTCATCCTCTATGGCAACAATACAATACGTGCCTTGCTGCCCCTGTTGTCACTGGGAAAGGACACCGCAAGATTGAACCCAAACCTAAGCACTTCTCCCATTGCAAGAAAGATCAATTAAGTAGGCCAAACCAAACTGATAACTCGCAGAGACTTGCAAAGATATTTAAATCATGCATAACAGATTTCAGAGAAGAATCAAATATTATTCATAGATAATATTGATCATAAACCCACAACTCATCGGATCTCGACAAACACACCGCAAAAAGAATTACATCAAATAGATCTCCAAGAAGATCGAGGAGAACTTTGTATTGAGATCCAAAGAGAGAGAAGAAGCCATCTAGCTAATAACTATGAACCCGAAGGTCTATTGTAAACTACTCACAACTCATCGGAGAGGCTATGATGTTGATGTAGAAGCCCTCCATGATCGATTCCCCCTCCGGTGGAGCTCCGGAACAGACCCCAAGATGGGATCTCACGGGTACAAAAGGTTGCAGCGGTGGAATTAGGGTTTCGTGGTGCTCTCGGATGTTTTCGGGGTACATGGCTATATATAGGAGGAAGAGGCATGTCGGTGGAGCTACAGGGGGCCCACAAGGGTGGGCGCGAGCCTACCCCTGGGTGCCCCCCTGCGTCGAGGCCACCCCGTGGCTTCCCTGGCATGTACTCCAAGTCTGCTGGTTGCTTTTGTTCCTAAAATGATCCTCCCGAAGGTTTCATTCCATTTGGACTCCGTTTGATATTCCTTTTCTGCGAAACACTTAAATAGGCAAAAAAACAACAATTTGCACTGGGCCCTGGGTTAGTAGGTTAGTCCCAAGAATAATATAGAAGTGTATAATAAATCCCATTAAACATCCAAAAGAGATAATATAATAGTATGGAATAATAAAAAATTATAGATACGTTGGAGACATATCAGTAAGCAGTATGACAATTGCTGGCTGCTAAAGCTACGTCGGTTTTTTCCCCCAAAGAGGAAGAGATGATGCAGTATAGCAGCGGTAGTATCGAACCAGCAGGAGAACCAAGCAACACAACGTAAACAACACCTGCACACAAATAATAAATACTCGCAACCCGACGTGTAAAAGGGGTTGTCAATCCCTTTTGGGTAACGAACGTGATAGAGTTGTAAATATTGATAGATCGAACGATAAATAAGATAAATTGTACAAGGTATTTTTGCTTTTTTGGTTTAATAGATCTGAAAATAAAAGCAAAGGGAAAATAGATCGCAAAGGCAAATAATATTGGAAGAGACCCGGGGGCCATAGATTTCACTCGTGGCTTATCTCGAGAAAATAGCAAACGGTGGGAATACAATTACTGTTGGGCAATTGATAGGAGTTCAATTAATCATGAGGATATCCAGGAAATGATCATTATATAGGCATCACTTCCAAGATTAGTAGACCAACTCCTGCCTGCATCTACTACTATTACTCCACACATCGACCGCTATCCACCATGCATCTAGTGTATTAAGTTCATGGAGAAACGTAGTAATGCAATAAGAATGATGACATGATGTAGACAAGTTCTATTTATGTAGAAATAGATCCCATCGTTTTATCCTTAGTAGCAATGATACTTATGCGTCGGTTCCCCTTTTGTCACTAGGCTCAAGCACCGTAAGATCGAACCCACTACAAAGCACCCCCCCCCCTTGCAAGATAAAGAGATCAAGTTGGCCAAAAAAACCAATATCGGAGAAGAAATACGAGGCTATAAGCAATCATGCATATAAGAGATCAAAAGAAGACTCAAATAACTTTCATGGATATAAAAAGATAGATCTTATCATAAACTCAAAGTTCATCGGATCCCAACAAACACACCGCAAAAGCGTTACATCATAGGGATCTCCAAGAGACCATTGTATTGATAATCAAAAGAGAGAGAGAGAGAGAAGAAGCCATCTAGCTACTGACTACAGACCCGAAGGTCTACAAGGAACTACTCACACATCATCAGAGCGGCACCAATGGAAGTGGTGAACCCCTTCGTGATGGTGTCTAGATTGGATCTGGTGGTTCTGGACTCTGTGGCGGCTGGATCAAAATTTCGTCTGCTCCCCTAGGGTTTCTGGAACATTGGGGTATTTATAGAGCAAAGAGGCGGTCCGCGGGGCACCCGAGGTGGGCACAAATGTAATGCCCAGTATGAGACTATACCTCCTACATGTCGAGGCACGACTTAAAGGCATAATCTCATACTAGATTGATCTCAAGTATGGTATCTTTGCACAACTCATGTAAAAAAGAGGGATGAAATTGTAAAAGAGTAGTTGGCTTACACTCGCCACGTCACACATTGCATTACATAAACATTCATCATCCAAATAACATCAGAGTCCGACTACGGACGAAGATCCAAATGAAAGATATCGTAAATAAAGCAACACAAGGTCCCGATCATCTTAGTAAGAGCCCTACTGATCCTCTGGGTAAGACACGTAGTATCGCCCACGTTCTTCATCGAACTCCCAGTACAACTCTGAACCACCAGCTGTGTAGTTCCCAACGGTACCTGCATATGGTGTTGTGTAGATTCTGTGAGCCACGGAGGACTCAGCAATCCCGTTCCCGGGTAGCAATACTATCAAAGCCTTGGGTGTGGAACAAGGCTGAAAAACAAGGTTGCAGCAGCACTAGCACTAGCTTACGTGATTAGAGCGAGAAGAGAAGTGCCAACGATTGTCAAAGTGATCACGAAGTGATCCTAACTAAGCACGTCAAACATAACCCCACCGTGTTCACTTCCCGAACCCCTTCGAAAAGCGACCGTCACGGTTACTCACGCTGGTAGTGTATTATGAACATAGTGTCAAGTTATCTACAACCGGATATTAACAAATTTCTATCTGCCACATAACTGCGGGCATGGCTTTCGAAAGATCAAACCCTGCAGGGGTGTCCCAACTTAGCCCATCACAAGCTCACGATCTGCAGAGTCGCAACTCCACGGTGGGAAGACCCGAGTATTCTCGGAATCCCGTGCTCAAGATATTCCGAAAAAGGTAAAACTAATCCAGCAAGACCTCCCGGCATGCCGACACCCTGATAGTAGCCGCGCGTATCTCGTCTCAGGCCACGACCGGATGGGACATCCTACGGGTTTTTACCAGCCCTTGAGTTTCCTCGAGGTGGCCCCGCAGCCTGCCCAGTTTGGACCAACACTCATGTGGAGCACTGGCCCAGGGTTGTTGATTAAGAAAAGGGTTTATAACTCCCTATGCAAGTTTTAGTTATTAGGAAAATGTAAAACCTATGTTGGGCCTTTCTGGAAAAGATTTAGCTCTAAGCGGGTTATCGAGGGGGGCCCATAAACCCCAACCGTGTTAGGGACGCAAAAACAAGGAACATAACACCAGTTTAAACGGTTCCTAGGGTGGCATGAGTGGAACAAAACACCAAGCAAAGGCTTAGCCTTCCACCCATTGCCAAGTATATAGATGATTTAGTTTAACAGATTATATATTGTGATATCCCAACAATAACTTCATCATGAAGAAAGAATCTTCAAATCTTCTCCTGCAACTAACAATGCTATAAGAGGGGCTGAGCGAAGCTTACATAGCCAATCAAAGGTTTGCTTGGTTGGGTGGTTAGAGAGTTTCATGCCAACAATAGGAGGCTGACAAACATACATATGCATCGAGGCAATAAGCTAAAGAGCGAGACATCTAGCATAGGCAAAGATAGTAATGACATCTGGGTCAGGTCATCTTGCCTATTGAATCCTCGGAGGGAACGTAACCGTGCTCCTCACACTCAAGATCGGTAGAAACCTCGTACTCCAGATCGTCACCGGGCTCTAACCAAACACAACAATTTAACAATGGAACAAAATCAATCAACATGCAGTGCTCAACCACATGATGCATGCACGTGAAGCATATGAACATGGAGAAATGATGCGGCCTAGGGGTCACAAGAATGCAATATCATCACAACCAAACAAGATCAACCACAAACATGAAACAAGTAAAGGAACAACTTAACAAGTTTATGTAGTTTTCCAAACAAGCAACTAACAAGTTTTTAAGAGTTGGTTAACATGGCAAGGGTGCAACTAACATAACAGCAACATGCTAGCACATTTAAATGGGCTGGAATTAAATACATCAATATCCAGAAACTCCCATATTAAAGTAAATGCATTTGGGACAGATTTGAAAAACTTCTGTGAAAGAGTTGCCAAACATGCTAAACAACACCACCAAAATATTCTACACATTTTTCCACCCCAAATGCATATAAAGTTTGTTAAATTTGGAGTTGTAGATATTTAGTTATGATTTTTGCAAGTTTAAGCATATTTAAAACAAGTTTAAATTCAAACAACATTTTTAAATGTTTTTACACATGGCAGCAAGTAGCATATTCATAATCTACACGAAAATCTAAGCACTTTTCATATAGGGCTCAAAATCATCAGAAACATATATATGCAGATATTAAAATAAACAAGAAAAACAGAAAAGAAAAAGAAAAATAGCTAAAGAAAATAAAACAAAATGGCGCCAGGGTCTAGAACGACCCAGGCTGAACTAGCCACGCCCACTGACAAGGGGGCCCGGTGAGTCTCAGCTAGCAACGCGGGTGCGCGCGGGGGCTGGGACGGCGCTGTGAGGCTGGCAGGTGGGGCCTACCTGTCAGCCTGAGGCGAAAAGCAAAAATGGGCGAATACCACTGCGCCCGCGAGGGATCGAACCCACACCCTCTCGCTGAAACCAACGGAGACAAACCACTGCGCTGCTGAACTGAACTCGACAGAGAACATGTGCTATGTCTGATAAGGTAACTGCAGGAGCAGATGACTGAAGAAAAACGCTGGGCTCGTCGGAGCTGCTCCGACGACGGCGTGTGGAGCACTACTGGAGGAGTACTGCACCCAAACAAAACACCTACGACACCTAGCAAGCTCTATCTCGACGGCGGCGAGCTCACGGCAGATCTGCGACGGCGGAACTCCTACGCGACAGCAAGGGCTAGGCAGGGCTCGGTGACGAGCGGCGGGCGTGCGGATCGGTGCGGCGGAGCTACCGCGACTAGCTGTGGATCCAGAGCGGCGGAACTACGGCCTAAGCAGCTGACTGACGAGAGCGACAACAACAAAATTCAGAAGGAGGGGGGCACCGAGAGCACGGCGATGGCATGAATACGACGACGCGCACAGAGGGCCAACAACGACAAACATGCAGCAAGGAGGAGAAGGGAGTACCTCCTTACCCTTAGACAGGAAGGAGTCGACGGAGGCGGGTTGGAGACGATGACGGCGAGCTCTGAATCCTCGGCGCGTTTCTGTCCCGCGAAGAAGAGGAGGAAGAAGGCGTCGTGGGACTTGTCCTCGGGCTCGGATCGACGTCGGAGCGGGCTCGTTGCAACTCCGAGGTGCTTGGGATCGACAGGGACGGAGGACGGCGAGCTACTGTGCCGGCGACGAGAACTTGCGCGGGGCGGCCATGGCGACGACAGAGAGGAGAGGAGAGAAGAGGAGCTGCTCGTGGCGGCGGAGGAGAATGGGGGGAGGAGTAGCAACCCTAGGCGCGGCTGTGGGCTTAAAAGGGGGGAGGACAGAGACGGCGCGACCTCGGCGTCCGTGACGATCACGGCGCGAGCACGAGCTCTCTGTTTCTGAAACAGAGACGGCGACGCGACGGAGCAGGTGGACGCGAGAGAGAAAGGGGATGACAGGTGGGGCCGACGCACGGGAGGGAGACGGCGCGACTGTTGCGCTTGCTGGCTGGGCCTGTGGGTGGAACTAGGCTGCGCTGCAGAGAGAAAAGGAGATGGGCCTGGGGGAAGTGAGAGAGGAGGAGGAGGCCCAGTTGCACTGCAGGCTGCTGCTTTTCTCCTTTTTCTTTTATTTCTTCAGGCAGAAAAGAAAAGAAAAGCACATAAATAAATAAGAAGAGTTAGGGGAAAAGAAAAATATCCCCATGCTGAGTGATTAATGCCCTATTTTAATAAATTGACTTGGACAATTTTAGAGGCAGAAAAATAAAAGGAGTTTGAAATGGTTCAAACTCTTGATATTTTAAAACCCAACCAAATCATTTTTAAAAGGGATGCTATTTGGTGGAGAGGTTGTTGGCATGGAGCAAGATTTAAAGGAGGAGAAAGAATCACTATGGCACTTGGCTAGGTGGCTTGCATAATAGAGCAAAGAAAAGCCAGAAAAGAAAAGAAAGGAGAAGAAGAAGAAGAAGAAGAAGGGGTAGAGGGGTAGGGTTTAGCTAGGCTTAGCTAGAACCCACACACACAACAACAAGGCCTCATACATACACAACAATAAGTAAACTAGAATGCCATGATGATATGATGATGAGCAATGCAATGATGCAAAATAGTAAAAGATATGGCAATGCAAGTAAAATAAATGACAAGAACTCCCAAGGATAATGACAAGGATCAAAAGAGAAAGCTTTATTGCCATTATAGGAAAGTGTTACATTTGGGGCATTACAACAACCCACCAGGGCGCGCCTGGGCCTCCTGGCGCTCCCTGGTGGGTTGTGCTCCCCTGGGAACAGCCCCAGGTGCTGCCTTGGCCCATTGGATTTCTTCTGGTCCAACAAAATTCTCCAAAAAGTTTCGCTGCGTTTGGACTCCATCTGATATTGATTTCCTGCGATGTAAAAAATGCAGAAAACAGCAACTGGCACTTGGCACTATGTCAATAGGTTAGTACCAAAAAATGATATAAAGTGACTGTAAAATGATTGTAAAATATCCAAGAATGATAATATAACAGCATGGAACAATAAAAAATTATAGATATGTTGGAGACGTATCAGCATCCCCATGCTTAGCTCCTGCTCGTACTCGAGTAGGTAAGTGATAAAAACAGAATTTTTGTTGTGGAATGCTGCTGATCATGTCATATCATATTTTTTCTTTATAGCATGGACATTTGGACTTTTATACGGTTCAAAGCAATAGTCTAGTTTTGACATGGGATTTAAATACTCAAACATATAAATAAGCAACCACGTCTTTCAAAATATCAATGCTAAAATAAGTTATCTCCAGCCCATCATGCTCAACCATTGATTCATTCATGAAACACACTCGCATATTAGTTACACCCAATGCTCAAGTACGATCATAGTGTTTCCTAGTTGGTGCTTGTAAGAGAAGATGGAGACTCAAATTAAAAAAAAATTGCATAAGTAAAAGAAAGGCCCTTCGCAGAGGGAAGTAAGGATTTGTAGAGGTGCTAGAGCTCAAAGCTTAAATTGAGAGATAAAAAATATTTTGGGAGGTATACTTTTCCCAGCAACGAGAACGACTTGATGTTCCCAACACTTTCCATGCTAGATATATCATAGGCGGTTCCCAAATAGAAAATAAAGTTTATTCCCTGCCCACCAAACTTTCACAGGCCATGGCTAGCCGAATCCACGGTTGCCTTCCGTACCAACACTTTCCAAGGAATTTATTATTTGACAACATAAAGTAAATTTGTTTTTCATTTCGGGACTGGGCATCCCTAATACCTTTGCCTTACTCTTGTGCTGACAAGTGAATAAACACTCATCGTGAGAATAACACATCTAGCATGGAAAATATTGGCCACCCCTCTCCGTCTCGCGAGCGGTATGGGCACACAAAAAGGAAATTTATTTTGAAAATTTCGAGATGGCACATACAAATTTGCTTAGAATGGCAAGGGAATACCGCATATAGGTAGGTATGGTGGACTCATGTGGCAAAACCGGGATAAAGGACTTTGGATGCACAAGTAGAGATCATACTTAGTGCAAAATGAAGGCTAGCAAAAGACTGGGAAGTGACCAACCATGAAATGAATATTCTCATAAGCGAACGTTGAGCCTAAATAACACCGAATAATGCACCACAAGTAGGATATAATTTCATTGCATAATTATTGACTTTCATGCTTGCATAGGGAATCACGAACCTTAACACGAATATTGTTACTAAAGCATAATTGCTCATTAACATGACTCACATATCACATCTTCATGTCTTAAAACTATTACAAGGAATCAATTTTATTTTTTCCAATGATCTTCATGAGAGTTTTTATTATATCCTTCCTGGATATCTATCACTTTGGGACTAATTTTCATGTGTTTGTTTTGATAAGCTCAAACAAATATAAGTGAAGATCCTGAGCATAATAATTTTCTTTCTCTCAAAATAATTTAAGTGAAGCAAGAGAGAATTTCTTAAAAGTTTACTAAATCTCAAATAAATATAAGTGAAGCAAGAGAGTATTTCTCCAAAACTACTAAAGCACACCATGCTCAAAAAGATATAAGTGAAGCACTAGAGCAAATCCATAGCTCATAAAAATTTAAGTGAAGCATAGAGAGCTATTCTAACAAGTCATGGCATAATTTTGGCTCTCTCAAATAGTGTAACATCCCAAATTTTCAATTTGGAATGTTATACATAGATCATACTGCATTGCATATTTCTTTGCATTTTGTGTGTGGCGATCCTCGAAAATTCTAAGCAACTCAAGGACCTACGGAGAGAGTTGGCAATTCTACCGTTTTTTGTATTTGAGTTTACTCGAATACTGGTACGAGGATAGCGTTGGTTTTAATTATTTTTCTCTCCTAAAAATATTTCTAAATAAAATATATGAGCGGAGATAATATGACTTCTCCAAAATAACAGAAATACTGGAGGAAAAATATTAAAATCACTTTTGGTATTTATTCGGATTTATTTGCGATTTTATTTGCATAGGAAAAATATGCGTTTTTCAAAATTGCATTTAGGTCCGGGAAAAATGTTCACTTTGTCCTAAATATTATTAGAGGACGGCAAAAATTTATTTCGGGATTTTTGGAGTCCTTTTAGTATTTCTTTTGTTAGTTTTCACGCCAGGACACGTTTAAAAAAAAGGAAACCTCCTCTGGGCCGTAACCGGCTAGGACTCCCCTAGCCGGGGTCTTTATAAAGCGCACCGCCGGCCCGCCAGCCC
Organism: Secale cereale; assembly: GCA_902687465.1. Taxonomy (NCBI): domain Eukaryota; kingdom Viridiplantae; phylum Streptophyta; class Magnoliopsida; order Poales; family Poaceae; genus Secale; species Secale cereale. The sequence goes on along the minus strand of LR738710.1, from coordinate 264,367,505 downwards.
ACCTCGCCCATCGCCCGAACCCTACCCCCGCCCCGCCTCGAGCCCCGCGCCGCCGCCAGCCGCCGCGCCGCCGCCAGCCCCGCCGCCGCCGCCGGACCCTCCGCCAGAGTCGCCGCCGCTGCCGGACCCTCCACCGGAGTCGCCGCCGCCGCCTAGCACGAGGTAGCCACCGCCGACCCGCCGTCGCCATTTTTTTTAAGCCGACGGTTCTTTTTCGTAAACCCTAGATCCGTTTTTTTAGATTAGATCGGTTTTCTTTTCGGTTTTGTTATTTAGTGGACGTTCCTCTGTATGTTCGTTTTAACGAATGTTGTTCGCCCGTTAGCCGCAGACAGCGAACGTTCGTTCGTTAGCCTGTTCATCAGTTTTCTTATTTGGGGTAATTATCCGTGATTATTTTCGATCGCGATTTCTGCCCTGATCTTGTTTTTCGTTTTTCTTTTCGCTCGAGAGTCGGAATGAGGAGATTCAAAATCCCAGATCTTCGTTTCGACGCCCTCTTTCCGTTTAACCACTTGAACCAAGTTTTTCTACTGTAAAATTTGACCCTAGGTCAAACTAGTAAACGGATCTCGTTTCTTTCGCAGTTTAAGTTTCGTTGCTTCTTTCGATTTGATTCTTTTTGCAAACCGGAGTTCTTAAGTTGAACTTTCTGGTTAGATCTTATCTTTTGGAGCTTTGTTTGTGCATCATTGCTTGATTGCTTATGTGTGCTATTGTTTGCTTGCGATAGAATAACCGGACTATAAAGCGTGCTACTACGAGTCTCTAGGTTTTGCGAATCGTCAGCAAGGCAAGTAACACTTTGATCATACCCTTTTATTACCCAGTTTTTATGCATTAGATCAAACCCTCAAACATTGCATGAGTAGGATCTCTTAATTTGTGGGTCTGGGAAGTAGTTTGAGGTAGAACCTATTACCTGCATTATTTTCAAACCCTTGGAAGTTACTTCTATGCTATGCTTAGGTTATCATGCTATGCTCGTAGACGTAGTTTGGGTTTGAGTGAAATCCATGACAGATGTGAGTTGTTAATTAATGGTTCAACTTAAGGTGGCTACTTGAATACACATCTGGGTGGATTGGTTGCAGGGCACCTGGGGTATCCAGTGTTGTCCTAGAAAATCCTGGGGTTTCCGTGTGATTGTCCTATGGAATGCCACCCAGGCTCAAAGGGATCATAAAACTATTCATGCTAGAAACTTCCATGTGCAACCACAATGCCATTATGGGCTCTGGCATAGTATGAGTAAGTTGTGTGAGCTCTTTCGTGGTGGACTAGCAGATGTAGGGGAAAGTAGGTGTACGGGTCCACCTGGGGTAAAGAGTAAACGCTCCTGAAAGACTGTGTCTCGGTCATCCGTTTCTCAAACATCATGCAGTGCGAGAAATTCAACGGAGGCGATCGAGTCTTGTGGGAAAAGTGCACAAACCTCTGTAGAGTGTACAAACTGATCATGATTAGCCGTGTCCCCGGTTATGGACAATCTTGAGTATCTGGTACTTGAATTATTGGTTGATCTCATCACTCTATTTAAATAACGTGTTGGGTTAATGATTACTCTAATTTGGGATTGAGTTGGCGATACCTTCTCAATGATGTTTCAACTACCATGATAGATAAAATAAAAATTTATTCCTTTGTTGTAGGGAAAAATTGGCTTTACGCAAAAAATTTAACCTTAGAGTCTCCACCAGCCAAATATGCATATAGTGTAGCCTTTGTTTCCGTTACTTGCATCTTCTGTGTTATCTTGCCAGCATATTCCATGTGCTGACGCATTTCGGGCTGCAACATGTTACGTTGCAGACTTTTCAGACGAGGAGTAAGACGTTCTAGGTCGTTTGTCATGCACTCAGCTATGCCGTTGGAGTTGATGGACTCACTTATCTTCCAAGCCTTCCGTTGTTATTTTGTTAGATGGCCCAAAGCCATAGACTTTTGTAATAAGTTCTCTTTGGAGACACTCGATGTAATAAGTGTGTGATTGCCACTCTGTTAGAAATCCTTCCAGTACTGTGTGTGTCAGCATTACCGATCCAGGGATGACACTGAAACACAGAGACTTCAGTCCATTCGGATCGTGGTCGCTACAAATAGATGTGTACAACAAGGATTGATGACTTACAAAGCAAAACAAAACAAGCAAAGACCCATATCATATAAGACGCTCCAAGAAAAATACATATCATATGATGAATAAACATATAGTTTCAAGTGAAATACCGATGGTCGTTAGAAGAAACACGGGATGCCACTTCGGGGCATCCCCAAGCTTAGTTGCTTGCTTCTCTTTGGATAATAGCTTGGGATGCCGGGGCATCCCCAAGCTTAGGCCTTTTCTTACTCCTTATTCCTTCATCAATCGTAAGATAACCCAAAACTTGAAAACTTCAATCACATAAAACTCCAACAAAATTTTGGTGAGATCCGTTAGTATAAGAAAACAAATCGCTACTATAAGTACTGTAGTAAACCAATTCATATTTTTTATTTGTATTATATCTACTATATTCCAACTTTTCTATTGCAAAAACTCATCAAACAAAACCATAGAATCATCAAAACAAGCACATAACACAATAGAAACAGAATCTATCAAAAACAGAACAGTCTGTAGTAATCCGGAAGTTTCGAATACTTCTGCAACTCAAAAAATCTTGCAAAAATAGGTCCACGTGTGCAATTTGTATATTAATCTTGTACAAAAATAATCAACCAAAAATCACTCTTCGGTTAAAAATGAGAATTTTTCTCGTGAGCGCAAATGTTTCTGTTTTTCAGCAAGATCAAATCTACTAACACCCAACGTGTTCCTAAGGCTTTGCTTGGCACAAACCTTTATTCAAACCACAAAAACACATCTCAACAGTGATATTAAAGTTTTTTTATTGAAAACAACAAGTAAATCAAAAATCAAAAAGATACAAGTTGGGTTGCCTCCCAACAAGCGCTATCGTTTTACGCCCTTAGCTAGGCATAAAACAAGGATCTAAGTTTTGACATCCTTGCTATCCAATTCCTTAATCACACATTTCTTCAAACACTTAGCATATAATTCTTCGACAAAGATATTTCTAGGGACAAGATCAAATAATTTGTTTTTCTAAAGAGGTTTTTCTATTATTTCAATAAAATCGGGGTGAATACTAATCATTTTAAGATCCCCTTTGTTGTTACTAGAAGAAGTGTAACGCCCCAGATGTAACAATTCCCAATATGGCAATATATTCATCGTTGGCTTAACCAATTCCATTCTGGGCTCCTCCTTCATTTCAGGTATTTTTTTTGTTTTTGCATTGAGCATGTGTTGCATATCGATATGCCATTTTCATCATGTGCATTGCATTGGCATAGTCTCATTTGTATCCGTGAGTAGTTGCATCGTCTCCGTCCTCTCCGTTGTCCGTTTCAGATTCCGATTCTCTCACACTACACCCGTCGCAGCTCTCAAGTCTCGTTTCGTGAGCGGGATAAAAACATCCTCGGAATGGGACGAGAGTTGTCGAGTGGTCTTGGTATATCATCGGTAGACCGCCTGTCAAATTTCGTTCCATTTGGAGGTCGTTTGATGCCCCAACGGTTAACCACGTTAACTGCCGGAAGCCCTTTCTCTTTTAGCACATAACCCCTTCTCACCAGCCCACTAGCCCATCTAAACCCCTTCCATGCTCTTCGTCGTTGGATCACGATCGTGTGGGTGGAAACCGCACCTCAATAGCCCTCTCCTAGCTCCCTCTACCTATAAAACAGCCCCCCTCGTCCAAAATCACGGATGAAACCCTAGCCCGAGCTCCTCTGCACCGCCGGACGTGTCCACCCACTGCGCCCGAGGAATGACGGGCTGCCACGTCGCTAGCGCCGTCCTTCACTCCACCGCGCCTCTGCGCCGGGCCCGCGAGCCCGAGGCTGGCTTGCCCTGGGCCGCACCCGGGCCACTCCACCACGCCGCCGCTCGACCTCTTCTTCCCCGCCGCCAGCCGTCGCCTCACCCCGCCGCCGCGAGCTCGCCGCCCCGGCGCCCTCTGTCGCCGGTGCCGCCTCGCCCCGCCACCTTGACCTCGCCACCGCCGCCGGTCGTCATCGCCGCCGCCGGCCCGTATCCGGTGAGATCCGGCCAAATCTGGACCAGATCCACTGGGAGACGAACCAAACGGACCCGTCCGCGCTCGGATATCCCTGTCCCGCTCCTCCTCGCCCGTTGACTTTCGCGGGGGTAAAATTCTACAAAGTCCCTGATCTGCTATATCAAGATGCCTCATTTGCCATGTCATATCTCCGTGCTCATAGATCCAATTTGCGTGTATGATATATGGATTTGTTCATCTCAGGGTGCTCTACATGTTGCTATCATTTGCGTGCATGATAGAGTTCATCTTGATGTCTTAATCTTCGTTTCCAAACTGCTATGTGATGTTACTTGTCAGCTCTAGTTGTCTGCCCACAATATGTTAGCATGTTTGTGAGGTCGTATCTTTGTGCATGTTGGTCCAAATGGAGTGTATGATATGTCAAAATGTTCGTCTAGTGATGCTCTTCATGATGGATGCATTTGCATACATGTTAGGTTGCATTATGCCATGATTATCCTTGTTGCAAAAGTGCTTGTTGCTGTTAAGATACTGAAATTGTTATAACTTGTTGTTTTGTCATGTATGATAAGTCAACTTGTTTTAGGAGCGTAATCATGTTATATTCGAAGTGGTGTAATTGTTTTTCATGATATACCCTGTGGTGAGTTGAACAAGCTTGTAAACATGCCATGTCATTCTTGTTGTTTTTATACTTAGTGAAAAACTTCTAAGTCTGGAATCTGTTATAACATGTTGCCATGTAAACTTGATGCCACAATCTTTTCCATGCATGTTTTGGAATAACCAGTGAGCATGTCTTGATGTCCATGTATTTGTCTAACAATCCATGTCTTTGTTTTCATTTATGCCCTGTTGTAGCTTGTTGTTATCTTGCTCTCAAAAAGCTTGAAATCTGAACTGTCAGCCTGTTAACAGAGTATTCATTTTGGCAAAGCTCATGTTAATCAACCCTTGCATGGAATGAATTGTTTCTTTGGATGATTTGTCTTCTTCATGGTCATGTAATTTTCATGCTTTTTATAATTTTTTTGCTTGCTGTTATGTGCCTCCAAAGGCAGCAACATATTGTTCCTCGTTGCATGTCCAGTAATTTTCACTAAGTCTGAAAACCTGTTAACTTATTGAATCTTGCCATGCTAGTTTAATTGTGTTCCAGTAAGTTTTTGGGTGTTCTCTAAGTGCGTTTATGTTGAGAATCATGTCTATTTCACATCCATGCCTTGTGTCATCATGTTTGGATGTTGTAGCATATTTAAACCTTGCTCCAAAGATGCCATGTTGCTGTTAACTTCAGTTTTGAATTGCATCTTGTTTTGCTTGCCATTTGCAAACCGTGCATCCGGTTCCAATGATATTTAAATCTATTTCGACCGAAATCTTTCAATCTATCCGGTGGCATGCTTTGTTTGCCTAGATATTGCCCACATCCATCATTCCTTCACATGTCCTTCCCGGCTTCATCTCCTTTCACACCGGTAGCTCCGTAGCATCATACTTGCATCTCTCTTGCATAGCATGTGTTCTTTCTTGTCAAGTGTGTTTATTTGGATGCTTGTTTATGTTGGGTAGCACCTGGAGACGAGTTCGAGTCCGAGGTCGAGACAGCCGCTGAGTACGATTACGAAGAGCAAGGTCCCGATAACACCGAAGACTTAACATGCAAGATGACCATTCCTTGATATCACCTTTATTGTTGCCATGCTAGATGCCTCGCTCTATTGCTTTGTCGCGATACCTATCCTTTTACCTGTCAGCCCCACCTTGCCATGAAACCTCTAACTACCTACCTAGCAAATCATTGTTTGGCTTAGTTATGCTTTTGCTCAAGCCCCCTCTTATAGCATTGCTAGTTGCAGGTGAAGATGAAGTTTGCTCCATGTGGATTGGGTTTTGGGGAATAACACAATATCTATTATTTACATTAATGCACCTATATACATGGCAATGGGTGGAAGGCTTAGCCTTTTTCTCGGTGTTTTGTTCCACTCATGCCGCCTTAACAAGCGATAAACCGGTTTTATGTTCCTTGATGTTGCGTTCCTAACGTGGTTGGGTATATGGGGACCCCTTGATAGTTCGCTTTGAATAAAACTCCTCGAACAAGGACCAACATTTGTTTTACCATTTGCCTAATAACTAAAGTTTGCATAGGGACCGGCTAGGACCCGAGGACTTAATTAATAACCCGGGCCAGCGCTCCTCATGAGTGTTGGTCCAAACTGGACAGACTGCGGGGCCGCCTTGGGGAAACCCGAGGTATTTGGTATATACCTGTAGGCTGACCTATCCGATAGTGGCCTGACACGAGATACGCGCGGCTCCTATCAGGGTGTCGGCACGTCAGCAGGTCTTGCTGGACTTTTTTTACCATTGTATAAATATCTTGTACACCGGGATTCCGAGTCTGATCGGGTAGTCCCTAAGATAAGGGGTTTTACCTCTGTTGATCGCGAGAGCTTGTGATGGGCTAAGCTGGGACACCCCTACAGGGTTATGATCTTTCGAAAGCCGTGCCCGCGGTTATGCGGATTGGAATGTGTTAATATCCGGTTGTAGATAACTTGACACAAAAACCTCAAACATAATACACTACCGTGTGAGTAGTTGTGATGGTCTCTTTTCGAGGGATTTCGGGAAGAGAACACGTCTGGGTTATGGATGACTCGTAGGTAGACAGGATCATCTAGTGATCATGACTTAGTTCACAAACGATGGCTTTCACTTCTCTTCTCGCTCTGATGATACGTAAGCAAGCCACCTCATCTACACTTAGCGCTTGCAGCAGCCCACTGATACACTTTCTCCTTACCCAAAGGCTTTGATAGTTTTGATACCCGAGAATGGGATTGCTGAGTCGTCGTGACTCACAGTTTACTACAAACAAATGTGCAGGTACAATCGAGTACGATTTAGTTGATGGCCAGGAACTCAAGTGGGAGTTCGATGAGGAACGTGGGCGTATGTACGTGACGTTTCCCGACGATCAGTAGTGGTTCCTACTAGGGCCTATCGGGTATAGTGGGTGGTTATCTTCTTTTCATTTGAATTTGTCCGTAGCCGGACCATGATTGTACTTGGATGAATGTATGACTTATTTATGCATTGTGTGAAGTGGCGATTATAAGCCTACCATGTATGTTCCCCTTTGTTCTTGTACATGGGATTGTGTGAAGATGACCATCCCACGATCATACCAAAATGTGATTGTGCCTCTAAGTCATGCCTCGATACATAGGAGATATAGTTGCATCTTGGGCGTTACAAGTTGGTAATCAAAGCCTTCCCCTACCTAGGAGCCCCTGCTTGATTGAACCGCTGCCGATGTTGAGTCTAGAATTTAAAAAAATAGTCATAGGATTATATATATCGGAGAGTAGGAATTCTTTTTCTCCTTATCCCCTTCGTCACTCTGGTGAGAACTCCTGACGTAGAATTTTTGACTTCCTACCCTCTTTTCCACTAATTTTTTTTAGGATCACGGAAGTATTGGTGGGATCGTTCTGATATCTTTGTGACGAGAACATTGTTCTTGGTGCCTCCTGTCTTTTAGCGGTTGTGGTAGTGTCCCCGTGAGTTTATCTCCGAGGTGTTGTCATCACAATTGTACCGTTGCAGTTCTGGAATACCAGAGGTCGCCGACATCGAAAACGCTTCTATGCATGTCTGGTGGTGAGATAACCCCGGCGTCTCCCAGTACTGGGGGATAGTTTGGGAGTATTGCCACATTTAGTATAGCATATGCTTTTAGAAGGTCTGAGGTAAACGGTTTCCGAAGGTGCCTGGTTATGTGTTGACGGATGGATACAGCTGGATGTAGGACTTGTTAGTTGTGTGATATGCGGTGCTTCCCATGTATCCCCAACACCAGATTGCATAACCAGAAAGCTTCGGGAATTAATAGGTAAGAATTCAAGTAGCTCTTAGGAAATATTCCAACGGATGCATGATATGAGGTTGGGGTCTATCATGTATTTGTTCCATCTGTTACCATGTTGCTTTATTCTTCAATCATTCACGTGGCTTCTCAACAAGTTGATGTGTCATTTAAGCTTATGGAATTCATTCGTTCATTGCTCTGTTCGAATGATTTTGTGAAGATTTATGTTGCAACATGTCTAGCCTTTGATTCAGCTTATCTATCTTGCAATTGGGATTCTAACGGTTGTCGTCATCTCTAGGATGGCACCTAAAAGTGTTCCTAACCAGAACCAGGAGGTTGATGATGAACCACCGCCATCCCCTCCTCCTCCCCCTAAGGCATGGCGGGCTGTGATGCAAGCCACCACCGCCAATACTCAGATGATGCAAGCTTTTCAAGCTATTTAGAACAACCAGACCAATCAAGGGAATCAAGGCCAAGCTAACTGCAACAACCAACCTCACTTTGCTACTCTGAATCAATTCCTTGCAAGTCCGCCCAAGTCCTTCAACTGCTATCTCAATCCGCTTGATGCCGAGGATTGGCTCACAGTTATCAAGAAGCATTTCGAGTGCAGTAATGTCAGACCTGAGGATTATGTCAAGTTTGCCACATTCCAACTCAAAGACCAAGCTGCAGATCGGTGGCAACAGTACAAAGACTCCAAAGCAGGTCATGAGATCTCTTGGACTGACTTCTACCGTGATTTTCATTCTCATCACATTCCAACCAGTGTCATTGAAGGCATGCGTGAGTAGTTCCGCAACCTCAAGCAAGGCAAGAAGTCTGTCTACCAGTACAATGTCAAGTTCCAGAATCTGGCCCGTTATGCTAAGCAAGACATTCCCGATGCCAAGAGCAAGATCTACCAATTCTGAGGTGGTCTGAAAGATGAACTCCAGCTTGCTCTCACTCTCTTCGAGCCAGCCGAATTTGATCAATTCTACAACATGGCTCTCAAACAAGAAGCTGCCCAGCTCAAGTGTGAGGCTTCAAAGAAAAGAATCAGAGATGCAGTCAACTCCGCTTCCTCCTCACAAGTGGTTGGTAAGCAGCATAAGTTCAAGCTTCCGCCACCTCCAGTGTTCCGTCCTCCAAGTCAGAACAAGCACTCAGGTGGTCGTGGATCTTCCCACCCACCCAACCCAAGCAACCAAAACAAGTCTCGATTTCAAGTGCCAAGGCCAAGCGGTCCTTATCATCGGCCACTCTCTGTGGTTACTTGCAACAAGTGTGGTCGGAAAGGTCACTATGTGAAAGTGCAACTATCCCTGGGTGGTTTTGGTAATTCCTAACAACATATTGCTCATTGAACAAATGCTCTTTCAAGATGATCATTTCAGAAATTTCAATGATTGGCATGGCATGGACTAGGAGTGTGGACCCCTCAAAATGCTAAGGGCACATATTGGCTCAACCTCAAGACTCTACATTTTCTATTTTAGTGATCTGAGATCACATTGAGTCCATAGGAAAGCCAATACTATTAAAAGGGGATGATGTGTTGCTTAATGGGTTTCTTGCCAAAAATGCTTAGTGATATGCTCCAAAACCGTCAACCAGTTTCTCACATCCACATATGTCCCAAACCAAAAGTCAAACACGGACCCACCGAAACTTCCTATCCAGCGCCACCGAGTTCTCTTGACATAGCCATCGCCACAAACCCTAGTCACTTCGGTCTCACCGATATGGATCTCGGTCTCACCGAGATGGGATTGCAAACTCTCTGTTTCCCTTCGTAACGTTTCAGTCTAACCGAGATAAGAGATCGGTCCCACCGAGTTCGCAATGCAAACTTACTGTTTCCCCTTCGTAACGTTTCAGTCCAACCGAAACGAGTGAATCGGTCACAGCGAGTTTGCCTGACCAACTCTCTGGTTAGCTTATTACCAAAATTGGTCCTACCGAGTGTGTGTAATCGGTCTCACCGAGATTACGTTATGCCCTAACCCTAATGGAATCAGTCCTACCGAGTTGACATGTCGGTCCCACCGAAATGCCTAACGGTCATATTATGAACTAAATCGGTGTGAGCGAGTTCTCTGATTCGGTCCCACCGAGTTTGGTAAATTGTGTGTAACGTTTAGATTTTGTGTGGAGCCTATATATACCCCTCCACCCACTCTTCATTCGTGGAAAGCCATCAGAACATGCGCACACTTCCTACATACATTTTTTGAGAGAGAACCACCTACACTTGTGTTGAGGTCAAGATATTCCATTCCAACCACATAAATCTTTATCTCTAGCCTTCTCCAAGTTGCTTTCCACTCAAATCATCTTTCCACCAAATCCAATCCTATGAAAGAGAGTTGAGTGTTGGGGAGACTATCATTTTAAGCACAAGAGCAAAGAGTTCATCATCAACACACTGTCTATTACCTTTTGGAGAGTGGTGTCTCCTAGATTGGTTAGGTGTCACTTGGGAGCCTCTGTCAAGATTGTGGAGTTGAACCAAGGAGTTTGTACGGGCAAGGAGATCGCCTACTTCGTGAAGAGATACCCTAGTGAGGCAAGTCCTTCGTGGGCGATGGCCATGGTGGGATAGACAAGGTTGCTTCTTCGTGGACCCTTCGTGGGTGGAACCCTCCGTGGACTCGTGCAACCGTTACCCTTGATGGGTTGAAGTCTCCATCAACGTGGATGTATGATAGCACCACCTATCGGAACCGCGGATAGAAAATCTCTGTGTCTACATTGCGTTTGCTCCCTCAAACTCCTCCCTTTACCTTCATATGCAATTGCTTTACATTCCGTTGCTGTACTCTTAGAATTGCATGTGTTGGTTGATTGCTTGACTTGTGCATAATTGCTAAAATCCTCCAAGACTTAAAATTGGGAAAAGGCTAGGGTTTTATTTGGTCAAGTAGTCTAATCACCCCCCTCTAGACATACTTTCAATCCTACAAGTGGTATCAGAGCTAAGGTATCCATTTGCCTTGATTTCCATAGCTTTTGGTGATCATGGCCTTGGTTTCACAACCTAGGAGAGTATGGCGTCTAGCGAGGGAATTACCACCGTAGAGGTCCTTACTTTGATGGTACTAATTTTGCTAGTTGCAAGCATAAGATGAAAATGCATATTCTTGGACATAACCTCACCGTGTGGGCTATTGTGTGTGTTGGCTTGCAAGGTGAATTCTTTCATGGGAGAGAACCAAACCGTGAAGCTACCACGAAAGAGTTGAAGATGCTGCAATACAATGCTCAAGCTTGTGATATCCTCTTCAACGGATTGTGCCCCGAAGAATTCAACAAAATCAGCCATCTTGAGAATACAAAGGAAATTTGGGATACTTTGATTGATATGCACGAGGGTACTGACTCTGTCAAGGAATCCAAATTGGATGTGCTTCAAAGTCAGCTTGACAAGTTAAAAATTAAGGATGGTGAAGGTGTCGCTGAAATGTAATCTAGGCTTGCTCTCATCACAAATGAGATTGCCGGCTTAGGAAGTGAGGAGATGACCGATAGATTCATCATCAAGAAGATTCTAAGAGCCTTGGATGGAAAATATGATATTGTGTGCACATTGATCCAAATGATGCCCAATTACAAAGATCTCAAGCCTACGGAAGTCATTGGAAGAATTGTTGCTCATGAGATGTCACTTAAGGATAAGGAAGAGCTCCATAACAAGTCAAGTGGTGCTTACAAAGCCTCATGTGATGCTCCCACATCATGAAGTGAGAAACAAGTCTTCAATGAAGAATTGAGATTAATGGTGAAGAACTTCAACAATTTCTACAAGAATAGAAGCAAAGAGAGAAATTCCAAGTCAAGGTCCTATAATGACAAAAGATCTTCTAGCCATAAACGAAATTGCTACAATTGTGGAAGACCCGGACACTACTCCAATGACTGTACGGCTCCCTACAAAAGAGGAGAAGATTCTCCCAAAAGAAGGAGTAGGAGAGAAGAATCTCCACCAAGAGAGAGAAGGAGTAGAGATGATCGTTATGAACGAAGACCCTCTCGAAGAAGCAAGGATTTGGAAAGGAAGGACAAATCATCAAGGAGCTATACAAGATGAAGACATCAAGCTCATGTTGGTGAATGGGTATCCGGTTCCGACTCCGATAACTACTCTGAGAGAAGCTATCACTCCAACTCAGAAGATACTCAAGATGAAGGTGTTGCCGGAATTGCTCTTGTGTGATCCAACTCCTACGACATATTTGACTTACCAAATGAAGCAATTGGAAGATGCTTCATGGCTAAAGGTCCTAAGGTATCACACCCCGAGTATCTTGATTTCAATAGTGATGAAGATGACTTGCTAGGAGATGATGATTTACTCGTTGACAACTCTAATTATGAAAACTATGATGAAATTGCTATTAATCATGCTAATCAAGATAAAACGAATGACAATGATAAGGAGAAGACTGAGCGACTAACTAAAGAATTAAACACTCTCAAAGTTAGCTCATGAAACTACCTTAGAGGATCATCGATAACTTTTAAAGGCTCATGAGAAGTTACGCTTTGAAAAGCTCAACCTTGAGCAAGAGCATGAGTTCTTAAAAGCAATCAATGTTGATCTTCACAAGAAAAGTTCTTCTTACATTGCCAAAAATTTACTCTTGTCTACTTACATGCCACAAGTTAAACCTAGCAACAAGAACAAGAAATATTGTTCATCTAGTAGTAACAATAATCATGCTAAATCAAATATTGTTGCTTCTAGTAGTACTCTTGATTCCACTATTTATTCTCTTAGACAAGTTACACTTGAGCAAGAAAATAGCTTATTGAAGGGAATTATAGAGAAATGTGTATACAAGAGCCTTGCCGGAGGTAAGCAATTTGAGGAGATTGTACGCAAGCAAGGAAGACACAGGAAGAATCAAGGTGTTGGTTTTGAACGAAAGTTCAATGCCAATGGAGTTGAGTGGGAAGAAGATCAATACCCTAAGACGAAGTTTGTTCCTCAACAAGGGAAGTATGATCCTACTTGTTTCCAAGGAACACAAGATCAAGATGATCTTCCACCACCAGACCACAAGCAAAAGGGCAAGGAAAGGCTTCAAGTGGAGATTGATGCATTTGAAGAAGCTCCCAAGGCCTTGGTCAAGTGGGTTCCCAATACTACTTCAAGTTCTACTTCATCAAGTACATCTACAACTCCAAGGATTCCCATCAAGTTGATGTGGATCCCAATGAAGAAGAACTTGAGAGTTCTTGAGGGTGACTCCGCCAACATACTTCACTCATATCATTTTGGCGAGGACAAGTGCAAGCAACTTCCATATCTTGCACTAGTTCATGGATTCACAAACCCTCTTGTTGGTAAGACAAGGGACAATGTAACCACATGCTTTCATGGACATCATCTTATGTGAACATCACTCTACGTCTATGGATATCCTTGTTTGTTCCTTGTGGGACTAACCATGTAGGTATTGAAAGTGCGTCTCACTCTAATGGATTGCTCCAAATGATCTACATCAACATTAAGCATCCACATCTTCAACATCTACATGAAGTCATCATCGACAAAACCCAAGGTTAGTTCATCCCTCTTAGGGGGGATATCACATCTAGGGGGAGCTTTACTCTAATCAATTGAGCTAAAGCAACTCTAATGATGTGAACACAACAATGCTTTATGTAAAAGTGGTAACCCCACTTGTGCTTAAACGATGAGTATGACCTATGATCAAATGTTCCCATTTGACTCCTAAGTCAATATACTCATATATAGATGACCTAGTCATCACCAAATTGCTTGATAAATGCTAGAGTGGTTGTGCATGTTTTGCCACATGTTTCATTTGCCATCTTATTGTGTGAGCATATTGGATGCATATTTTACTCATTCGAGGACATCCATTTGTTGATTTGATTGTTTGGCTCTTTCTCTTTTGCCAAATGGATGGACAAGAATGCCTAAGAGAACTCCCTCTAGCTATCTATGCTTTTATCGTCTCAAACTCTATTCATGCTACATCACAAAGTTTGATCAAGTCAGATTCGAACCACTCTATGTGAGGAGCACTCGAAGTCCCCGATTCATCATAGACGTAAACTTCCAAAACCTCTTTGTGCATTTCGGTATGACCGAGTCATCCACTTCGGTCACACCGAGTTCACTAAGTTGATCTAGGTTTTCAATCTCGGTGCAACCCTTTTGAACTTTTTGGTCACACCGAGTTGCAGTAACCGCTTGCGATTCTGCATCTCGGTGCCAATGAGTTGTTCCACTCGGTCACACCGACAGGGTTGGGATATATATACCCACGGGTGAGATTTTGGAAATTTCTTCAAACTCCTCAGACCGAGTGTGTGTCCTGCTCTGCCTCCTCGGGTCTCCGGATCGTCTCCTCACCGCCAGCGTCCTCCCGCCGCTGGTCTCCGCCGCCGTCAACGGGATTCTGCCCCGTCGTTGCTGCCGTAGCAAGCTCACCGCCAAGTTAGGGTATGAGCTCGATCTCTGTGCAACCCTTATCTCCTATTCTAAGAACAAAGATATTGCCATGATTCTTGCCACGATTGAAATCATCCTATCTAGCAGAAACTCCGTATAGATTAGTTTTGATTCGAAAATTTAGGGTTAGGTCTCCGCCGAACTCATCTCGGACCGATTGAGTTGTAGAAATCGGTCTCACCGATTTGGCTTAGGCCATTGCACTTGCACTTTTCGGTCTGACCAAAAATTGCAAATCGGTGCGACCGAGTTCGACTCTCTGTGAAACCCTAGCAATCTCGGTGCCAACGAACTGTGACTCGGTCTGACCGAGTTCACTAGTTTAGGTTCCAAAATTGCTTCGGCATCACCGAGTTTAACAAATCGGTAGCTCCGAAATGCTTTATGTGGAGAACTAAAACTAAGTTTTTGAGTCATCTGTTTTGCAAAAACTCCGCACTTTGTGATGCTTATCCACTCTATCTCATCTACATCTATTCACAGGGTCAGCTTTCAGTTTGAAGTGTCAACAATGTCTGATCAAAGTGACAGCCAGAACAGGTCAGAGGAGCAAGCACAGTTGAGTGAGGGCTCTAGTCCCTCAAATAGCATCTACTATGAGAGTAGCAGAAGCACTCCAAGTAATCTTCCAAAGGCTGCTACCAAGACAAGGAATAAGAAAACTTCTGACCGTGAGGATGAGGACTTTTCGGCTGATGAGGCCACTTCAAAGAAGCAAGCTGTGAAAGAATCAACTAGGGATGTCAAGCCAGGTTTGATCAAGAAGGCCCCTGCCAAAAGTGCTCCAATGCCAAAGGCCAGAGCATCAACTCAAGAAACAATGGTGTTCACTCTTGAAACTAGAGATGACGAGCCAGCAGAAACAAAGAAGAGAGCTAGAAAGACCACAGCCAGAGTGATTGGCAAGCCATCTATGAGAGATGATGGTGATGATGAAGGAAAAGAAGAGGAAGAGGATGCTGCACCAGCACCTAAATCTCAAAAGCTGATGGGGGATGCCATTAAGTCAAGGGTTGCTCCTTCAAAGCCCAAGACTGCCCCCAAAGCTGCTGCTCAAGCCACCAAGTCTGCACCCAAGAGAAGCACAAGGAACATTCCAGCTGCAGAAAAGATCAAGGCCCTAGTGCCTGAGATTGATGAAGATGCTGAGGTTCAAGTGCTCAGAAAATTGATGCCCAAGATCCCTGATCATGATGATAATTGTATTGTTGCTGAGGACATGATGTTGAGGAAGGATGCAGGTCTCAGAAGATGGAGACAATCTGATCCATATGCTGTGAGGAGAAGGACTGCTGTGGATTATAGGTTCCACACAAAAGAACAACAAGATTTCTATGAGACCATTCTGGTTGACAAGAAGCCAATGGTATGTGACATGAGATGGGTTGATTGGGAATACATCAAGGAAAATGAAGATCACTTCCCAAGTGTGCATGAAAGTTTCAATTCATGTGGAGTTGACAAGTTTGCGGGTCAGAAGCTGACAAAATGGAATGATGAACTCATCATGCAATTCTACTCCACAGCTCATTTAATTCCAGATGGTAGAATTGTGTGGATGTCTGAAGGTACAAGGTACCAGTCAAGTGTTGATGAGTGGGCCAAGTTGATAAAAGCCCCTGAAGAGAACGAGGATGACTTGGATGTCTATGCCTAGAAGAAGAAAGACCACAATTCTATGGCCAACATGTACAAATGGATCCCAGACAAGGCATTGGAAACACATAAGCTTGGATATGTACATTACTTGTTATCTGGTCTAGCTACAGTCAACACTATAATGAGGCATACAGTGTTGCCCAAATCTGGAGGTCACAAGATGATCAGAGAACACTCAATCAACTTGTTACACATATTTGATGTGCCTCAGAAGTTCAAAGTGATGAGTATGATTGTTGAAACAATCAAGAGGACTGCTGCAGACCAAAAGAGATCATGTGGGTATGCTCCACACATTCAGGAGCTCATCAACTCCAAGATGGGCACATGCACATACTTGTTGGACAAGGAACATCTACCCCTATATCCAGAATTTGAAGACAACACAGTTGTGATGGATGAGAATGAATCTTCATCAGTGCAAGAACAAGAAAAGAGAGAGAAAGCTAGAGCTGAGAAAGCAGCAAAGATGCCAAGTGTTGAAGAGGCATATCAAGTGTCCCTCAAATCTAAACAAGATCAAATGGCATAACTAATTCAAGCAACTTTGAGGATTGAGAAGGGCTTGGCAACCCTCACTCAAAATCAGGAGAGCTTGGAGAGGATCATTGAAACAAAGTTCTATGATCTTGATCTGAAAGTGACTGAGATACAGACTACAGTTGAGCAGCTCCAGGAGGAAGCAGAGGAGAGGAAAGGGCATGCTACCACAGATGCCTTTCAGAGAGTGCCTAGAGGTAAGATATCTACTGCAGTGCCCATACCTGACACTAGAGCTACTACATCACCACCAGCAGCTACAGCTTCAGTGCCACCTCCAGTTGCCACTCCACCAGCTCCAACAACATATATAGATGCCTTCGTCCTTGGAGTTCTCTCAACACCACCACCCGAAGATCCAGCCTAGAGAGACGCATAGCACTATGCATATTTGAACTTTTTGGTAACTTGTTGCCAAAGGGGGAGAAATATGTAATGATCATAGGCTTCGAGAGAGCGTGTTTTTGCTTCTTGGTCTCTTGCTATTTGGTTGATACATTTGTGTGTTTGCTTGATACTTTACGTTATGTGTGTGAGATACTTGTTTGATCATGTGATTGATCATATGCTACTTTAATGCTTGCTTGAATGATATTATATTTTATATTCCTATATGATCATTCACTTTGCCTTGGTGATGAGTGCATATTTTTACCTTCTATCATTTGGAGCGCTCCACCAAGATGTATGTGACATGGAAGAGTAACCCATGATCCTAATCGATTGTGCATTTGCATACAAACGCAAATTTTAAATAATGCACAAATTTAGGGAGAGCTCTTGCTTATCACATACTTCTCAAAGCGACGATGTATTTAAATCTTATTACCATTTCTCGAAGCTTTGATCTATATGTTGTCATAAATTACCAAAAAGGGGGAGATTGAAAGTGCAACTATCCCTGGGTGGTTTTGGTAATCCCTCAACCACTTTCTCACATCCACATATGTCCCAAACCAAAAGTCAAACTCGGACCCACCGAAACTTTCTATCCGCCGCCACCGAGTTCTCTTGCCATAGCCATTGCCACAAACAATAGTCACTATGGTCTAACCGATAGGGATCTCGGTCTCACCGAGATGGGATTGCAAACTCTCTGTTTCCCTTCGTAACGTTTCTGTCTAACCGAGATGAGCGATTGGTCCCATCGAGTTCGCAATGCAAACTCTCTGTTTCCCCATTCGTAACATTTCGGTCCAACCAAAACGAGCGAATCGGTCCCACCGAGTTTGCCTGACCAACTCTCTGGTTAGCTTATTACAAAAATCGGTCCTACCGAGTTTGTGTAATCGGTCTCACCGAGATTACGTTATGCCCTAACCCTAATGAAATCCGTCCTACCGAGTTGACATGTCAGTCCCACCGAAATTCCTAATGGTCACATTATGAACTAAAACGGTCTGACCGAGTTCTCTGATTCGGTCCCACCGAGTTCGGTAAATTGTGTGTAACACTTAGATTTTGTGTGGAGGCTATATATACCCCTCCACCCACTCTTCATTCGTGGAGAAAGCCATCATAACATGCCTACACTTCCAACATACATTTTCTGAGAGAGAACCACCTACACTTGTGTTGAGGTTAAGATATTCCATTCCAACCACATAAATCTTGATCTCTAGCCTTCTCCAAGTTACTTTACACTCAAATCATCTTTCCACCAAATCCATTCCTATGAAAGAGAGTTGAGTGTTGGGGAGACTATCATTTGAAGCACAAGAGCAAGGAGTTCATCATCAACACACAGTCTATTACCTTTTGGAGAGTGGTGTCTCCTAGATTGGTTAGGTGTCACTTGGGAGCCTCCGTCAAGATTGTGGAGTTGAACCAAGGAGTTTGTACGGGCAAGGAGATCGCCTACTTCGTGAAGATCTATGATGTCTACTACAGAACCTTCTTCTTGTAGACGTTGTTGGGCCTCCAAGTGCAGAGGTTTGTAGGACAGTAGCAAATTTCCCTCAAGTGGATTACCTAAGGTTTATCAATCCATGGGAGGCGTAGGATGAAGATGGTCTCTCTCAAACAACCCTGCAACCAAATAACAAAGAGTCTCTTGTGTCCCCAACACACCCAATACAATGGTAAATTGTATAGGTGCACTAGTTCGGCGAAGAGATGGTGATACAAGTGCAATATGGATGGTAGATATAGGTTTTTGTTATAAGAAAATATAAAAACAGCAAGGTAGCAAGTGGTAAACGTGAGCATAAACGGTATTGCAATGATAGGGGACAAGGCCTAGGGTTCATACTTTCACTAGTGCAAGTTCTCTCAACTAGGATAACATAATTGGATCATATTACTAGCCCTCCACATTCAACAAAGAGTCACTCCAAAGTCACTAATAGCGGAGAACAAACGAAGAGGTTATGGTAGGGTACGAAACCACCTCAAAGTTATCCTTTCTGATCGATATGTTCAAGAGTTCGTATTAACGTTCAATCTATCATAGAGTTCGTACTAGAATAACAACTTAAGACACAATTTAACCAAAACCCTAATGTCACCTAGATACTCCATTGTCACCACAAGTATCCGTGGGCATGATTATACGATATGCATCACACAATCTCAGAAACGTCTATTCAACCAACACATAGAACTTCAAAGAGTGCCCCAAAGTTTCTACCAGAAAGTCAAGACAAAAACGTGTGCCAACCCCTATGCATAGATTCCCAAGGTCACGGAACCCGCAAGTTGATCACCAAAACATACATCAAGTGGATCACAAGATATCCCATTGTCACCACAGATTAGCACGTGCAAGACATACATCAAGTGTTCTCAAATCCTTAAAGACTCAATCCGATAAGATAACTTCAAAGGGAAAACTCAATCCATTACAAGAGAGTAGACGAGGAGAAGCATTATAAGATCCAACTAGAATAGCGAAGCTCGCGATACATCAAGATCGTGCCATCTCAAGAACACGAGAGAGAGATCAAACACATAGCTACTAATACATACCCTCAGCCCCGAGGGTGGACTACTCCCTCCTCATCATGGAGAGCACCGGGATGATGAAGATAGCCACCGGAGAGGGATTCCCCCTCCGGCAGGGTGCAGGAACGGGGTCTAGATTGGTTTTTGGTGGCTACAGAGGCTTCCGGCGGCGGAACTCCCGATCTAGGTTAATTTCCGACGGTTTCGGTATTTATACGATTTTTTTGGCGTAGGGCACACGTCAGGGGGGCTTCTGGGCTGTCCACGAGATAGGAGGGCGCGCCCCCTGCCCAGGGCGTTCCTCCCACCCTCGTGGGCAGCCTGTGGCTCTCCTGGCCCAACTCTTTTTCTTCGGGTGCTTGTTTTGGTCCAGAAAAAATCATCAAAAATTGGCACGTCAATTGGACTCCGTTTGATATTCCTTTTCTGTAAAACCCTAAAATAGGAGAAAAACAGAAAGTGGCATTGGGCTCTAGGTTAATAGGTTAGTCCCAAAAATCATATAAAAGTGTATATAAAAGCCCATAAGACATCCTAGATGGATAATATAATAGCATGGAACAATGAAAAATTATAGATATGTTGGAGACATATCAAGCACCCCCAAGCTTAATTCCTACTCGTCCTCGAGTAGGTAAATGATAAAAATAGAATTTTTGATGTGGAATGCTAACCAACATAGGCTTTCAATGTAATTCTCTTAATTGTGGCATGAATGTTCAGATCTGAAAGATTCAAGATAAAAGTCTATATTGACATAAGAAATTACAATACTTCAAGCATACTAACAAAGCAATCATGTCTTCTCAAAATACTATGGCTAAAGAAAGTTATCCCTACAAAATCATATAGTCTGGCTATGCTCCCTCTTCATCACACAAAATATTCATATCATGCGCAACCTCGATTTCAGCCAAGCACTTGTTTTCATACTCTATCTTTTCAAACCTTTCAATTTTCACGCAATACATGAGCGTGAGCCATGGATATAGCACTATGGGTGGAATAGAGGTGGTTGTGGAGAAGACAAAATGGAGGGAGATAGTCTCACATCGACTAGGCGTATCAACGGGCTATGGAGATGCCCATCAATAGATATCAATGTGAGTGAGTAGGGATTGCCATGCAACAGATGCACTAGAACTAAATATGAATGAAAGCTCAACAAAAGAAACTAGTGGGTGTGCCAACTTGCTTGCTCACGAAGACCTAGGGCATTTGAGGAAGCCCATCGTCGGAATATGCAAGCTAACTTCTATAATGAAAATTCCCGCTAGTATATGAAAGTGACTAAGCATGAGACTCTCTACAATTAAGAACATGGTGCTACTTTGAAGCACAAGTGTGGAAAAAGATAGTAGCAATTGCCCCTTCTCTCTTTTCTCTCATATTTCTTTTGGAGGGGCTTTCTCTTTTTTTATTAGCCCCTCACTATTTTTTTGGCCATCTCCTTTTTTTATTGGCCTTTCCTCACATGGGACAATGCTCTACTAATGATGATCATCACACTTTTTATTACAACTCGAAATTACAACTCGATACTACAACAAGTATGACTCTACATGAATGCCTCCGGCGGTGTACCGGGATATGCAATGAATCAAGAGTGACATATATGAAAAATTATGCATGGTGGCTTTGCCACAACTACGATGTCAACTACATGATCATGCATGGCAATATGACAATATGAAGCGTGTCATATGAACCGAACGGTGGAAAGTTGCATGGCAATATATCTCGGAATGGCTATGGAAATGCCATGATAGGTAGGTATGGTGGCTGTTTTGAGGAATTTGTATGGTGGCTGTTTTGTGGAAGGATATATAGTGGGTGTATCGTACCGGCGAAAGTTGCACGGTACAAGAGAGGCTAGCAATGGTGGAAGGGTGAGAGTGCGTATAATCCATGGACTCAACATTAGTCATAAAGAACCCATATACTTATTACAAAAATCTACGAGTCATCAAAACAAAGCAATCAATGCATGCTCCTAGGGGGGAGGTTGGTAGGAGTTAACCATCGCGCGCCCCCGACCTCCACTCAAAGGTTGACACTTTACAAATACCTCATGCTCTAACTTCGTCACATAGCGGTTCACCATACGTGCATGCTACGGGAATCACTAACCTTAACACAAGTATTTCTCAATTTCATAGTAACTCCACTAGCATGACTCTAATATCACTATCCTCATATCTCAAAACAATTATCAAGCATCCAAGTTCTCATCATATTCAATGCACTTAGTGTGAAAGTTTTTACTACATTGATATTGGATGTCTATCATGTGAATACTATATTTATAGCCTAAGCACATTACCATGCTGTTTTAATAGACTCTCAAAAGGATATAAGTGAAGCATGAGAGTTCATCTATTTCTTCAAAATAAAACCACCGCCGTGCTCTAACAGATATAAGTGAAGCACTAGAGCAAACAACAAACTACTCCGAAAGATATAAGTGAAGATCAATGAGTAGTTGAATAATTATGTAACTATGTGAAGAATCTCTAATATTTAAGAACTTCAGATCTTGGGATATTCTTCAAACAGCAAGCAAAACAAAATAAACTAAATTGACGCTCCAAGCAAAACACATATCATGTGGTGAATTAAAATATAGCTCCGAGTATAGTTACCGATGGATGAAGACGAAAGAGGGGATGCCTTCCCGGGGCATCCCCAAGCTTAGGCTTTTGGTTGTCCTTGAATTTTCCCTTGGGGTGCCACGGGCATCCCCAAGCTTAGGCTCTTGCCACTCTTTGTTCCATAGTCCATCAAAGCAATACTCAAAACTTGAAAACTTCACAACACAAAACTTAGACAAAAATCTCGTGAGCTCCGTTAGTATAAGAAAGCAAATCACTACTTAAAGGTACTGCAATGAATTCATTCTTTGTTTATATTGATGTTAAACCTACTGTATTCCAACTTCTCTATGGTTCATACTTCCCAATATTACTTATAGATGCATTGAAATAAGCAAACAACACACGAAAAACAGAATCTGTCAAAAACAGAACAGTCTGTAGTAATCTGCAGGTTTCGCATACTTCTGTAACTCCAAAAAATTCAAACTAAATTGGTAAACGTGATGAATTTCTCTATTAATCATCTGCAGAAAGAATCAACTAAATAGCACGCTCCAGTAAAATCTGATGACCATTCTAGCGAGCGCTAACGATTCTGTTTTTCACAGCAAGATCACATAAACTTCACACAAGTCTTCCCAAAGGTTCTACTTGGCACAAACACTAAACAAAATACAAAACCACATCTAAACAGAAGCTAGATGCAATATTTATTCCTAAACAGAAGCAAAAACAAAAAATATAAAATTGGGTTGCCTCCCAACAAGCGCTATCGTTTTACGCCCCTAGCTAGGCATAATGATGCTCACATAAAAGATAAGAATTGAAACATAACGGGAGCATCATGAAGCATATGAATAGCACATTTAAGTCTAACCCACTTCCTATGCATAGGGATTTTTTGAGCAAACAAATTATGGGAACGATAATCAACTAGCATAGGAAGGGAAAACAAGCATAACTTCAAAACTTTAAGCACATAGAGAGGAACCTTGATATTATTGCAATATGTAGAAGCATATGATCCTCTCTCATAATAATTTTCAGTAGCATCATGAATGAATTCAACAATATAACCAGCACATAAAGCATTATTTTCATGGTCTACTTGCATAGAAATTTTACTACTCTCCACATAAGCAAGATTCTTCTCATTCATAGTAGTGGGAGCAAACTCATCAAAATAACTATCACGTGAAGCATAATCCAATTGAAAACTAAAATCATGATGACAAGTTTCATGGTTATCATTATTCTTAATAGCATATGTGTCATCACAATAATAATCATATATAGGAGGCATGCTTTCATCATAATAAATTTGCTCATCAACACTTGGGGGACAAAAAATATCATCTTCATCAAACATAGCATCCCCAAGCTTGTGGCTTTGCATATCACTAGCATCATGGGTATTCAAAGAATTCATACTAACAACATTGCAATCATGCTCATCATGAACATATTTTATGCCAAGCATTCTATGTAATTCTTCTTCTAGTACTTGAGCACAATTTTCCTTCCCATCATTTTCACGAAAGATATTAAAAACATGAAGCATATGAGGTAACTTTAATTCCATTTTCTGTAGTTTTCTTTTATATACGAAACTAGTGATAAAACAAGAAACTAAAAGATTTGATTGCAAGATCTAAAGATATACCTTCAAGCACTAACCTCCCCAGCAACGGCGCCAGAAAAGAGCTTGATGTCTACTACACAACCTTCTTCTTGAAAACGTTGTTGGGCCTCCAAGTGCAGAGGTTTGTAGGACAGTAGCAAATTTCCCTCAAGTGGATGACCTAAGGTTTATCAATCCGTGGGAGGCGTAGAATGAAGATGGTCTCTCTCAAACAACCCTGCAACCAAATAACAAAGAGTCTCTTCTGTCCCCAACACACCCAATACAATGGTAAATTGCATAGGTGCACTAGTTCGGCAAAGAGATGGTGATACAAGTGCAATATGGATGGTAGATATAGGTTTTTGTTATAAGAAAATATAAAAACAGCAAGGTAGCAAGTGGTAAACATGAGCATAAACGGTATTGCAATGATAGGAGACAAGGCCTAGGGTTCATACTTTCACTAGTGCAAGTTCTCTCAATAAGGATAACATAATTGGATCATATTACTAGCCCTCAACATGCAACAAAGAGTCACTCCAAAGTCACTAATAGCGGAGAACAAACAAAGAGATTATGTTAGGGTACGAAACCACCTCAAAGTTATCCTTTCTGATCGATCTATTCAAGAGTCCGTACTAACGTTCAATCTATCATAGAGTTCGTACTAGAATAACACCTTAAGACATAAACCAACCAAAACCCTAATGTCACCTAGATACTCCATTGTCACCTCAAGTATCCGTGGGCATGATTATACGATATGCATCACACAATCTCAGAAACATCTATTCAACCAACACATAGAACTTCAAAGAGTGCCCCAAATTTCTACCGGAAAGTCAAGACGAAAACGTGTGCCAACCCCTATGCATAGATTCCCAAGGTCACAGAACCCGCAAGTTGATCACCAAAACATACATCAAGTGGATCACATGATATCCCATTGTCACCACAGATAAGCACGTGCAAGACATACATCAAGTGTTCTCAAATCCTTAAAGACTCAATCCAATAAGATAACTTCAAAGGGAAAACTCAATCCATTACAAGAGAGTAGAGGGGGAGAAGCATTATAAGATCCAATTAGAATAGCAAAGCTCGCGATACATCAAGATCGTGTCATCTCAAGAACATGAGAGAGAGAGATCAAACACATAGCTACTGATACATACCCTCAGCCCCGAGGGTGGACTACTCCCTCCTCGTCATGGAGAGCGCCGGGATGATGAAGATAGCCACCGGAGAGGGATTCCCCCCTCCGGCAGGGTGCCGAAACGGGGTCTAGATTGGTTTTTGGTGGCTACAGAGGCTTTCGGAGGCTGAACTCTCGATCTAGGTTAATTTCCGATGGTATCAATATTTATAGGATTTTTTGGCACAGGGCACACGTCAGGGGTCTTCTGGGCTGTCCACGAGATAGGAGGGCGCGCCCCCCTGCCCAGGGCGCGCCCCCACCCTCGTGGGCAGCCCGTGGCTCTCCTGGCCAACTCTTTTCCTTCGGGGGCTTCTTTTGGTCCAGAAAAAATCATCAAAAATTGGCACGTCAATTGGACTCCGTTCGATACTCCTTTTCTGTAGAACCCTAAAACAGGAGAAAAACAGAAACAGGCACTGGGCTCTGGGTTAATAGGTTAGTCCCAAAAATCATATAAAAGTGTATATAAAAGCCCATAAGACATCCTAGAAGGATAATATAATATCATGGAACAATCAAAAATTATAGATACGTTGGAGATGTATCAATCTACCCTAGTGAGGCAAGTCCTTCCTGGGCGATGGCCATGGTGGGATAGACAAGGCTGCTTCTTTGTGGACCCTTCGTGGGTGGAGCCCTCCGTGGACTCGCGCAACCGTTACCCTTCATGGGTTGAAGTCTCCATCAACATGGATGTACGATAGCACCACCTATCGGAACCACGGATAAAAAATCTCCGTGCCTACATTGCGTTTGCTCCCTCAAACTCCTCCCTTTACCTTCATATGCAATTGCTTCACATTCCGCTGCTATGCTCTTAGAATTGCATGTGTAGGTTGATTGTTTGACTTGTCCATAATTACTAAAATCTGCCAAGACTTAAAATTGGGAAAAGGCTAGGTTTTTATTTGGTCAAGTAGTCTAATAACCCTCCTCTAGACACACTTTCGGTCCTACAATATACTAACAAGTGCAACCAAAGGCGCCTTCCACCTCCTCCTCCTATCAAGCCGTCAAGCAATGCTATTGTCAAGCACAATCCCAAGTATGCAAGAGTGAACCTAATGAATGCAGCCCAACCAAAAGATTCCTCTCAAGTGATCATGGGTACACTTCCAGTTAACTCAATTCCTGCAAAAGTATGGGTTGATTATGGCGCATCGCATTGTTTCTTGTCAAGTCCATTCTTTGCAAAGCATGATTTCACTTCGGCATATCTGGATAAGAAGTTATCAATTATTTCTCTGGGCAAGCACATGACTTCCCGTCTGGTAGCTCCAGATGTGAGTATCAAGATGGGCGATTATAAATTTCTAGCTTCCCCAGTTGTTCTCGGCAATTCGGAAATTGATCTCATTATTTGAATGGATTGGCTCTCTAAGCATGATACTCTTCTTGATTGTGCTAACAAAGAGGTGAATCTAACTCATCCTTCCAAAGACGTGATTATCTTCGCAGCTCGAGATAACACAATCAGGCTATTCTCTCTCAGTGACAAGGGCGAGATTAATGCCATATCCCAGATTCCGATGGTTTGTGAATATGAAGACGTATTTCCCGAAGAATTGCCAGGGATTCCTCCCAACCGTCTAGTTGAATTCATCATTGAACTTGAACCTGGTATGGAGCCAGCATGTCGGCGTCCGTACAAACTTTCTCCTAAAGAGTTGAAGGAATTGAATAAGCAACTCGACGAGCAAGAACGCTTGGGTTTGATTAGACCGAGTTCTTCTCCTTGGGGATGCGGTGTTCTTTTTGTCAAGAAGAAGGATGGCATGGAGCGGCTTTGCATTGATTACCGGCCATTGAACAAGAAGACAATTAAGAATAAGTACCCTCTCCCCAATATCAATGAACTGTTCAAGCAGCTCAAAGGATCCAAGGTTTTCTCGAAGCTTGATCTCCGAATGGGTTACCATCAAATTTGTATCCGTGAGCAAGATATTCCCAAGACCGCATTCAGGACAGGTTTTGGCTCCTACGTGTACACAGTCATGTCCTTCGCGCTTGCAAATGCACCTCCCACCTTCTCTCGGATGATGCATTTCATATTCAACCCATACACAAATGAGTTCGTCCTCATCTATCTTGACGATATTTTGGTATTCTCCAAGACAAAATAAGACCACGCCAAGCACCTCCGTTTGGTTCTTGACAGGCTCAGAGAGCACCGCTTTTATGCGAAATTCTCAAAGTGCGAATTCTGGCTTGATGAAGTTCTCTATCTTGGTCATATTATCTCTGCCAAGGGCATTACAGTGAACCCTGAGAAGGTTGAAGCTATTGTTAAGTGCGAACCTCCTCAAAACGTCAAGCAACTCCGAAGCTTCCTCGGGCTTGTAAGCTATTGCAGAAGGTTCGTCGAGAACTTCTCCAAGATTGCCAAGCCTCTGTCCAACCTATTGCAAAAGAATGTCAAGTATTCTTCGACTCATGAGTGTGATGTGGCATTCAATAAACTCAAAGAGAAGCTTGTCTCAGCTCCAGTTCTGACTCCTCCTAATGAATCCAAACCATACCAAGTGTTTTGGTATGCCTCTTTGCAAGGTCTGGGTGGTGTCCTTATGCAAGAGAAGAAGATAGTGGCATACACTTCTCGGCAGATCAAGCCAAATGAGAAGAACTACCCCACTCCCGATCTTGATTTGGCGGCAGTTGTCCATGCCTTGATAACGTGGAGACACCTCTTGCTGGGCAGACAGGTTGACATCTTCACCGATCACAAGAGTCTGAAGTATATCTTCACACAACCAAACCTCAACCTCCATCAGACTTGTTGGGTTGAAATGATTCAAGAGTACAACACAAGCATTGAGTACACTCCTGGCAAGGCCAACGTGATTGCAGACGCCTTGAGCAGGAAGGCTTATTGCAATAGTTTCATCCTCAAACCGTTCCAACCAGATCTTTGTGAAGCTTTTCGGAAACTCAACCTTCAAGTTGTCCCGCAAGGATTTCTTGCCAACCTTCAAGTCGCTGCTACCTTGGAAGATCAAATCCGTGAAGCTCAACTTCTTGATGCTATGGTGAAAAAGGTGAAGCATGGTATTGCCAAAGGTACTCAAAAGTACAAGTGCTACCGCATTGATGACAAGGACACCTTATTCTTTGAGGACCGGATTGTGGTTCCAAAAGGTGACCTATGGAAGGTGACCTATGGAAGGTCATAATGAACGAGGCTCATAATTCCCTTCTCTCGATACATCCAGGCAGCTCCAAGATGTATCATGACCTCAAGCAATCCTATTGGTGGACTCGCATGAAAAGAGAAATTGATTAGTTCATGAACAAGTGTGATGTCTTCCGCAGAGTCAAAGCAGAACATCAACGTCCAGCCAGACTTCTCCAACCTTTGCATATTCCCAAGTGGAAATTCGATCACATTGAGATGGATTTCGTCACCGGCTTCCCCAAGTCCAAGCGAGGAAATAACGCTATCTTTGTGGTTATTGATAAGCTCACAAAAGTGGCTCATTTTCTCCCAGTCAAGGAATCCATCAATAGAGCACAACTGGCAGAGCTGTACACCTCCAAAATTGTCTCTTTGCATGGTATCCCTCAAGTAATCTCCTCAGATCATGGAAGCTTGTTCACTTCCAAATTCTGGGATTCCTTCCAGTTAGCTATGGGTACTAAGATTCGCTTCAACACAACTTTTCATCCTCAGACAAGTGGTCAAGTTGAAATAGTGAACCAGATTCTCGAAGATATGCTCAGGGCATGTGTAATCTCCTTCGGTATGAAATGGGAAGATTGTCTTCTATTTGCCGAATTCTCCTACAACAACATCTTCCAAGCAAGTTCAGCCAAAGCACCATTTGAAATTCTCTATGACAGAAAGTGTCGTACCCCTCTTAACTGGTCCGAGACTGGTGAACGTCAACTCCTTGGCAATGATTTGATCTTAGAGGCCGAAGAGATGTGCAAAGTCATACGTGAGAATCTCAACGCCGCACAATCGCGCCAAAAGAGCTACTAGGACGGCAAGCATCATGTCTTGGCTTTCGACATTGGAGATCATGTATATCTCCGTGTTTATCCTATGAAGGGCACTCAAAGGTTCGGTATCAAGGACAAGCTAGCTCCAAGATACGTGGGCCCTTTCAAGATTGTTGGGAAAAGGGGCAACCTCTCTTGCCAACTCGAGCTTCCTCCAAACTTCTCCAACGTGCACGACGTGTTCCACGTGTCACAACTCCGCAAGTGCTTCAAGATGCCTGAGCGCACAGTCGTGTTCGAAGAAATTGATCTTCCATCTGACTTGTCTTATCATGAGCACCCCATTGCTATCCTTGAAGAGACCGAGTGCAAGACTCGCAACAAAACAATCAAGTTCCTAAAAGTGAAGTGGTCACACCATACCGATCGAGAAGCTACATGGGAACGCGAGGATCACCTCCATTCCGAATATTCGGAGTTCTTTTAGTCCTAGATCTTGGGACGAGATATTTTCGTAGTGGAGGAGAGTTTCTAACGCTCCAGAAGTAACAGTTCCCAATATGGCAATATATTCATCGTTGACTTGATTAATTCCATTCTGGGCTCCTCCTTCATTTTAGGTATTTTGTGTTTTTGCATTGAGCATGTGTTGCATATCGTTGTGCCATTTTCGTCATGTGCATTGCATTGGCATAGACTCATTTGCATCCGTGAGTAGTTGCATCGTCTCCGTCCTCTCTGTTGTCCGTTTCGGATTCCGACTCTCTCACACGGCACCCGTCGCACCTCTCAAGTCTTGTTTCGTGAGCGGGATAAAAACATCCTCGGAATGGGCCGAGAGTTGTCGAGTGGTCTAGGTATATCACTGGTAGTCCGCCTGTCAAATTTCGTTCCATTTGGACTTCGTTTGATGCCCCAACAATTAACCGCGTTAACTGCCGAAAGGCATTTCTCTTTTAGCCCAGCACAACTTCTCACCAGCCCACTAGCCCATCTAAACCCCCTCCATGCTCTTCGGTATTGGACCACGATCGTGTGGGAGAAAACCGCACCTCAATAGCCCTCTCCTAGCTCCCTCTACCTATAAAACATCCCCCCTCATCCAAAATCACGGATGAAACCCTAGCCTCAGCTCCTCCGCGCCGCCGGACGTGTCCGTACGTCACCGGACGCGTCCAGCCGCCACGTCTGACGAACCACGGGCTATCACGTCGCCACCGCCGGCCTCCACCCCACCGCGCCTCCACGCCAGGCCCGCGAGCCCGAGGCCGGCCCGCCTCGGGCCGCACCCGGGCCACTCCGCCACGCCGCCGCTCGGCCTCGTCCTCCCCGCCGCCGGCCGCCGCCTGGCCCCACCGCTGCAATCTTCCTGTCCTAGCGCCCTCCGTCGCCGGCGCCACCTTGCCCCGCCGCCACGACCTCGCTACCGCCGTCGGTCGTCATCGCCGCCGCCGGCCCGTCTCCGGTGAGATCCAGCCGGATCTGGACCAGATCCATCGGGAGACAAACCAATCGGACCCGTCCGCGCCCGGATATCGTCGTCCCGCTCCTCCTCGTCCCGCTCCTCCTCGTCCCATTGACTTTCGCGGGGGTAAAATTCTACTAAGTCCCTGAACTGCTATATCATGATGCCTCCTTTGCCATGTCATAACTTTGTGCTCGTAGCTTCAATTTGCGTTTATGATATATGGATTTGTTCGGCTCAGAGTGCTCTACATGTTGGTATCATTTGCATGCATGATAGGGTTCATCCTGATGTCTTAATCTTCGTTGCAAAACTGCTATGTGATGTTACTTGTCAGCTCTAGTTGTCTGCCAACAATATGTTAGCATGTTTGTGAGGTCGTATCTTTGTGCATGTTTGTCCAAATGGAGTGTATAATATGTCAAAATGTTAGTCTTGTAATGATCTTCATGATGGATGCATTTTCATACATGTTAGGTTGCATTATGCCATGATTATTCCTGTTGCAAAAGTGCTTGTTGCTATTAAGATGCTGAAATTGTTATAACTTGCTGTTTTGTCTTTTTCATGGCATTTTGTATGATTTTCTTTTGAGCCACATGTCAACTTGTTTTAGGAGTGTAATCATGTTATCTTTGAAGTGGTGTAATTGGTTTTTCATGATATACCCTGTGGTGAGTTGAACAAGCTTGTAAACATGCCATGTCATTGTTGCTGTTTTTATACTTAGTGAAAAACTGCTAAGTCTGGAATCTGTTATAACAAGTTGCCATGTAAACTTGATGCCACAATCTTTTCCATGTATGTTTTGGAATAACCAATGAGCATGTCTTGATGTACATGTATTTTTCTATCAATCCATGCCTTTGTTTGCATTTATGCCCCGCTGTAGCTTGTTGTTATCTTTCTCTCAAAAATCTTGAAATCAGTACTGTCAGCCTGTTAACAGAGTATTCATTTTGGCAAAGCTCATGTTAATCAACCCTTGCGTGGAATGAATTGTTTCTTTGGATGAATTGTCTTCTTCATGCTCATGTAATTTTCATACTTGTTATAATTGTTTTGCTTGCTGTTATGTGCCTCCAAAGGCAGCAACATATTGTTCCTGGTTGCATGTCCAGTAATTTTCACTAAGTTTGAAAACCT
Organism: Secale cereale; assembly: GCA_902687465.1. Taxonomy (NCBI): domain Eukaryota; kingdom Viridiplantae; phylum Streptophyta; class Magnoliopsida; order Poales; family Poaceae; genus Secale; species Secale cereale. Next base: position 264,335,948 of record LR738710.1, on the reverse strand, counting down.
GTTAACTTATTGAATCTTGCCATGCTAGTTTAATTGTGGTCTAGTAAGTTTTTGGGTGTTCTCTGAGTACATTTATGTTGAGAATCATGTCTACTTCACATCCATGCCTTGTGTCATCATGTTTGGGTGTTGCAGCATATTTAAACATTGATCCAAAGATGCTATGTTGATGTTAACTTCAGTTTTGCATTGCATCTTGTTTTTCTTGCCATTTGCAAACTGTGCATCCGATTCCAATGATCTTTATATCGATTTCGACCGAAATCGTTCAATCTATCCAGTGGCATGCTTGGATTGCCAAGATCTTGCCCATATCCATCATGCCTTCATATGTCCTTCCCGGCTTCATGTCCTTTCATACCTGTAGCTCCATAGCATCATACTTGCATCTCTCTTGCATAGCATGTGTTCTTTCTTGTCAAGTGTGTTTATTCGGATGCTTGTTTATGTTGGGTAGCACAGGGAGACGAGTTCGAGTCCGAGGTATAGACAGCCGCTGAGTACGATTACGAAGAGCAAGGTCCCGATAACACCGAAGACTTAACATGCAAGATGACCATTCCTTGATATCACCTTTATTGTTGCCATGCTAGATGCCTCGCTCTATTGCTTTGTCACGATACCTATCCTTTTACATGCCAGCCCGTCTTGCCATGAAACCTCTAACTACCTACCTAGCAAACCAAAGTTTGGCTAAGTTACGCTTTTGCTCAAGCCCCCTCTTATAGTGTTGCTAGTTGCTGGTGAAGATGAAGTTTGCTCCATGTGGATTGGGTTTCGGAGAATAACACAATATCTATTATTTACATTAATGCACCTATATACATGGCAATGGGTGGAAGGCTTGGCCTTTTGCTCGGTGTGTTGTTCCACTCATGCCGCCTTAAGAACCGATAAACCGGTGTTATATTCCTTGATTTTGCGTTCCTAATGCGGTTGGGTATATGGGGACCCCTTGATAGTTCGCTTTGAATAAAACTCCTCCAGCAAGGCCCAACATTGGTTTTACCATTTGCCTAATAACTAAAACTTGCATAGGGACCGGCTAGCACCCGAGGACTTAATTAACAACCCGGGCCAGTGCTCCTCATGAGTGTTGGTCCAAACTGGGCAGACTGCGGGGCCACCTTGGGGAAACCCGAGGTATTTGGTATATACCTGTAGGCTGACCTATCCAATTGTGGCCTGAGACGAGATATGCGTAGCTCCTATCAGGGTGTTGGCACGTCAGGAGGTCTTGCTGGACTTGTTTTACCATTGTAGAAACATCTTGTACACCGGGATACCGAGTCTGATTGGGTAGTCCCTAAGATAAGGGGGTTTTACCTCTGTTGATCGCGAGAGCTTGTGATAGGCTAAGTTGGGACACCCTTGCAGGGTTATGATCTTTCGAAAGTTGTGCTCGCGGTAATGTGGCGGATTGGAATTTGTTAACATCCGGTTGTGGATAACTTGACACAAAACCCTCAAACATAATACTCTACCGTGTGAGTAGTCGTGATGGTCTCTTTTCGAGTGAGTTCGGGAAGAGAACACGACTAGGTTATGGATGACTCGTAGGTAGACAGGATCATCTAGTGATCATGACTTAGTTCACGACCGATGGCTTTCACTTCTCTTCTCGCTCTGCTGATACATAAGCTAGACACCTCATCTACGCTTAGCGCTTGCAGCAGCCCACTGATACACTTTGTCTTTACCCAAAGGTTTTGATAGTTTTGATACCCGGGAATGGGATTGTTGAGTCCTCGTGACTCATAGTTTACTACAAACACATGTGCAGGTACAACCGAGTATGATTCAGTTGATGGCCAAGAACTCAAGTGGGAGTTTGATGAGGAACCTGGGCGTATGTATGTGATGTTTCCCGACGATCAGTAGTGGTTCCTACTAGGGCCGATCGGGCATAGTGGGTGGTTATCTTCTTTTCATTTGAATTTGTCCGTAGCCGTACCATGATTGTACTTGGATGAATGTATGACTTATTTATGCATTGTGTGAAGTGGCGATTCTAAGCCAACCATGTATTTTCCCCTTTGTTCTTGTACATGGGAATGTGTGAAGATGACCATCTTGCGATTATGCCTCTAAGTCGTGCCTCGACATGTAGGAGATATAGTCGCATCTTGGGCGTTACAAGAAGCCCCTTTATTCTTGCGACTTTTTACAGGTGTTTTCGCAATGGTATTAATGGAAGAAAAAGCAGTACCCAAGTTACCAAGAATTTCTTCCAATTTATCAATCTGAGAAGGACTTTCTTCTATTATTTCATTGACTAGGGGTTCCTTCTCTTTTAGTACTTTAAAAACCTCACCCGCCTTAGATCCAAATTTATTAGCAAGATCATGCATCTTTTTGTCTACATTTTCAATATGTTCTTTAGTAAGCATCCCCTTTTCAATAGCATCTAATATTTTCACAACATGCTCAAGAGTCAAAGTTTTTAATCAACTATAATAAGTGGAGATCCCATTAAACTTCCCATAGAATTCAAGGCATCAAGAGGGGGACAACTTAATAAATTTCCTTCGGTAATGGTATCAAGAACAAATCTAAACCAAGTAGTGATTCCTACAAAAAAAATCGAAGAAGAACAATAGTGGGTTGCTTGTGAATAGATCTATTATTAGTATTGCAAATCCAGTACCACACATCTTTTAGGCTTTCTCCTCCTCTTTGCTTAAAGTTTAGAACGTTCTCGGGGGTGCAAATGATGAGGGGAGGACTAGCCATGATGACAATAACTCAAGTAGACCCGACAAAAAAAGGGCGAACGGAAGAAGAGGGCGAATAAAACGGCAAATATTGGTGAAGTGGGGGAGATGAAAACAAGAGGCAAATGGAAAATAATGTAAATTGCGAGGAGATGAGATTTGTGATTAGGAACCTGGTATATTTTGAAGGTGCTCCCCTGCAACGACGTCAGAAAATTCCTTTTGATGGCTGCTAAAGCTACATCAGATTTTCCCCAAAGAGGAAGGGTTCATGTAGTATAGCAACGGTAGGTATTTCCCTCAGTGATGAAACCAAGGTTATCGAACTAGTAGGAGAACCAAGCAACACAACCTAAATAGCACGTGCAAACAAATAACAATTACTCGCAACCACTGTTCAAGATATCTTCCGATATGCCGATAAATCGGCCGATTTATCGCTTACCACTGTCTGACCGATAAGATAAATCGGCCGATAAATCAACCGATATGGCGATAAATCGGCCGATATGCCGATAAACTTGCCGATTTACCCCTTATCATGGGTCGACCGATAAGTTTCCGATAAGCGATATCCCCAACATTGCTCGCAACCCAACGTGTAAAAGGGGTTGTCAATCCCTTTCGGGTAACGAACGTGATAGAGTTGTAAATATTGATAGATCAGACGATAAATAAGATAAATTGCAGCAAGGTATTTTTTGGTTTTTTGGTTTAATAGATCTGAAAATAAAAGGAAAGGAAAAATAGATCGCAAAGGCAAATAATATTGGAAGAGACCTGGGGGCCGTATATTTCACTAGTGGCTTCTCTCGAGAAAATAGCAAATGGTGGGAAAACAATTACTGTTGGGCAATTGATAGGAGCTCAAAAAATCATGACGATATCCAGGAAATGATCATTATATAGGCATCATGTCCAAGGTTAGTAGACCAACTCCTGCCTGCATCTACTACTATTACTCCACACATCGACTGCTATCCACCATCCATCTAGTGTATTAAGTTCATGGTGAAACAGAGTAATGCAATAAGAATGATGACATGATGTCGACAAGATCTATTTATGTAGAAATAGATCCCATTGTTCCTTCCTTAGTAGCAATGCTACATACGTGTCGGTTCCCATTCTGTTACTTGGATCAAGCACCGTAAGATCGAACCCACTACAAAGCACCTCTTCCCATGGCAAGATAAAGAGATCAAGTTGGCCAAACAAAACCCAATATCAGATAATAAATAAGAGGCTATAAGCAATCATGCACATAAGATATGAAAAGAAGACTCAAGTAACTTTCATGGATATAAAAGATTGATTTGATTATAAACTCAAAGTTCCTCGGATCCCAAAAAACACACCGCAAAAGAGTTACATCATATGGATCTCCAAGGGACCATTGTACTGATAATCAAAAGAGAGAGATGAAGCCATCTAGCTACTGACGACGGACCTGAAGGTCTAAAAGGAACTACTCACACATCATCGGAGAGGCATCAATGGAAGTGGTGAACCCATCCGTGATGGTGTCTAGAATTGATCTGGTAGTTCTGGACTCTGCGGCGGCTGGATCGAAATTCCGTCTGCTCCCCTAGGGTTTCTGGAATATTGGGGTATTTATAAAGCAAAGAGGTGGCCCGGGGGCACCCAAGGTGGGCACAACCCAGCAGGGCGCACCTGGCCCTCCTACGGCGCCTTGGTAGGTTGTGCTCCCCTCGGAGCACCCCCCCAGGTGCTGCCTTGGCCCATTGGGTTTCTTCTGGTCCAAAAAAATCTCCAATTTTTTTTTCTGCATTTGGACTCCGTTCGATATTGATTTCCTGCGATGTAAAAAACATGCAGAAAACATCAACTGGCACTTGGCACATGTCAATAAGTTAGTACCAAAAAATGATATAAAATGACTATAAAATGATTGTAAAACATACAAGAATGATAATATAACAGCATGGAACAATAAAAAATTATAGATACATTGGAGACGTATCAGCATCCCCAAGCTTAAATCCTGCTCGTCCTCGAGTAGGTAAGTGATAAAAACTGAATTTTTGATGTGGAATGCTGCCTATCATGTCATATAAAATATTTTTCTTTATAGCATGGACATTTGGACTTTTATATGGTGCAAAGCAATACTCTAGTTTTTACATGAGATTTAAATACTCAAACATATCAATAAGCAATCACGTCTTTCAAAATATCAATGCTAAAATAAGTTATCCCTAGCCCATCATGGTCAACCATTGATCCATTCATGAAACACACTCACATATTAGTTACACCCAATGCTCAAGTATGATCATAGTGTTTCCTAGTTGGTTCTTGTAAGAGAAGATGGAGACTCAAATTCAAAAATAAAAATTGCATAAGTAAAAGAAAGGCCCTTCGTAGAGGGAAGTAGGGATTTGTAGAGGTGCTAGATCTCAAAGCTTAAATTGAGAGATAATTGTTTTTGGGAGGTATACTTTTCCCAGCAATGAGAATGACTTGAGGTTCCCAACACTTTCCATGCTTGAATATCATAGGCGGTTCCCAAACAGAAAATAAAGTTTATTCCTTTTCCACCAAACTTCCACAAGCCATGGCTAGCTGAATCCACGGTTGCCTTCCATACCAACACTTTCCAAGGAATTTATTATTTGACAACATAAAGTAAATTTGTTTTTCATTTCGGGACTAGGCATCCCTAATACCTTTGCATTACTCTCCTGCAATGACAAGTGAATAAACACTCATCGTGAGAATAACACATCTAGCATGGAAAATATTGACCACCCCTCACCGCCTCGCGAGCTGTATGGGCACTCAAAAAGGAAATTTATTTTGAAAATTTAGAGATGACACATACAAATTTGCATAGAATGGCAAGGGAATACCGCATATAGGTAGGTATGGTGGACTCATATGGCAAAACCGGGATAAAGGATTTTGGATGCACAAGTAGAGATCATACTTAGTGCAAAATGAAGGCTAGCAAAAGACTGGGAAGCTACCAACCATGAAACGAATATTCTCATAAGGGAACATTGAGCATAAATAACACCGAATAATGCACAATTGTTGACTTTCGTGCTTGCATAGGGAATCACGAACCTTAAAACAAATATTCTTACTAAAGCATAATTACTCATTAACATGACACACATATCACATCTTCATGTCTCAAAACTATTACAAGGAATCAAGTTTAATATGTCCGATGATATTCATGAGAGTTTTTATTATATCCTTCTTGGATATCTATCACTTTGGGACTAATTTTCATGTGTTTCTTTTGATAAGCTCGAACAAATATAAGTGAAGATAATGCTCATAATAATTTTCTTTCTCTCAAAATAATTTAAGTGAAGCAAGAGAGAATTTCTTAAAAGTTTACTAACTCTCAATTAAATCTAAGTGAAGCGAGAGTGTCAGGACCCCGATCCTAAGTCACACAGGTCTAGCCTGTAACACATCATATCACTTTGTAGCCTCACGCACGGTATCCCCACGGGTGCCACCTTACCTGGCCCGGGACCGTTTGCGCATTTTGGCACACGTATATGATAGTGTCGCTAGCATCCATATGACAGAGAACCCGGGCCGACATGACCAGTTATAAACCAAAAGTGGCACTAAATTACAGAGACAGGAATACATGACTCAGCAATGAACGTGTCAGTCATCAATGTATGAACCCAAGTCGTAGCAAGCTACAAGGACTTGAAGGAACAATGCGTGACATTTCCCCTAAGGGACAGACACAGGAACAGAGAAGGACACATGCCGGCCAGCCTAAGTGTTTCGGAGCAGTGGCAAGCTACCAAGGCTCAGTGGAAGCACTAGGAGGCATTTCCCTGTAAGATAGGCTACCAAGGGTAAACAACTAGGTGTCGGATCCCACACATAGCAATACACATTACACGTATGCATAACATGCAAGTATGTGCTGTACAACATGGCGTCACAACATAACTCAACAACTCATATAGATAAAGGCCCAGAAGAGCCATCACAGCATTTATTACAAACAGAGGTCACATGACCCAACATACAGAGCATACAGGCAACGGAAGCATAACATGTCTGAGTATAGACAACTACAAATGAAAAAGGCTGAGGAGCCTGACTATCTACAAGACCCTCCCAAGGGTACAAGATCGTAGCTGAGGTAACAAGCTAAACATTGAAGTCCACGCGGAATCACTAGCGAGACTGAAGTCTCTCTACAAAAACATAAATTAAGCAAACGTGAGTACAAAGGTACTCAGCAAGACTTACAACAGAACTAGCTACATATGCATCAGTATCAACAAAGGGGTGGTGGAGTTTGACTGTAGCAAGCCAGCTTTGACTCAGTGGCTATCCTAAACTACGACTGCAAGTAACTCTTCTGAGGTGGCGCACACAAGTCCACACATTCACCAATCAATACACCACTATGGATCCGCTCCCGTCTCCCTACGAGAAGGCCATCCATAGCACTCACGCTTATCTTGCGTGTTTTAGAGTATCCACTTTCACCTATCTATGAACTGTTATAGGCAACCCAGAAGTCCATTACCTCGGACACGACTATTCGAATAGATCATATATAACCCTCCAGGGGTGTACTTCTTCACACATGTTTCCACCACTTAGCGTCTGCACACGACATGTGCTCGGCAGACTTCAAGCGAAAGCCGACGTGGGTGTAGACCACGACCTAACCAACCACTTAAGTCTCTCGTCCAGGTTTATTGCCTATTTGGGTTCCATCCGTGGGGAGATCCGGCCGGGGTGTTGCTCACGGCCCCAAACGATGTGTATAGGGTTCCCGAGTCACCAAACGGGCGCTCGGTACACCCGGCCACGTACCTGCCGCATCACAGCCCACCCCAAGGGTCAGTGCTGCGCATGACCTCCAGTAAACTAGAAACACCAGAAACTAGTTGCAACTCCTGGACAGAGAACAAGGGCAGTCAATAAGTCGAGCAGGGTCATATTTCAGGGTCCAACGTGTGGTAGTAGCTGTTCATGGATCAACCAACACAGAACTCAGTTCCTGAGGACGGCTTCAATGAGACAACCCACCATGTACTCCTACATGGCCTCTCATCGCTACCTTTACCAAATCATGTTCACACACTTAGCTCTCAATAGTAGGACATGTTCACCATATTCCAATTCATCCCCGATGAATCAGACCTGACACAACTCTCAGCAATAGCAGGCATAACCAGAAATCATGAATGAGTAGGCACAACATGGCTCAAACAACTCCTACTTATACTAGTGGGTTTCAACTATTTACTGTGGCAATGACAGGTCATGAAGTAGAAAGGGGTTCTACTACCGCAGCAGGTAACAGTTGAAGCTTTGTTGTCCTAATGTAGTAAAAGAAACAAGAGCGAGAGAGTGGGATTGTATCGGAATGCTCAATGGGGTTTTTCTTGCCTCGCACTTCTGAAGATAGAATTGTGTCTTCATCAGTGTCATCGATTACATCGTCGGAACAGCGTCTACTGAGAGGGGACAACCACCGGCAACAGAGAAAGAACACAATCAATGCAATGCGACAATATGATGCATGATCATGAAATGGTAATATGCTGTTGATTGAGCTAATGCAACTAGCAACCATATTAAATGAGGTTGGTTTGAACCAAAGGTTCAAATTCAAACTTCATATGTGATCATTCAAATGCCATTAAGTTGATTTGACCTGATCAGCAGGTTTAACTTGTTCAAACATGCATGAAAATGCCATAAACAGATTCCTTGAATTTTTTTGATCATTTTTCATATATAAATTATTTTCATTGGAGTTATAGATTATTTTCTGTGATTTTTAGAAGTTTTGGCTATTTTCTGAAATAAATAAATCATTTCTGATTTATTTTAAATTCCAGAAAATACTTACTGCGTCAGCATGACGTTACTGTGATGTCAGCAGTCAACAGGGGCTGGTCCAGGTCAAACCTGACCAGTGGGACCCACTTGTCAGTGACACAACTAGCTAACCCTATTAATTAGTGCTAATTTAAACCTAACTAAAGTGTCAGGGGGGTGGCCCACATGCCAGTCTCTCAGGCCTAATTAAGTTTAGTTTTAAACTAAACTAATTTAACAGGGGCTGGCCCCACCTGTCATTGAGTTAGTGGTTAACTAAGGGCGTGGGGCCCATATGTCAGTGACTCATTAGACTAACCTAACTAGTTAATTAATGTTAACTAGAGCAATTAGTCGGGCAGGCCCGCAAGTCAGTGAGAGAGAGGGGGGAGTCAAACCGGGCAGTGGGGTCAACCCACGCCGGTCAACGGGTCAAACCCGCCGGCGTTTAGCCACCGACGAGGCCCGAGATGCTGGAGGTGATCGGAAAACCTCCACAGGGCTCGGATCGATGCGCTGAAGGCATCTCTAGGACGCTGGCGATGCGCCGTGTCGGATGGTGGTGGTCTCCGGGCCTGGGGTGGCCGGAATTGTCGACGGCGACATCAGCAACGGCGACCGGAGCTCGGGTGGTGACGGATTCGACGAAACGGTGCACGTAAGGAGCTGAGGTTTGCACCCACGGCCTCTACGAGTGCTCACAAACCCGTTGGGCATGGTGGTGTGACTAAAAGGTCACCGGAGCCACGCCGACGGTGAGCTCAGGTGGCGGCGCGTTTCGGTCTCCGATGAAACAGAGGCTTGAGCTCAAATTAAGGCATGGGAGTAGGGGAAACGACGTGAGGGCTCACAAAGAACTCGGAAGCAAGCTCGGCAGCTCGGGGGAGGCACGAACGGCGACGAACAGCCGAAGGTGATCTCCGGTGGCCGACGGTGAAGATGACGGTGATGGCGACGTTGCGGTGCTCCCCAGATCGTGTACGTCGGCGAAGAGGAAGACGGAGCTGCGGAGGTTCTTCTTGGCATGTTGGCGAGGCGTGTGGTGGCCGGTGGCCGCGGTGGTTCAGGGCGGCGGCGACGAGCTCCGCTCGGTGGCTGCGGGAAGTCGAAGGAAGGGGGGAGAGTGACCAGATGGAAGGAGGAGAGGATTGGGACGCCCAGGGCGTCGCGCTGGCAAGGTGAGAAGGGCCGAGGCCTTGCCACCGCGAAGCAAGAGGTGGCCGCGGCTTGGCTGTGTTCCGGGCACGGAGCTCCTTCTCCTCCTGGCAGGAGGAGGAAGACAGTGGTGCCCCTGGTGGGCCGGGCCTGCAGCTGGGCCACACAGGAGCTGGGCCAGGCGGGCTGCTAGGTGAGCGCCAGGTAACTCTCTCTCTCTCTCGCTCTCTCTCTCTCTCTCTTTTTATTTCTGATTTCTGATTTCTATTTTCTGCTTTGTTTTGCTTTAATAAAAATGCCAGAGCATTTTCGTAAATCTTGGAAATATTTGTGGGCACTGTCTGGATTAATTCCAGCAACCCTCATTTACTTCCAAGATTATTTGGACATTTAAAATTATCTATAGGATTTAAATGTCCAAATGCAAATAGCTATGATTTAATTCAAGGATCCAAAATGGCTCCCAAAATTATGAAACCATTTTTGGCAGGGGTTTTAGCCAAGACCAAAAATGATGAACATTTTGTGAAGGGCACTTTGGGTACATTGAAAAGTATTTATTTGAACCTAGTTGAGATCACTTGGTGCTAGGGCTTGAACAACCCCATTTCAAGTTTAAAAGAAAATTAGACATGATGCAACACAAGACTAACTAGACCAGAGCAGACCAGAACTAGGGATGTGACAACTCACCCCTACTAAACAAGAATCTCGTCCCGAGATTAAGGACATGAGGTAAGAAGACAGAGGGACACAAAGCTAACAACACGATCTTCATGATCCAACTGCCCTTCTCGGAGATGTTGATTGCTTGGATCATGTGGATTTCGAGGTCTTTGTCCAACACGGTGACGACGAAAGAAACTCTACAAAATTGATCTTCTAAAAGATCGAGCAACTCAAGATCAACTCATGGAGTGAGACGTTGAAACATCTCTTGAGCTGAGACACGGGACACACATCCGAAGGGGATGGAGTGAAACAAACGATGAAGGTTCACTTAGTGGCAATAATTCCACACCTAAGAAGATGGTGATCAATATCACCAGGCGGGGCACCTTAGAGAAGGTGACTCAAAGAATTATTCCCTTAAGTGGCAAAAAGAATTACTTTTGATATAGAGATCATTGAAACTCTCTATACCAGCCTGAGGCAAAGACAAACGATCGTTTGACGGAGTTCGGGAGAACGACATACTCCGACTAGCATGGATGATGTGGACTACCTTGTTGAAGACAACATCATGGTGATTTTTTCTCATCATCGGAAATGGATGGGACCCATGGCAAGTCCACTTCTGAAGATAATCCTGAATAGCAGTGGCTGAGAAGGGCAACCCATGAAAAATTTGGCACAATGGTGGTGCAAGCTGGGAACACAATGCAAATGCTGGGAATGATTCTGGTAACTGGGAAGAAACCCAACAATAGAGAGTGAATCTACTCTTTGAGAGGTTATAGCATAACTAAGAACACTGGGAGCAATCCCGGTTAGTGTTAGTGATAACACCTAGTGCTTGTGCGTGCTCTCAAGAACTTGAGCATTGCCATATTCATCAAGGTTTTACCAATATCCGTGTCAAGGATCCTGGCAACACAACAGACTACCATGATGAATAGCGATGGACGATGCAGATGCAAAGGAAGATAACACTTTCTCATATTTCACCTTAGCGGTGTCAAGGGGATGAAATCTGGATGATCGACCGAGAGACATTTAGCACTCCGCTTCAAATGTTCTCCTTGATGTGCTAGCGCAATCCATTTATTTGAATGGTTTGGTACCTAGAACGTCAAATAAAAGGTCGGACTTCAGGAGCACGAAAATCCATAAGGAACAACTAGGGAGTAAATCCTACGAAATCCTTATGGGGAGGTGGCCAACTTCTTCAATCAAGATTCTACAACAATAGGTCGTCCGGCTGGGTGTGTTGGCCACGACATCCACTTTACCGGTAATCGAGAGACCAATATTATAGTTCTTGGAAAATGCTCCAACCATCATATCTGCCTGAGATTCAGTTCTGGTTGGTGTCAGGATATTCCAGACTCATCGAGTCTAGAAGAAAAATGATAATTTGCAACCCAATCGACGAGACGACGTTGCGGGATTCTTGGGAATGAACTACGATAGCAAGCTCCAAAACATGAGTTGGTTCTGCTACAAACTTGTGAACACGTTGTCCAGGACAAGCATGACCACGTAGTAGTCTTATGATAAACACTACCGAGTTCAGGTGGGAACCATCATCGCGGATATCGAAGTCCTTGCATAAGTCTAGCTCTTAGGAAGAAACTTCTTCTCCTTGAGCAAATCAATCAGTGGCTTGGTGTGCTAGGGAATACATATAGAATGAAGGTTGCAAGTCTCCAAACCACATAATACTTCGCACGTACGCATGATTGAGTTGGGATGATTCCATAAGAAGCAAAATAAACTTTCTCAAACTCACGGTGGCAACTTACATCAATTACACATGAATTAGGGAAAGTCTCTCCTCTCATCGAACATATACCTCACGAACGGAACACGAAGGCAATGCTTACAAAGTTTCCAACACTAGCTTAATGTCCTATAGAATCATGGAGGAGATAAAGATGTTTGTTGATGGGCTCAAAATAATCCATCCAAGTTTCCATATAGATGGAATTCCATGACAATGTGAATAAAGTGATAGCATTGGTCAGACCAAAAGATATAACGGTGTATGCTCGAGCAATCAACCACGAGTAAGACAACATTATGAATACCATTGGTTCTGATTTGATTTGACGATAGCCCACACTCAAATCAAAGTTCGGACAAGACAATAGATCCATCAATTGATCACGAGGATCAATCGATCAAGATATCATCTTTCTTCAACACACACACCAAAGATATCCCTTGGAAGGAACTAAGTCAGGCAAGCTTTTATCTTCCAACTCTCCAAGTTGTCGTTTAGCTTAACCGACTAGCTTAGGGTATCCAACACAGATTCTTGGAGAAAGGGTGGTTTAGAGATAAATCAGCTTGATCACGAGCTCAACATAGCGGTCAGGAAGCAACCTGGTAATACTTCCGAGAAGATATTCGGAAAATCACGGACCACCGCTATGTTATTAAGCTCGAGATCAATCTTGCTTTTTAGGGCAAGATGATACGATCAAGTGAGCGAGGGATTGACACAATCCTAACTCACTGATCAAGGTGTGCACCAGGAAAGATGGACTAGTAGCAGGATCGATCTTAGAATGGTGATTTGGTAACCAACACACTAAGAATGAGATTATCGTCCATTTGCTACCAAGCAACAGGGTTGCTAGTAGTATTGATTTCACACATCACAATTCACTTGTCAGTATTCCGGTTACAATAACACGGAGATCGAGGAATAAACAATGATGGTGAAAGTATCACTGTATCAAGAGTTCATATGAGGTGGAATTCCCATGACATTCTTGACATAAATATGGTAATACTCCAGGATAGAACAGATTAGAAGTTGGGTTAGCATTCTTCATATGCAAAGTACAACTTATTTGACCCAATCCTGGATATGGATAAGGTACTGGAGTTTGTTTCTCCCAGTCATTCCAGAATAGAATGGCTTGACGGACCACAAGAATAAAAGGCATCGATGACATGAATGCACGACTACTCCTGACTATCAACTAATAGATGAGGGTCGTAATACAACCAAAAGGGGACAACTCAAAGGAACATATAACTTTCCGAGTTGTGGATGCATAGACTAACATGTTGAACTAGTTCAGCATGTTTCTTCCGGATAATCCATGCAGAAAGGTAGGACTGGCAGAGTCACAATATGAATGGAGTACTACTCGGGAGCACTCTGGTTGTGATCTTTTGGTTCGGGAGAACTTCTGCCAAGGATTGTTCATGGTATTTGGAAGAAGGATATACCACGGACCTCGAGGACTATCACAATGTTACTAATATCCTAAAGGGACGAGCAAATACTACCAACATGAACTAAGTAGGGTGAATCTCGGGTTTAAGAACCCAGGAGTAGAATGCCTACTAACTAAATGGCATCACGGGATGCTTTCGAGAATGATGGCTAGAATCATCACACTGGGAACACAAAGCATTGCTAGATTACTGGGTGATCCTCTAAGACACCTAGGGTCATAATAATATCTCCAACATATACGTCGAGGTAACAGAGTACATCAACTCACTGGTTAGTGTGGTTAACCTGACCCAAAGGAGCATCGGAACATGAAGGAAAGGTTTGCAAATGCATCAGACTATTTAGAAACCTGGGATGACACGGACAGCATAACGGCTTTAAATGCTCGAAAATACTTTTGAGACTCATGCACAAAGATAGCATAACCACTCAACATCATAATGTCAAGGTTTTGAGATCAACAGTTGAACACACAAAAGTAGTAGGAACTGAACTGAGGGTTGAATCCACCATTAACGTGATCCTGATAAATAGAATGAGAATCCTAGTTCTTAATCCTCGTGGAAGAAGAAGGTGACTCAGATCAGAAGGTCATAGGGTAAAGGAGTAAAAAGAGACTTACGTTCCCTTCCACAATCAATTCCCTTATATAACTAAAGAATTTCTAGACACAACTTCGACCAGTTTGGCTTACTGATCCTACAGGCAGTCAGGCTCTGATACCAAAGCTGTCAGGACCCCGATCCTAAGTCACACAAGTCTAGCCTGTAACACATCATATCACTTTGCAGCCTCACGCACGGTATCCCCACGGGTGCCACCTTACCTGGCCCGGGACCGTTTGCGCATTTTGGCACACATATATGATAGTGTCGCTAGCATCCATATGACAGAGAACCCGGGCCGACATGACCAGTTATAAACCAAAAGTGGCACTAAATTACAGAGACAGGCATACATGACTCAGCAATGAACGTGGCAGTCATCAATGTATGAACCCAAGTCGTAGCAAGCTACAAGGACTTAAAGGAACAACGCGTGACATTTCCCCTAAGGGACAGACACAGGAACGAAGAAGGACACATGCCGGCCAGCCTAAGTGTTCCGGAGCAGTAGCAAGCTACCAAGGCTCAGTGGAAGCACTAGGAGGCATTTCCCTGTAAGATAGGCTACCGAGGGTAAACAACTAGGTGTCGGATCCCACACATAGCAATACACATTACACGTACACATAACATGCAAGCATGTGCTGTACAACATGGCATCACAACATAACTCAACAACTCATATAGATAAAGGCCCAGAAGATCCATCATAGCATTTATTACAAACAGAGGTCACATGACCCAACATACAGAGCATACAATCAACAGAAGCATAACATGTCTGTGTACAGACAACTACAAATGAAAAAGGCTGAGGAGCCTGACTATCTACAAGACCCTCCCAAGGGTACAAGATCGTAGCTGAGGTAACAAGCTAAACGTCGAAGTCCACGCGGAATCACTAGTGAGACTGAAGTCTCAAAACATAAATTAAGCAAACGTGAGTACAAAGGTACTCAGCAAGACTTACATCAGAACTAGCTACATATCATCAGTATCAATAGAGGGTGGTGGAGTTTGACTGCAGCAAGCCAGCTTTGACTCAGTGGCTATCCTGAACTACGACTGCAAGTACCTCTTTTGAGGTGGCGCACACGAGTCCACACATTCACCAATCAATACACCACTATGGATCCGCTCCCATCTCCCTACGAGAAGGCCATCCATAGCACTCACGCTTATCTTGCGTGTTTTAGAGTATCCACTTTCACTTGTCTATGAACTATTATAAGCAACCCAGAAGTCCATTACCGCGGACACGGCTATTCGAATAGATCATATATAACCCTGTAGGGTTGTACTTCTTCACACATGTTTCCACCACTTAGCGTCTGCGCAGGACATGTGCTCGGCAAACTTCAAGCGAAAGCCGACGTGGGTGTAGATCACGACCTAACCAACCACTCAAGTCTCTCGTCCAGGTTTATCGCCTATTTGGGTTCCATCCGTGGGGAGATCCGGCCTGGGTGTCGCTCATGGCCCCCAACGATGTGTACAGGGTTCCCGAGTCACCAAACGGGCGCTCGGTACACCCGGCCACGTACCTGCCGCATCACAGCGCACCCCGAGGGTCAGCGCTGCGCACGACCTCCAGTAAACTACAAACACCAAAAACTAGTTGCAACTCCTGGACAGAGAACAAGGGCAGTCAATAAGTCGAGCGGGGTCATATTTCAGGGCCCAACGTGTGGTAGTAGCTGTTCATGGATCAACCAACACAGAACTCATTTCCTGAGGACGGGTTCAATGAGACAACCCACCATGTACTCCTACATGGCCTCTCATCGCTACCTTTACCAAATCGTGTTCACACACTTAGCTCTCAATAGTAGGACATGTTCACCATATTCCAATTCATCCCCGATGAATCAGACCTGACACAACTCTAAGCAATAGCAGGCATAACCAGAAAGCATGAATGAGTAGGCACAACATGGCTCAAAAAACTCCTACTCCTACTAGTGGGTTTCAACTATTTACTGTGGCAATGATAGGTCATGCAGTGGAAACGGGTTCAACTACCGCAGCAGGTAACAGTTGAAGCGTTGTTGTCCTAATGCAGTAAAAGAGAGCAAGAGCGAGAGAGTGGGATTGTATCGGAATGCTCGATGGGGTTTTGCTTGCCTGGCACTTCTGAAGATAGAACTGTGTCTTCATCAGTGTCATCAATCACATCGTCGGAACAGCGTCTACTGAGAGGGGACAACCACCGGCAACAGAGAAAGAACACAATCAATGCAATGCGACAATATGATGCATGATCATGACATGATAATATGCTTTTGATTGAGCTAATGCAACTAGCAACCATATTAAATGAGGTTGGTTTGAACCAAAGGTTCAAATTCAAACTTCATATGTGATTATTCAAATGCCATTTAATTTATTTGACCTGATCTGCAGGTTTAACTTGTTCAAACATGCATGAAAATGCCATAAACAGATTCCTTGAATTTTTCTGATCATTTTTCATATATAAATTATTTTCATCGGAGTTATAGATTATTTTCTGTGATTTTTAGAAGTTTTGGCTATTTTCTGAAATAAATAAATCATTTCTGATTTATTTTAAATTCCAGAAAATACTTACTGCGTCAGCATGACGTCACTGCGATGTCAGCAGTCAACAGGGGCTGGTCCAGGTCAAACCTGACCAGTGGGACCCACTTGTCAGTGACACAACTAGCTAACCCTGTTAATTAGTGCTAATTTAAACCTAACTATAGTGTCAGGGGGGGTGGCCCACATGTCAGTCTCTCAGGCCTAATTAAGTTTAGTTTTAAACTAAACTAATTTAACAAGGGCTGGCCCCACCTGTCATTGAGTTAGTGGTTAACTAAGGGCGTGGGGCCCATATGTCAGTGACTCATTAGACTAACCTAACTAGTTAATGAATGTTAACTAGAGCAATAAGTCTTGCAGGCCCGCAAGTCAGTGAGAGAGAGGGGGAAGTCAAACCGGGCAGTGGGGTCAACCCACGCCGGTCAACGGGTCAAACTCGTCGGCGTTTAGCCGCCGGCGAGGCCCGAGATGCTGGAGGTGATCGGAAAACCTCCACAGGGCTCGGATCGATGCGCTGAAGGCATCTCTAGGACGCTGGCGATGCGCCGTGTCGGATGGTGGTGGTCTCCGGGCCTAGGGTGGCCGGAATCGTCGACGGCGACATCAGCAGCGGCGGCCGGAGCTCGGGTGGCGACGGATTCGACGAAACAGTGTGCGGAAGGAGTTGAGGTTTGCACCTACGGCCTCTACGAGTGCTCGCAAACCCGTTCGGCATGGTGGTGTGACCAAAAGGTCACCGGAGCCACGCCGACGTTGAGCTCAGGCGGCGGCGCGTTTCGGTCTCCGATGAAACAGAGGCTTAAGCTCAAATTAAGGCATGGGAGTAGGGGGAAATGAAGTGGGGGCTCACAATGAACTCGGAAGCAAGATCGGCGGCTCGGGGGAGGCACGAACGGCGACGAACAGCCAAAGGTGATCTCCGGTGGCCGACGGTGAAGATGACGGCGATGGCGACATTGCGGTGCTCCTCAGCTCGTGTACGTCGATGAAGAGGAAGACGGAGTTGCGGCGGTTCTTCTTGGCATGTTGGCGAGGCGTGTGGTGGCCGGTGGCCGCGGTGGTTCAGGGCGGCGGCGACGAGCTCCGCTCGGTGGCTGTGGGAAGACGAAGGAAGAGGGGAGAGTGACCAAAGGGAGGGAGGAGAGGATTGGGACGCCCAGGGTGTCGCGCTGGCGAGGTGAGAATGGCCGAGGCCTTGCCACCGCGAAGCAGGAGGTGGCCGCGGCTCGGCTGTGCGCCGGGCATGCAGCTGCTTCTCCTCCTAGCAGGAGGAGGAAGACAGTGCTGCCCCTGGTGGGCCGGGCCTGCAGCTGGGCCACACAGGAGCTGGGCCAGGCGGGCTGCTAGGCGAGCGGAAGGTAACTCTCTCTCTCTCTCTCTTTTTATTTCTGTTTTGTATTTTCTGCTTTTGTTTTGCTTTAATAAAAATGCCAGAGCATTTTCATAAATCTTGGAAATATTTGTGGGCACTGTCTGGATTAATTCCAACAACCCTCATTTACTTCCAAGATTATTTGGACATTTAAAATTATCTATAGGATTTAAATGTCCAAATGCAAATAGCTATGATTTAATTCAAGGATCCAAAATGTCTCCCAAAATTATGAAACCATTTTCGGCAGGGGCTTTAGCCAAGACCAAAAATGATGAACATTTTGTGAAAGGCACTTTGGGTACATTGAAAAGTATTTATTTGAACCTAGTTGAGATCACTTGGTGCTAGGGCTTGAACAACCCCATTTCAAGTTTAAAAGAAAATTAGACATGATGCAACACAAGACTAACTAGACCAGAGCAGACCAGAACTAGGGATGTGACAGAGAGAGTATTTCTCCAAAAATACTAAAGCACACTGTGCTCAAAAAGATATAAGTGAAGCACTAGAGCAAATCCATAGCTCGTAAAAATTTAAGTGAAGCATAGAGAGCTATTCTAACAAGTCATGGCATAATTTTGGCTGTCGGGGGAAACTGTCCACCACGAACACCTATGGGACCGGAGCCCCTTGTACGTTGCGGTGAGGGAGCGGAGGGAGCTCAAAGAGCGGATCAAAGAGCACACGCGGGCAGTTTACCCAGGTTCGGGCCGCGCGGACGCGTAAAACCCTACTCCTGCTTGGTTTGTATTGAGTTTGTGAGCTCGGGAGCTTGAAGAGCTAGCTACACCGAGCAAGAGAGCTATCTAGGTTCCGAACCCTTTCTACGTTGTGCATGGGCCTCCTTTTATAGCTCAAGGGGTCACCGACAGGTGTCAACGTAGAGGAGGGCAAAAATGTAACTTTGGTGGTAGTTGTAACAGCGCGGGAACAGTGCATGAACAGTGCGTGAATAGTGGTCTTCACCTAACTTGACAGTGGGGGACAAGGGCCTTAAATGCCCGTCACCGTCGACCCCAAAAGCACCCGTCCATGCGTCTCCGATCGCCACGGCGATAGCCTCGTCACCGTGGAGTGCCACCGTGTCCCCCAGGCTGCACAGCCATCCGCCACACGTCCCTGGAAGGGCCCCAGGGCGACGCGTGGGCCGATGAGCTGGAGCGCGGGCACACAGCGCAGGCTTCCCCGGCAAGCACCTTGCCGGGGTCTTGACCTTGCCGGGCCCGGAAGCTTGTCGCTCCCCGGGCCCTGCCGGGGCGCATGATGCGCCAAGGCATGTCTTCTGAGATGCAGTCTTTTGGTTTTCCTGGCAAGCTCCTCTTGCCAGGGTCTTATGCTAGTGTGATAGTCTTGAGCGTGGGACGGCCTTCCCGGCAAGCTCCTCTTGCCGGGACCTTGATCTTCTGTCTTGTATACTTTGTTTTTGAATGGTTTTATAGGGACCAGAAAGGTTTCCGGCAAGCACGTGGTAAACCCTGCCGCGGGAAGCTGCTACTGCCCGTGCACAAGTTGGAGTACTAAGGTACCCCTATCTTAGTACACCGACAGGAGCCCCCGGGCCTGGGCCACACACGGTGCCGAGCGCTGTTGGGCCAGGCCCAAAACAGTGCACGGGCACGCGCGGCCCACGGCGAGCCGTAGATTCCCTTCCGCATCCGCCGCGCCCCTCCCTAACGGCACGCGTCGATTGCGGCGTCGTGGGAGAGACCGTGGCCACGTTCTTTAATGGGAAATGCAGAGCGTCCCCCACTCCCTCCTTAAAAGCAGAGGGAACAGGGGTAGTTTCCCTCCTCCGCTTTCACTTCGTCTTCAACCTCCAGAAATCCCCCGCTGCGCTTTGCCTCCACACCTCCTCCGCCTTCTTCCGCACCTGCGGCGCCGTCGAGCTCCTCGCCCCTTCCCCCGCCGCCTCCGCCATGGCTCCGAAGGCCGAGAAGGCGAAAGCGGACAAGGCCAAGAGGGAGAAATCCGAGCAGGCGGCGAAACTCGCCGCCCTGCGAAAGAAGAACGTAGTCTTTGCGCCGAGGCTCAGCGCGAGGGAGCTCTGGAACAAGTACTACCTCTTCTGGGCCAAGGAGACCAAGGCTCATCCCCGGACCAGAGTCTACCCCGCCGTCGCCAAAGATCTGCTTCCTGGCGGGTACTTCTTCTTCGCTGTCTTCTTTCACTGCGGCTTGTGCCCTCCGTTCTCGGAGTTTTTCTGTGACATCATGAACATGTACAACCTCCACCTCTTAGACTTCACCCCCAACGCCATCCTTACGATGGCGGTTTTCGCACATCTGTGCAAAAACTACATAGGGATCTATCCAAACGTAGCACTCTTTCGCCATTTCTTCATGCCTAGAGTAGAGGCAGGCGCTCCCCTCTCCGGCGGCATCTCCTGGATCTTCTGATTGAATAAGAAGGAATCATATCTGAAAGGAGAACTCCGCGGCAAGTGGGAAGAGTGGCGCGCAGATTGGTGTTGGATAGTGGAGGACCAGCCGGAGCCTTTCACTGCGCCGCGCACAACAGCCATAGTGCGCGGCAGGGACTGGAGCGAGTTGGCCCCGGATGACGTCAAGCTCAACGTCGCCCTTGTCAGGATACTTCGTCTCCGGGTAGCCAAACTGACCATCGGAGAGGTAGGGGCAGATTTCCTCCGCCGCCGCATTGCCCCTTTACAAGAGATGAAAAGGCCAGCATGGGAGTTTGGCAATGCGGCGGACATTATGAGGCTGCGCCCGGGTTTGAACTTCAACTTCACGGCGTTGGAACTGAAGGGGATGGTCCGGGAGCTTTTCAAGCATGACCCGGCCCATCCGGAGTGGTTTAGATCTCCCCGGGGAGTGGTGCCGCTGTGCAACAGCACTGCCCGGGACGCTTTGCGCGCAATGATGCCCGCGTGTGACTCTCACGGCGTCGACCCCACCTGGATAGTGCCCACGCCGGATGCAATTATGAGTTTCTTCGACAACCTGGTCGAGGTGCCCAAGAACACCGAGGAGAACAAGGGTCTCACTCGGGCCACCACAGAGCGGGACATAGCCTATATTGCTTCCCGGATGGATGAGGCCGCCGCAGCTGCAGCAGCAGGAGACTTCGGGTTCACCATGGATGAGGCGCAGGCCGCGGACGAGGTGTGCCAAGCAGAGGAGGCTGAGATCCGCAGACTGCTCAAGCTTCCGCCCGACGAGCTTGCCGGGGTTCCTTCCCTGAGGCACGCCGGGATTCCCGGGGTCGTGAGCGAGGCCGCGGCAAGCGAGGTTGCCGGAGGGAACAGAGGTGCCGGAGGGAGCGGAGCCACCGGAGGGAGCGGGGCCGCAGGACAAGATGCTGGACCTAGCGAGCTCGCCGGGGAGGAGGAGGAGGACACCGAGGCCGATGAGGACACCGGTGGGTCCCTGGGGCTCGACGACGACGCCTCATCGTCCTCGGAGAACTCCCCGCCTCGGGCAAGTCCCAAGCTGACACCGTTGAAGCGCCTCCGCAAGGCGGCTACAGCGACAAGGACGCAGGCGCCCCGACAGCAGCCCACTCGCCGGGCGACGCGCATCACCAGAGCGAGCCAAGTCGCGACGGAGGCGCCCCGCGCAGCAGCGCCAAGCGGAGGGGGATCTTCCCAGAGCGGAGCGGCCGCTCCGCCTGCTCCTCGGGCCTCGGCGTCGGCGGAGGCTGGGTCTTCGCAGCCCCCAGCCCCAGGGACCGCCAAGCGCCCGAGGGAGCCTTCTCCTCCTGCTCCTCGCACCGGAGCAACTCAGGTGGAGTTCGATTTCTCCGCCCTTAGCGACGACGACGAGGAAGAGGAGTAAGCATCTGTAACTTATAGCTTCTTCAATTCTGACTTGATCTTTCTTCGTGATTCTGATCTTGTTCTTGTTTTGCTTCCAGGACCCTGGCCCAGCGGATGGCAAAGCGGGCCAAAATCCCCGTGGTTGAGGTCGAGGACGACTCGCCCGTCGCGGCGACAGGGGACACGCCGGCGGCAGGCTCATCGGACCAACCTGCTGCTCCGAGGAGCAGCCCCCAGCGTAAGTCTGGGTTTTAGATTTTTTGTTCTTCGGGCGCGCTTGAGGTTTTAACTTGTACTGATATCTTGTTGCTTCATTTGTCTTGTGCAGAAGTGGAGCCGCAGCTGCAGGAGCGACCGGAGGTCACCCCCAATGAGCCGCAGGTCCCGCCATCCCCGCCAAGGGCGAACTCCCCGGCGAGGGAGAGCGCTCTGCCAAGGACGGGTACTCCGCCAAGGGCGAGTACCCCGCCAAGGGCGAGCAGCCCGGCGAGGTTGGCCACCCCGCCAAGGGAGGACTCCCCGGCGAGGGAGCCTGTCGTCGACGAAGTCCGCGAAGGTACGTCTTGTAACTTCGTCTTCTTGGACTTGTCTTTTTGGATATTTGCTTGAACTTCTTCTTTTCTTTTTTTTCTTTTGCTAGATCCTCCTCCCCCGGAGCGGATGGAGACGGAGGTCATCGTCGAGGAGGAGGGCGCGCAAGGCGACGCCGGCAATGCCACTGTCGTTGAGGACATGGCAGGAGCCGACGAGCCTGCCGCTGAGGAGACTGCCCGTCCGCAGACGCCGCGGCCGGGGAGGGGGACGGCGACCACACTGCCGGCCCGGAGGCGGCAGGAGCGTCAAGCGCTGCGCCGGCCGCCGACCCCTCCACCGGCAAGGAGCAGTCGGGCATCTACCTTGAGGCCCCCAATGGCGTCTTCATACAAGTGCCGTGGGGATCCTCGTCGCGAGCCCCCGTGGAGGGAGAGACCTTTGACGGAGAGGTCCTCGCCTCCGCGGGGTTGAAGATCATTGAAGCGCATGGCCGGAGCGATGAGCCCGAAGAGGAGAAACTTCTCCGCCAGCTCCTGGCCCTTTACCGGGCCAGGCAGGCGAAACTGGAGTCGCGAGAAGCCCTCACCGCCAAGGACGGAGCAGACTTGGAGAAGCGCGCCGCGGAGCTCCGCGCCGCCAACCAGGCGGCCCTCCGCGACTTGGCGAAGGAGCGCGAAAGGCTTGCCGGAGAGCATCAAGAGTTTCTTCTTGAGAAGGCCGAGGCTGAGGAGCAGCAGCGCTTGGCTGGCGAAGAGCTGTCCCGACGAGAAGGAGCGCTCAACCAGCGGAAGGTTGAGCTCGACGCCCACGACGACGAGCTGACCGCCCGGGAGCAGGCCCTTGGCGGAGAGTTGAAGGAAGCGAAAGCCGCCGCAGCTGCCGCGGAGACCACCAAGAAGGACCTTGAAGCTAAGGTGGCGCAGCTGGAGGAGTACCTGAAGGCGAGCACGGAGAGGATCACCGCACTTAATGTGGAGCGGGAAAAGGACGCCCACACCAACTCTGATCTTCAGGTACGCCTCTCCAAGCAGGGCGACGAGCTCAAAGCCGCCAAGGACTCAATTGCTGATCTGGAGTTGAAGGTCTCCACTTTGAGAGATTCACTTGACGCCGCCCGGGACCGCGAGACCAAGCTGAAGGAGGAGGTTCGCAAGGAGCAGAAGCTGGTGGAGAGCGCTGCCACCTCCGCGAACATCTTCAACCAGGCGGTGGAGCAATGGACGGAGGAGCTGGTCACTTCCGCCGCCAACATCGACAAGGAGCTAATGGCGCTGAGGGTGGAGCATCTTGTGTACTCTCCGGACCCGAACCTCCCCCACAGCGCCAAGCTCAGTCTTTTCTTCAGGGGAATCGCGCCGGCGCTTGCACGGCTGGAGGAGAAGCTCCCCGTGCAGCTGGCCGAGGAGTCGCACCAGCTCTGCGCGGGTACCTTGGAGCGTGTCTTGACCAAGATCGTCTACCGCAATCCTGGTATTAATCTTGTCAACGTCCTCCGCAGCTTGCCGGCCGACGCAGGTCAGGAGGCGCTGAAGGCGCAGGTCTCCCACATCATCGCCAAGGTGAACAAGATCTCCAGGCATGAAGGCGATCGCGTAGATTAGGCCTCTTTCTTTTTATTTCCTTTGCTGCTGCAAAGTGTGCCATGAACATGAATCTATTAGTCATTGCGACAAGTTATCTCTATAATATATTATCTTATTTCGGAGCAATTGATGCATTGTTATCTCCCTTGCTTTGGTCCTTTACTTTGTATGCTTTTTACCCTACGCTTTTAGGGAACTTGCCGGCAAGGGACCCTTGCCGCGAGCGCTGAGTGCTGGACTCTGAGCAGCCTGCTGGCAAAGGCCTCATCGGCAAGCAACCTTACCGCAGCTAGTCGCAACGCACTTAGCTTGCTGAGCGAACTCGAAAACGAGGTAAGGGCGCGACACTTGTCGCAGCTCACTTAAGCCGTTGAGCGTACTCGAAAACAAGATAAGGGTGCGGCCAACCACGGGTAGGTTCCTCCGCGCACAGGTTTTCCATACAAAGTGTGGTTGTTCAAGGAAGATAACTAAAATTTAAAAAAATTGAACTGCTCAAATTCTGGTAACTTAGCTTTCATAATTTGTTCGTTCTCCGGTAAGCTTCTCTTTCTTGAACAGCACTTGGTTCGTCCTCCACCTCCTTCCCCTCCGGCAAACTTGTGCGCGAGGAATGTCCCTTCTGCTTAAGAGAGAAAGAAAAAGGAGAAGGGAAAACAAGTGTAGGGCCTCTAGGCGTGGTAATGCTTACCGGATGTGTGTGTTGCACAAGATGCCAAATAATGCATGCAGATAACACAGAAAAGCATGGAAAATGGCAAATAGTGCGAAACTCAAAAGCTTTACTGATGCACGGGATCTGCGCCCGGCTTTGTACAAAGGATTACATGCAACAGCGGCAAGACTCGTACAAAAGGTGGTTGCCGGAGCGGATCACGGCAACCGCGCCTTATGGGTGAAACTTTCGAAGATGCTCTATGTTCCAGGAGTTGCTCACCGGTAAGCCTTCTTCGGTCTCAAGGCGGACAGCGCCGGGCCTTGTGACTTGTCTCACCCGATAAGGGCCTTCCCACTTTGGCGTCAACTTGTTGGAATTCTTGGCGGACTGAACACACCGAAGAACAAGGTTGCCTTCCTCGAGACTCCTGGCCTTAACCTTGCGGCTATGGTAGCGGCGCAAGGCTTGCTGGTATCGAGCAGCTCGTACAGCAGCCTGGAGACGTTCCTCCTCGAGGAGCAACGCATCATCTTGTCGCAGTTGCTCTTGCTCGAGCTCATCATAAGCGAGCACTCGAGGAGATCCGTATACGAGTTCCGTGGGGAGAACTGCCTCTGCCCCATAAACAAGGGAAAAGGGTGTCTGCCCGGTGGCTCGACTTGGTGTCGTTCTGATTGACCAAAGAGCCGCCGGCAACTCCTCTATCCAGTTTCTTCCGCACTTGCGCAGCCTGTCGAAGGTTCTTGTCTTGAGCCCGCGTAGCACTTCAGCATTGGCCCTCTCCGCTTGACAATTGCTCCTCGGGTGAGCAACAGAAGCGAAGCAGACCTTGGCGCCAAGGTCTTGGACGTACTGCATGAAGGTGCGACTAGTGAACTATGTGCCGTTGTCGGTGATGATCCTGTTAGGGATTCCGAAACGGCAAACAATCTCTCTGAAGAACCTGACCGCTGACTGTGCTGTCACCTTTCTCACCGGTTCCACTTCTGGCCACTTTGTGAACTTGTCGATCGCAACGTACAAGTACTCAATGCCCCCGACAGCACGGGGGAAGGGGCCGAGGATATTGAGCCCCCAGACCGAGAAGGGCCAGGACAAAGGGATCGTCTGGAGAGCTTGAGCTGGCTGGTGAATTTGCTTGGCATGGAACTGGCACGCTTCACACTTGGTTACTTGTGCAGTCACATCTTGGAGGGCTTCTTGCCAAAAGAACCCTTGCCGGAATGCCTTTCCGGCAAGTGCCCTTGCTCCAATGTGGTGGCCACATATGCCTCCATGTATTTCTGCCAACAGCTTCTGTCCATCTTCTCTGGAAATGCACTTCAACCTGACACCATTGAGCCTTCTTCTGTACAGTTCATTGTCCACGAACTGGTACATACTTGACTGCCTGGTTATTTTCTCTATCTCTGTTGGGTCGTCGGGAAGTTCTCCAGTTTGCAGAAAACGGACGATCTGCTGTGCCCATGCCGGAGCCCGAGGCTCAACGGCAAGGACTAAAGGCATGAGGGCCGCTGCGGGAACCCCAGCTTCTACGGCAAGAACCTCTGGTTCTGTCGGAGCTGACGGTCCCCCGGCAAGTCTGCCGGGGCAAGGCTTGTCGGGAACGTTTGCTTCAACTGTACAGACCCTTGGGTCCGCAGGAGCAAACCGTTCCTCAGTGTTCTGGTTGTTGATCTTGGGGACCTTGGCGGCGGCTTCGGGAAGATCCGCCGGCAAGTAGTCGCCGGAGACCAACTTTCTCTTCTTGGGTTGCCCAATTGATGGTGTAACGGATGGCTGAGTCAGCTTGAGCAGGAAGGTCCCTGGTTCCACAGGTAACTTCATTGCAGCACACTTTGAAAGGCCATCTGCAATATCATTCTGAGCTCTCGGGACGTGCTCCATTTGCAGACCTTCAAAGTGCTCTTCAAGATTCCTCACTTCATCTACATAAGCTTCCATCAAAGGGCTCTGATAACTTTTGTTCACTTGTCGGACCACCAACTGAGAATCTCCCCGCACAATCAGTTTCTTGATCCCAAGTTCAGCTGCAATTCTGAGGCCGGCAAGCAGACCTTCATACTCTGCAGTATTGTTTGTCGCTTGTTCCTTGGGAAAGTGCATCTGGATAACATACTTGAGGTGCTCTCCGGTGGGCGCTATGAGTACCACGCCGGCACCGGCGCCTTGCAGCGAGAAAGCACCATCAAAGTACATTACCCATTCGCTTGTCGCTTCTTGTACGGGGACGCTTGTCTCTGGAACTTCTTCATCAGGCGTTGGAGTCCATTCAGCTATGAATTCTGCCAAAGCTCGGCTCTGTATAGTTGAAGTACTTTCAAACTTGAGACCGAAGCTCGACAATTCCAGTGCCCACTCGACGATCCTGCCTGTTGCTTCTGGATTTTGCAGTATCCTCTTCAACGGAAAGCGAGTGACCACTGTTATCTCGTGTGCTTGGAAGTAATGGCGCAGCTTTCTCGAGGCCATGAGGAGGCCGAAAAGCAACTTCTGCACTCCGGAGTATCTTGATCTAGCCCCCTGCAAGAGGGAACTCACAAAATACACCGGGCGCTGCACCATCTTCTTCCGCACTTCTCCTTGCTCCTGCGCAGAGTTGTCCTTGTCGGGGCCAGAGCTTGCCGGAGCAGCCCCCTGCTTGTCGCTGGATTCACTTGCCGGTGGTGTAGACTCCTCATCGGCCTCCCTCTCCGCTACTAACGCAGCACTAACCACTTGATTGGTTGCCGCTAAGTACAGCAGCAACTTCTCCTGTGGTCTAGGTGCGACAAGTATCGGAGTGGAGGATAGGTATCCTTTCAAGTCTTGCAGCGCTGCCTCCGCTTCCGGAGTCCATTTCATAGGACCTGCCTTCTTCAAGATCTTGAAGAAAGGCAGGGCGCGTTCTGCAGACTTTGAAATGAACTTACTGAGGGCAGCCACACAACCTGCAAGCCTCCTTACGTCCTTGACGCGCTTCGGGGCCTCGATCTGCTCAATGGCTTTTATCTTGTCG
Organism: Secale cereale; assembly: GCA_902687465.1. Taxonomy (NCBI): domain Eukaryota; kingdom Viridiplantae; phylum Streptophyta; class Magnoliopsida; order Poales; family Poaceae; genus Secale; species Secale cereale. Next base: position 264,308,226 of record LR738710.1, on the reverse strand, counting down.
GGATTGGCTTCAATCCCCCTCTGGGACACAAAGAACCCGAGAAGCTTGCCGGAAGGGACTCCGAAGACGCACTTCTCGGGGTTCAACTTGAGCTGGATCTTGCGCAGGTTTGCAAATGTTTCTTCCAAGTCCTTGATCAGGGTATCTTTGCTCTTGCTCTTGACCACTATGTCATCCATGTAAGCTTCTACATTTCTGTGGATCTGTGGCTCAAAAGCAGTGTGCTCCACCCTTGCAAATATTGAGCCTGCATTCTTCAATCCGAAAGGCATGCGAATGAAGCAATATGTGCCACATGGAGTAATGAATGCAGTCTTCTCTTCATCTTCCTTGGCCATAAAAATCTGGTGGTAGCCTGAGTATGCATCAAGAAAAGAGAGCAGCTCACACCCAGCAGTGGAGTCAACAATCTGGTCAATGCGCGGCAAGGGAAATGGATCCTTGGGACATGCTTTATTCACATCGGTGAAATCTATACACAGTCTCCACTTCCCGTTAGCCTTACGCATGACAACTGGATTTGCTAACCACGTCGGATGGATCACGCCTCTAACCAGGCCCGCTGCTTCTAGCTTCTTGATCTCTTCGACAATGAATTCTTGGCGCTCCACGGCTTGCTTCCTGACCTTCTGCTTGACGGGCCGCGCATGAGGACAAACAGCAAGCTTGTGCTCAATTACCTTCCTGGGAACGCCGGGGATGTCAGATGGTTGCCACGCAAACACATCAACATTCGCCCGCAGGAAGGCAACGAGCGTGCTTTCCTATTTGCTATCAAGTGTAGCACTGATGGTGAAGGTACCACCAGTGCCGTCCTCCTTGGCGGACACCTTCTTGGTTGCCGGTGGAGCGGCCATCCCTTTCTTGCACTTGCCGGTGGAGCTCGATGGAACGTCCTCGACGGCAGCGCAGCACTCCGAAGAGGTGCGTTTGCCGGAGTCGGCCCCAGAGCACTTGCCGGACTTGGTCTTGGTCTTCTTCCCCCCGGGAGCTTCAGCGGCAAGTGTGTTGCTCTCCACCGCGGCTGTTGCATCCCGGTATATCTTGTCGGCGCAGATAAGCGCGTCCTTCTTGTCGCCAGGGACAGAGATGACGCTTATCGGCCCCGGCATCTTGAGTATGTTGTAGGCGTAGTGGGAAGCTGCCATGAACTTGGCGAAGGCAGGACGTCCAAGTATCCCATTGTATGGCAACGGGATATCGGCTACGTCAAAGGTTATCCTCTCCGTCCTGAAGTTGAGTTCCCCGCCAAAGGTCACTGGCAGAGTGATCTTCCCCTTCGGCTTGCTCCTCCCCGGGTTTATTCCTTGGAACGAACCGGTTTCTTCGAGCTCGCCGTCTGGGATCTGGAGTTTCTTGATCACAGCCGAGGAGATCAAGTTCAGGCCGGCCCCGCCGTAGACCAACATTTTGGTGACCTTGAGGTTGCGGATGGTGGGTGAGACCAACATCGGCAAGCACCCGACCGCAGTGGTGCGGTCAGGGTGATCCTCAAGATCAAAAATGATGGGCGTGCTGGACCACTTCAGGAGCCTGCGCGACTCAACGGGCGGCTCTGCTGCGTTTACTTCCCGCACCCACTGCTTGAGTTGGCGGTGGGAAGTGTGCAGAGAGGCGCCTCCGTTGACACACAGCACTTCTGTGGCCTTCTGGAACTCCTGCTCGCTGTTATCACCTTCCTCCATGTCGTCGTCGTCGTCTTCTTCCTCATCCTTGTCGCGGCCCCGGGGAGGTCGATCACCTTGTCGCTGCTTGGCCTTGCCGCGGCGTCCTCCCCGGCCATTGAACGGCCGCTTCTTGCTTGGCTCTCCTCCGCCACCTTGGGCCTTCTCCTTGTCGCGACGCTCGTATTCAGCTTTCTGCTGCTCTACGAGGTACTCGACTCGTTTGCAGTTGGAGAGGTCGTGGCCCTTGGTGCGGTGGATCTTGCAATATTGCTTGTCGGAGCCGTCCTGCTTGTCGGCTGCCGCCACAGGGGCAGGCTCCTTGCCGGAGCCGCCAGCCTGTGCTGTCTTGGCGGGAGCCTCCTTGCCGGACTTCTTGACGACCAGCACTTCCTTGCTCTTCTTCTTCCTATTGTTCAGCCGCCGGCTCTTCTTTGTCGGGGCGGCATCCTCGCTGTCGCTTCCCCCTGCGCCAGCATCCTCCCCGGGGAGTCTCCTCCCCTCTTCGGCGCGCGCGCACTTGTCGGCCAGAGCGTAGAGCTCGCTGACGTCCCGTATCTTGGTCATGGCCATCTCTTCCCGCATGCGACGGTTACGCACGTTCTGGTGGAACGCGCTGATAACCGCGGCGGGGTGGACGTCGGGAATGTTGTGCTGCACGCGGCTGAACCGTTGAATGTACTTGCGCAGGGATTCTCCTTCCTTCTGGGCTAAGATGTGGAGATCGCTCTCCTGGCCATGGGGTTTGTGGCCGCCCGTGAAGGCGCCAACAAATTGGTGGCACAGATCTGCCCACGAAGAAATGGAGCCTTCCGGCAAGTGCATAAGCCAAGAACGAACGTTCGGCTTAAGCACCAGCGGGAAGTAATTCGCCAGTATCTTCTCGTCGCGCCCCCCGGCAGCCTGCACCGCGATGGTGTAGATACTGAGGAACTCCGAGGGGTGCGTCTTGCCGTCGTACTTCTCGGGTACGTCGGGCTTGAAGTTTTTCATGCTGGGCCACTGGACGCGCCGCAGCTCACGGTTAAACGCAGGGCAACCTGCCGCGTACGGCAAGTCGCCTGGTTCACCGGGCGCGTGCGTGTCGGCAGCGGTCCCAGCACGTTGGTCCGATTGCCGCCGGGCTTCTCGCCGGCGCTCGATCGTCGTTCGAGCATCTTCTTGCCGCCGATCGTCAAGGACTTGGCGCTGGTCCCGACGAGCCCGCGGATCCGACGACGCCGTGGAGTCGTCGTCGACGTTAATCCGGCGGGGAGGCGTCTTCTGCTTCCGCGGCGGGGAGTGCACGGTGGTTGCACCCCCGGCGGTCTTGTCGCCATCGGCCTTCGTCTTCTCGACTTGCCGTGGCCGCGAGGTCGCCGGCTGCTGCGGCGTGTCGTTGTTGGCGAAGGCGATCAGGCTTTGGATCGTCGCCCTCCAGTCCCCGGCCTTGTCTGCCGCTGGAGGGAAATCGAGGAGCAGTTGCGCTCTTGCGAGAGCTTCCGCTGGAGAGGAGGGGAGCGGTGGCGAGCGGTGCGAGGAGCAAGATATGCTCGGACTTCTAACAGGGTTAGAAGGAGCAGGGTCTCGCCCCGGCGACCGCGCCTTGCTCGTACCAGGACGATGGCCTTGAGCTTCCCGCGAGCCTCCGGTTTGTCCTTGGCCCAGCAAACGGATGGTACCTCCTGTACCACGGCGCTGCTGGCCTGTCGTCTGCTGGGATGGACGTGGCGCGTCTACGGACACCGAGGCCTTGGAGTTGGTCCGGTCGTCCGCCTTGTCCTTGGATTTGGCGGTGCCGTGAGTTTCCTCACTGGCGACCACCCTTCTGCCGCCGTCTCCTCCACCCACCGTTGGTTCTGGTGGCGGGGGAATCGACGCAGACGGGCCTGCGACCTCCGAAGCTTTCTTCTTCGGGGCCATGTTGCTGTTGCTGATGAAGTTGATGAAGTTGGAGAGGTTGATGAAGAATGCGCCCGCGTGAGCGCCGGATCAGGTTCGCAAAACCTCGACGCCCCCTACCTGGCGCGCCAAAGATGTCGGGGGAAACTGTCCACCACGAACACCTATGGGACCGGAGCCCCTTGTACATTGAGGTGAGGGAGCGGAGGGAGCACAAAGAGCGGATCGAAGAGCACACGCGGGCAGTTTACCCAGGTTCGGGCCGCGTGGACGCGTAAAACCCTACTCCTGCTTGGTTTGTATTGAGTTTGTGAGCTCGGGAGCTTGAAGAGCTAGCTACACCAAGCAAGAGAGCTATCTAGGTTCCGAACCCTTTCTACGTTGTGCATGGGCCTCCTTTTATAGCTCAAGGGGTCACCGACAGGTGTCAACGTAGAGGAGGGCAAAAATGTAACTTTGGTGGTAGTTGTAACAGTGCGGGAACAGTGCATGAACAGTGCGTGAACAGTGGTCTTCACCTAACTTGACAGTGGGGGACAAGGGCATTAAATGCCCGTCACCGTCGACCCCAAAAGCACCCGTCCATGCGTCTCCGTTCGCCACGGCGATAGCCTCGTCACCGTGGAGTGCCACCGTGTCCCCCAGGCTGCACAGCCATCCGCCACGCGTCCCTGGAAGGGCCCCAGGGCGACGCGTGGGCCGATGAGCTGGAGCGCGGGCACACAGCGCAGGCTTCCCCGGCAAGCACCTTGCCGGGGTCTTGACCTTGCCGGGCCCGGAAGCTTGTCGCTCCCCGGGCCCTGCCGGGGCGCATGATGCGCCAAGGCATGTCTTCTGAGATGCAGTCTTCTGGTTTTCCTGGCAAGCTCCTCTTGCCAGGGTCTTATGCTAGTGTGATAGTCTTGAGCCTGGGACGGCCTTCCCGGCAAGCTCCTCTTGCCGGGACCTTGATCTTCTGTCTTGTATACTTTGTTTTTGAATGGTTTTATAGGGACCAGAAAGGTTTCCGGCAAGCACGTGGTAAACCCTGCCGCGGGAAGCTGCTACTGCCCGTGCACAAGTTGGAGTACTAAGGTACCCCTATCTTAGTACACCGACATTGGCTCTCTCAAATAGATGTTTACAGCAAGGATTGATGACTTACAAAGCAAAACAAAACCAACAAAGAATCATATCATACAAGACGCTCCAAGCAAAACACATATCATGTGACGAATATAAATATAGTTTCAAGTGAAATACCGATGGTCGTTAGAAGAAATAGGGGATGCCACTCAGGGACATCCCCAAGCTTAGTTTCTTGCTTCTCTTTGGATAATAGCTTGGGAAGCCGGGGCATCCCCAAGCTTCGGATTTTTCTTACTCCTTAGTCCTTTATCCATCGTAAGATAACCCAAAACTTGAAAACTTCAATCACATAAAACTCCAACAAAACTTTTGTGAGATCCATTAGTATAAGAAAAAAATCACTACTATAAGTACTGTAGTAAACCAATTCATATTTTGTATTTGTATTATATCTACTGTATTCCAACTTTTATATTTCAAAAACTCATCAAAGAAAACCATAGAATCATCAAAACAAGCACATAACACAATAAAAACAGAATCTGTCAAAACAGAATCTGTGAAAAACAGAATAGTCTGTAGTAATATGGAAGTTTTGAATACTTCTGCAACTCAAAAAGTCTTGAAACCAATAGGGACACGTGGGAAAATTGCATATTAATATTCTTCAAAAATAATCAACCAAAAATCACTCTTCTGTTAAAAATGCGATTTTTTCTCGTGAGCGCAAAAGTTTCTGTTTTTCAGCAAGATCAAATCTACTAACACCCAACATGTTCCTAAGGCTTTGCTTGGCACAAACCTTTATTCAAACCACAAAAACACATATCAATACAGATATAAAAGGTTTTTTTATTGAAAACAAAAAGTAAATCAAAAAGCAAAAAGATACAAGTTGGGTTGCCTCCCAACAAGTGCTATCGTTTTACGCCCTTAGCTAGGCTAACAACAAGGATCTCAGTTTTGTCATCCTTGTTATCCAATTCCTTAATCACACATTTCTTCAAAGACTTAGCATATAATTCTTTGACAAAGATATTTATAGGGACAAGATGAAAGAATTTGCTTTTGTAAAGAGGTCTTTCTATTATTTCAATAAAATCGGGGTGAATACTAATCATTTTAAGACCCCCTGTGTTGTTACTAGAAGAAGCCCCTTTATTCTTGCGACTTTTGACGGGTGTTTTCTCAATTGTATTAATGGAAGAAAAAGCGGTACCCAAGTTACTCAGAATTTCTTTTAATTTATCAATCCCAGAAGGACTTTCTTCTATTCTTTCATTGACTACAGGTTCCTTCTCTTTAGTACTTTATAAACCTCACCCGCCTTAGATCCAAATTTATTAGCAAGATCATGCATCTTTTTGTCTAAATTTTCAATATGTTCTTTAGTAAGCATCCCCTTTTCAATATCATCTAATCTTTTCATAACATGCTCAAGAGTCAAAGTTGTTTCATTAACGATAATAAGTGGAGATCCCATTAAACTTCCCATAGCATTCAAGGCATCAAGAGGGGGACAACTTAATAAATTTCCTTCGGTAATGGTATCACGAACAAATCTAAACCAAGTAGTGATTCCCACATAAAAATTTCGAAGAAGAACAATAGTGGATTGCTTGTGAATAGATCTATTATTAGCATTGCAAATCCGGCACCACGCATATTTTAGGCTTTCTCCTCCTCTTTGCTCAAAGTTGAGAACTTCGATCTCGGGGGTGCAAATGATGAGGGGGGTATAGCCATGATGAAAAGAACTCAAATAGATCCGGCAAGAAAACGGCGAATGGAAAAAGGGGGCGAATAAAACGACAAATATTTGTGAAGTGGGGAAGACGAAAACGAGAGAAAAATGGCAAATAATGTAAATTGCGAGGAGATGAGATTTGTGATTAGGAACCTGGTATATGTTGAAGGTGCTCCCCGACAACGGCGCCTGAAAATACCTTTTGATGGCTACTAAAGCTACGTCGGATTTTTCGCAAAGAGGAAGGGATGATGTAGTATAGCAGCGGTAGGTATTTCCGTCAGTGATGAAACCAATGTTATCGAACCAGTAGGAGAACCAAGCAACACAACGTAAACATCACAGAAATAACAAATACTCGCAACCCGACGTGTGAAAGGGGTTGTCAATCCCTTTCAGGGTAACAGACGTGATAGAGTTGTAAATATTGATAGATCGGACGATAAATAAGATAAATTGCAGCAAGGTATTTTTGGGTTTTTGGTCTCATAGATCTTAAAATAAAAGCAAAGGAAAAATAGATCGCAAAGGCAAATAATATTGGAAGAGACCCGGGGGCCGTAGATTTCACTAGTGGCTTCTCTCGAGAAAATAGCAAACGGTGGGAAAACAATTACTGTTGGGCTATTGATAGAACTTCAAATAATCATGACGATATCCAGTAAATGATCATTATATAGGCATCACGTCCAAGATAAGTAGACGGACTCCTGCCTGCATCTACTACTATTACTCCACACATCGACCCCTATCCAACATGGATCTAGTGTATTAAGTTCATGAAGAAACGGAGTAATGCAATAAGAACGATGACATGATGTAGACAAGATCTATTTATGTAGAAATAGATCCCATCATTTTATCCTTAGTAGCAACGATACTTATGTGTCGGTTCCCCTTCTGTCACTGGGATCAAGCACCGTAAGATCAAACCCACTAAAAAGCACCTCTTCCCATGGCAATATAAAGAAATCAAGTTGGCCAAACAAAACCCAATATCAAAGAAGAAATACAAGGCTATAAGCAATCATGAATATAAGAGATCAAAAGAAGACTCAAACTACTTACATGGATATAAAAAGATAGGTCTGATCATAAACTCAAAGTTCATGGGATCCCAACAAACGCACCGCAAAAGAGTTGCATCGTATGGATCTCCAAGAGACCATTGTACTCCCTCCATTTTTATATACAAGGCCACAAACTCAAATTACAGGTACCAAGATAAAAATTAATGTGTGCTTTACAAGTCAATTTATTTTCTCGTTTACCGGGTTAATTAATAGGGTGCATGCACATTAGAGGAAATTGAGTGGCCGTGAGACAGGAAGTAGGTGAGTTTGTCATTACCATCCACTACATGCATGCTAATAATTAAGTCATGGGTTACTAGTACGAGAAAATATCATGAATATTTGCCTCTATTACTGTTGGTGGCCTTGTATAGATGCAAAATGTATTTTTCATAGTGGCCTTGTATACAAAAATGGAGGGCGTATTGATAATCAAAAGGGAGAGATGAAGCCATCTAGCTACTGACTATGGACCCGAAGGTCTACAAGGAACTACTCACACATCATTGGAGAGGCACCAATGGAAGTGGTGAACCCCTCCATGATGGTGTCCAGATTGGATCTGGTGGTTCTGGACTCTGCGGCGGCTGCATCGAAATTCCGTCTGCTCCCCTAGGGTTTGTGGAATATTGGGGTATTTATAGAGCAAAGAGGCGGTCCAGGGGCCACTCGAGGTGGGCACAACCCACCAGGGCGTGCCTATGCCTCCTGGCGCGCCCTGGTGGGTTGTGCTCCCCTCGGAGCACCCCCAGGTGCTGCCTTGGCCCATTGGGTTTCTTCTGGTCCATAAAAATCTCCAAAAGATTTGCTGTGTTTGGTCTCCGTTTGATATTGATTTCCTGCGATGTGAGAAACATGCAGAAATCAGCATCTGGCACTTGGCACTATGTCAATAGGTTAGTACCAACAAATGATATAAAATGACTATAAAATGATTGTAAAACATCCAAGAATGATAATATAACAGCATGGAACAATAAAAAATTATAGATACGTTGGAGACGTATCAACTATCACGGCCCACAACTCTTTGTGTTCTACTCGTGCATATCATCTACACATAGACTGGCTCACGATACCACTAATGGGAACGTAGCATGGAATTTCAAAAAAAAATCCTATGCTCACACAAAATCTATCTAGGAGATGCATAGCAACAAGAGGGGGAGAGTGTGTCCACGTACCCCCGTAGACCAAAAGTGGAAGCGTTTGTTAATGTGGTTGATGTAGTCGACCTTCTTCTCATTTAGACCGATCAAGCACCGAACGTACGGCACCTCCGATTTCAGCACACGTTTAGCTCGATGACGTCCCTCGAACTCTTGATCCAGCAAAGTGTCGAGGAGAGTTCCTTCAGCACGACGACATGGTGACGGTGATGGTGAAGTGACCCGCGTAGGGCTTCGCCTAAGCACTACGTGAATATGACCTAGAGGCGTAAACTGTGGAGGGGGGCGCCGCACACGGCTTGGAACAATTGATGTGTGTTCTAGGCACCCCCTTCCCCACGTATATAAAGGAGGGAGGGGAGGAGGCCGGCCCTAGGCGCGCCCCAAGTAGGAGGAGTCCAACTTAGGGTCCCAGTAGGATTCGCCCCTCCCCCCTTTCCTTTTAACGGAGGGGGAAAGGGGGAAGGACAGAGAGAGGGAGAAGGAAAGGGGGCGCCGCCCCCTTCCCTAGTCCAATTTGGACTCCTCCCTTGTGGGGGGCGCGCCACCCCTATGTGGGATGGTGTGCCTCCCTCCTATGGCCTATATGGCCCGTAAATTCCCCCAGGGGGTTCCGGTCACCCCCGGTACTCCGATATGTACCCGGTACCCCTCAGAACACTTCTGGTGTCCGAATACTATCATCCAATATATTAGTATTTACCTCTCGACCATTTCGAGACTGCTCTTTGTGTCCGTGATCTCATTCGGGACTCCGAAGAACATTCAGTCACCAAATCACATAACTCGTATAATACAAATCTTCATCGAATGTTAAGCGTGCGGACCCGATGGGTTCGAGAACTATGTAAACATGACCGAGACACCTCTTAGGTCAATAACCAATAGCGGAACCTGGATGCTAATATTAGTTCCTACATATTCTACAAAGATCTTTATCGATCGAATTGTAATGACAACATACATTATTACCTTTGTCATCGGTATGCTACTTGCCCAAGATTCGATCGTCGGTATCTTCATACCTAGTTCAATCTCGTTACCGACAAGTATCCTTACTCGTTCCATAATGCATCATCCCACAACTAACTCATTAGTCACATTTCTTGCAAGGCTTATCATGATGTGCATTACCGAGAGGGCCCAGAGATACCTCTCCGATTCCCGGAGTGACAAATCCTAATCTCGATCTATGCCAACCCAACAAACACCTTTGGAGATACCTGTAGAGCATATTTATAATCACCCAGTTATGTTGTGACGTTTGATAGCACACAAGGCATTCCTCCGGTATCCGGGAGTTGCATAATCTCATAGTTGGAGGAATATGTAATTGACATGAAGAAAGCAGTAGCAATAAAACTGAACAATCAATATGCTAAGCTAACGGATGGGTCTTGTCCATCACATCATTCTCCGAATGATGTGATCATGTTCTTCAAATGACAACACATGTCTATGGTCAGGAAACTTAACCATATTTGATTAATGAGCTATTCTAGTAGAGGCTTACTAGGGACTTGGTATTTTGTCTATGTATCCACACATGTATCAAGTTTCTGGTTAATACAATTCTAGCATGAATAATAAAGATTTATCATGATATAAGGAAACATAAAAATAAAAAACTTTATTATTGCCTCTAGGGCATATTTCCTTCAGGTCCAGGGGGGTCTGAGTCAGTAGCCCAGTCAACAGCCAACAGTTGACTGTTGACTAGTCAAACTGAACGGTGGGGCCTCACTATGAGTGTCTCACATTCTAATAGTGTTTAATTTAAACTAACTAGGGGTGTGGCCCTCTGTCATAGAGTCATTAACTTAACATAGTTTAATTAATTGTATTTAATTATTTTAATTAGCCGTTATTGGTGAATTAAACTGGGCGTGCCCACATGTCATTGGGTCAACCCACTGGTTTAGACTTTTGTGTGCATGTGTGTGCCCGCCGGCTATCGTAGAGAACGGCGGTGAGGCGCCGACCGGCCGTTTCCGGCGGCTGTTCGCGGCGCGGGCGGGCCCTTGGAGAGCTGCCGTGGTGGCGCATTGGACGGTGGCGGCGGCAAGAGCTGGGGCGCCCTGTAGTGGTGATAGTGGTGAGCGGAGCGACTGGAGGCGGCCAGGAAAGCTGCAGGCGGGTGCGGTGAGCGCGGGCGCTGCGCGTGCAATCTGAGTCGTGCGTTCTGATTGTCCAGAACCCAAAACCCACAGATCGTACATCTGCACCGTTGGATGCTCCCAGATCGAATGGCAAGCCTCATCCCTTTCGACAGGAAATGCAGTCCGGCTAGGATTTGATTTATATGCCAAAATGCACGGTAAATGCCAAAAAATGTCTTAAATATAGCCCACGAGACCTGAAATGCGCCAGCAAATCAAACCCGTTGTCATGGATTTATCACGACAGATGCCCTAGGGTTAGGACTTATGTGTGGAGCCATCACCGTTAGGTTAGCTTGAAGGGGTTAATCGGGACAAAGGACACGAAGGGTTTTTCATCCTGGTTCAGCCCCTCGATGTGGTAAAAGCTTAATCCAGCTAGAGTTGTATTGCTCGAGACTCAATAACCAGGGAGCGAATACGCTTGACCTAGCTCTCGAGCGGTTGTTTCTTGAGTTAACCCGCTGGTGGGTCACCCCTTTATATATGCAGGTTGATGCCCGACGGCTTACAGAGGCTCTCCTGGCTCATACACAACGTGTCCGGCTCGGTATAAACTAAGCTTGCCTTACAATACAAGTTTACACATAGGGCGGTTCACACCCACGGGCTTCATATCACCTCCGGGTCTTGGGCCTTCTATTGGCTGCTATGTAAACCGCCATCTTCGTATCTTCCTGGGCCTTAGCAGGCCTCTTTATCTGCAAGCCGCTAGTGGTATAACCCGGCCCCTCCTTGGCGGGTCATACCCAGTAGTTATATACCCGACATTAGGCTCCAGGTTGATTTGAACGGGTCCGTGTCAATCTTCATCTTTTACAGGATCCTCATTTTGCCAATTCCTTACCACTTATCATAACCCGCCATGACGTCATATCTTTGAATCATGTTAACCCTCCATGACATCACTGCACATTAATTTCACACAAGGCTAGAGATATCTCAACGGATCTTTATCTTAATGAGCTTTCTGAAAATTGAGGCACCCGCATAGCTGCATAATCATTTTTCAGTCTCCTTGATTCCCACGCATGCCATCTATCCACTTCCTTGGATCTTTTTTTATTCACCTTATTGACATAGATTATTATCAGGATGATGTGGAGGCCAGCCACACAGATGTTGAAGAGATAATTGTCCTTTCCTCCGGCTCAGAATCTTTGCCAAAGCGGAAAGTCTGTCAAGTGTGCCGGAAAGTAAGATTTTCTCACCCCTTAGCTTACTTAGATCCCAACTTTATTTTGAAGAAACAGCAGCATGAAGCTCGCCATATGACCCGGAATACCAGCTGCGGTGTTCTTCCTTCCGGCTTACCCAATACGCCGCCTCATCGCAAGCGTCAAGCTGAGGTTTCTCCAATTTCTGGCTTAAAATTCCCAAAAGCAGGTTTTATTCGACAGCCTCTTAACTCGTCTGATTCAAATTACCAGGGAACTTCTCATTCTTCCTTTGTTGAATCCACTAGAACTCAGATTTCCTTATTCAAGATTGCTGCTGGGTGAAGACACTTGAGCCTGTTTACTTTAATGCTTTCTGCTAAACTGTTATATTGATCTCATCATGTGTTTTGTTTCCAGTGCCATTGCGAAGCCCGGCAAAAAACCCAAAGTGAATAAGACGGCCGAGGATCCCAAACCTGTCAATCCAGAAGAACCATCTATTTTTTTAGCCCATGCCTCAATCTTCTGAAGCAGCAATGGATGATCCGCCACTAGAACATCACGTCAAAGTGGATTCCATGCAAGTTGACCCGGAACACGCTAAACCGCCCGGTCCTGCTCAGCCGGTTTAAGGGGATGAAGACGTGGTTTTTATCGGGATGGCTTATACAGCTCCGAGCACTCCTACTATCTTATCCAAGCACAACGCTAAGGAAGAAATTCCAGTTGTTGATAAAGGAAAATGGAAGCTGGACCTGGAAAGCTATGCTCAATTCAACGCTCAAGAGTTGCATTCTGGTTATTTAAACCGCCTTCATACCAGTCGTGATCTGGAAGCCGGCCTGGTCAATCTCATGAAGGAACGCTTTGAAGTAAGCTGCACAATTCTCTTCATACCAATGTATTTATACCAGCCACCAAGCCTACTAGATATGATAATCTTGAATATGCCGTAGACTTGTATGTAATCCCTTTGACCTTAACGCTCATGCAATGGCACTATAGGTATAGAATCGTTGCATGTAGTCCCCAAGGGCCGGCTTAAGCTGCTAAGCTGGGCCGGGACTTCATATATCATAGTTTAATTTTTGCACATGTAGCCCCCAAGGGCCGGTTTAAACTGACAAGTTAAACCGGTACTTATCATTAGAATCATGGGTAAGGTCCAAATATGTAACCCCCATGAGTCATCTGTAGTTGGAACAACTGTAGGCGGGTCATTCAAGAATTTTGTCTACAATAGTGCAAACGTACATTAGCCCCCATGAGTCGTCTGTAGTTGGAACAACTGTAGGCAAGTCATTTCAGAATTTTGTATGCAATAGTGCAAACGACATTAGCTCCCAAGTGCCAAGTAAAATACTGGTATTGTGCTTGGGACTTCATAAATGATTATTATAACCATATGATGTTGCATTATCTTTGTCATGCAGGCCGGATTGAGCATGAAAGAAACTCAACTGACAGATCTGAAGCGGAAACTTCAAGCTCGGCAATCTAAAATTACTAAGGCAAACTCCAAAGTTAAAATTTCTTTGGAGAACATTGAAAAACTGAAGGGGGATTTCAACAATGAGAGAGCTGGCTGGGAAACTGAGAGGGCAACTCTACTGAAGAGAGCAGAAGATGCTAAGGCTGCTCTTAAACGGGTGACTGATGAGCTATTCGGTTTAAAACAGCAAATCAGTATGATGACAACTGATATCTTTGGTAAACAACATATCCTTATACATGTTTCATCAGTGTCTTACAGTCATGTATCAATTCATGAATATTCTTTGCAAACATAGGTTCCAGAAGCTCCAAGTTGGGCGATGATATGCGTCTAAGGCTTAAGGCCGTATATACTCTTGTAGAACAACTATATACTGGCGCCCAACGGGCTATTTCTGCTGCCCTCCATAAGAAACAACCTCCTTCCCTTATTAAAGAAGTGCTGGAAAGATTATCTGTGCTGCCTGATACGTCTCCAACGTATCTATAAATTTTTATTGTTCCATGCTATTATATATTCTGTTTTGGATGTTTAATGGGCTTTATTATAAACTTTTATATTATTTTTGGGACTAACCAACTAACCCAAGGCCCAGTGCAAATTGTTGTTTTTAGCCTATTTCAGAGTTTCGCAGAAAAGGAATATCAAATGGAGTCCAAACGGAATGAAAGCTTCGGGAGATTTATTTTTGGAACCGTATCTACCCAGAAGACTTGGAGTACACGCGAGGGAAAGAAGGAGGTGGCCACGAGGGTCTAGGGCGCGCCCCCTCCCCCTGGGCGTGCCCCCCACCCTCGTGGGCCCCCACTGGCTCCCCCGATGCCCTCCTTCCTCCTATATATATCCATGTACCCTAAAAGCATCGAGGCAACAGAGAAAACCCTAATTCCACCGACGCAACCTTCTGTTCCCTTGAGATCCCATCTTGGGGCCTGTTCCGGAGCTCCGCCGGAGGGGGGATCTACCACGGAGTGCTTCTACATCAGCGCCATAGCCTCACCAATGAGTTGTGAGTAGTTTACCATAGACCTTTGGGTCCATAGTTATTAGCTAGATGGCTTCTTCTCTCTTTTTGGATCTCGATACAAAGTTCTCCTCGATCTTTGAGGAGATCTATTTGATGTAATCTTTTTGCAGTGTGTTTGTCGAGATCCGATGAATTGTGGGTTTATGATCAAGATTATCTATGAACAATATTTGATTCTTTGTTGAAATATTTTATGTATGATTATAATATCCTTGTAAGTCTCTTCAAATTATTGGTTTGGTTTGGCCTACTAGATCTATAGTTCTATGGGAGAAGTGCTTGGCTTTGGGTTCAATCTTGCGGTGTCCTTTCCCAATGGCAGCAGGGGCGGGAAGGCACGTATTGTATTGTTGCCATCGAGGATAAAAAGATGGGGTTTATATCATATTGCTTGAGTTTATCCCTCTACATCATGTCATCTTGCTTAATGCATTACTCTGTTCTTATGAACTTAATATTCTAGATGCATGCTGGATGGTGGTCAATGTGTGGAGTAATAGTAGTAGATGCAGAATCATTTCGGTCTACTTGTCACGGACGTGATGCCTATATATAATGATCATGCCTAGATATTCTCATAACTACACGCTTTTCTATCAATTCTTGACAGTAATTTGTTCACCCACCGTAGAATTCTGCTATCATGAGAGAAGCCACTAGTGAAACCTATGGCCCACGGGTCTATCTTTGTCATATTACTTTACTTCAATTTCTTTTGCTGTTGCTTATTTGCTTTATTTGCTTTCTGATCTGATACCAAAAATACCAAAAATATTACACTATCATATCTATCAGATCTCACTTTTGTAAGTGACCGTAAAGGGATTGACAACCCCTTATCACGTTGGTTGCGAAGTTCTTATTTGTTTGTGCAGGTGCGAGGGACTCGCGCATGGTCTCCTACTGGATTGATACCTTGGTTCTCAAAAACTGAGAGAAATACTTACACTATTGTGCCGCATCACCCTTTCCTCTTCGAGGGAATACAACACAAGCTCGACAAGTAGCAAGAAGAATTTCTGGCATCGTTGCCGGGGAGGCTTACGCAAAAATCAAATACCAAGTACCTATCACAAACCCTTATCCTTCGCATTACATTATTTGCCTCTTGTTTTCCTCTCCCCCACTTCACCCTTGCTGTTTTATTCGCCCTTCTTTTTCCGTGTGTTTACCGTCCGCTTGTGTCTTGTTTGCTTGTGTGTTGGATTGCTTGCTGGTCACTATGGCTCAGAAAAATACCAAATTGTGTGACTTTTCCAATACCAACAATAATGATTTTATTAGCACGCCTATTGCTCCTATTACCGATGCTGAATCTTGTGAGATCAATGCCGCCCTGTTGAATCTTGTCATGAAAGATCAATTTTCTGGCCTTCCTAGTGAAGATGCCACTACCAATCTAAACAACTTTGTTGATTTGTGTGATATGCAAAAGAAGAGGGATACAGATAATGATATTGTTAAATTGAAGCTATTTCTATTTTCACTTAGAGATCGTGCTAAAACTTGGTTTTCCTCTTTGCCTAGAAATAGTATTGATTCATGGAATAAGTGCAAAGATGCTTTTATCTCTAAGTATTTTCCTCCCGCTAGGATTATCTCTCTGAGAAATGATATTATGAATTGTAAGCAACTAGATCTTGAGCATGTTGCACAAGCTTGGGAGAGAATGAAATTAATGATACGTAATTGCCCTACACACGGTTTGACTTATGGATGATTACACAAAAAAATTATGCTGGCTTGAATTTTGCTTCTAGAAATCTGTTAGATTCGGCCGCGGGGGGGGGGGGGGG